>JAMPIV010007343.1:152500-336990 GCA_024509875.1 Oreohelix idahoensis | reverse complement strand
ATTATGAAAACCGCATGTTGGCGGTATGTTTCGGCATGGATGATTATGCCTGCCTATGAAGAATACACAGTTGTTTACATTATTATAGAGGCCCGACATTACGGCCGATATCTTTGAGCAGAAGAAGATGTATTTGCGTGTTATGCCAGATGAATTGCAGCATTATTATTATTTATGCAATTGAGAACACGCCTGTTGGTACGGCGGAGTTGGTTAAAGTACCTGACGCGCTGAGTCAGTGGTACGTGAGCTGCAGTATGAACTATGTGTTAAAGGACAGACCATTGTCGATAACGTCCTGATAGATGAGTGGTTCAAGCTTTATAATGCCAGATGTTTTGCCAGTCATTTCCAGTTTATATGATGTCCTTGATCCTCGTCCATTTGACTGTAACTGTTGATGTCACTGTGTCTCGTAAATAAATGGTTGAAAAGTTCCAGCAGTTGCAACAATTACTGACTACTGCATGTGAGTGAGTGGGTGCATTGTTTACCTGTCAAAGAGCCTAAACGCATTCGTGTTGTCTACACACTCACATCACTTATCAACCCACACAAACTTCGAGTACTTCACATTCAAAAGATGTATGATGTTTGAAGGTCAACATGACACCCTGTTAGCGCCTCAACGCCTGGTGAGCTAATCATGCACAACAACGCTGTTTGGCCCAGGTCGTACTGACTACGCACGCACAGTAACCCACAGTAACACCGTGCAGGAACAATGGGGTAGATCGTGCAGCCTTCAACATTCTAGTGGCGCATCAACACATCCATACAATAACAGTACACATAAAAGATATCGTTACATTCCTGGTGGTCATCAATTAGGACTGTTACAGGTGAGTGTATGACAACAAACACTACTTAACTCATTGAAGAGGGATTAAACAAGTCAGTGGTTAAAGTTAGAATAGTATGTTACAATTTTAATTGCCTGTACCTCCAATCTTTTTTGGTACAGGAATGTTTAAACTCAAAATGGAATGGAAATATCTATTACAGTTTTAATTAAGTCTAACGGACAACTTGTCCTTAACTGTCAAGCTGTAAATGTTTATAACATGGAATTCCCTGATGAAGCACTAGATCCTATGACTGGTCACGATTTATGAAGAACGAATTTTCTCATCACTTCCTTAAACTGTTTTATTGCAATAGTGGAGAGTTAATGTTAAATGAACACTTATTAAGCCCGTAGAAGGTTTGGCTTAACTGAATTTCCTTGAGCAATAGTTGATGACTTTCTCAACAACAGTACATTCGTCACGACAGTGAGACCTGGAGACTGCTTCAGCACTCTTGCTTCAGAATATAGGCAAATAAACACTGTTGCCTCGCACTCTGCAGCTCCGGTATTACTTTGTGGCACACTGAGTGTTATAGGATGTAACCCTGCAATAAGAGGATTAAGGTCTCCTAAGTACTTATACATAAATCTCTCCACAACTAACAATTAAGCATCATTAAACAGTTTAAGATCAGCTTCCTGTGCTAAACAAATAGCTATCGTCCCTATCTTATTCTGTGACTGCTTCATACTCAGGTAATCCTCAATATCATCAGTTTGATACATTCCTTTTTATAGGAAATCATAGTTATTTTTCACAGTCATGTGAAACACTGTGACTTGCCGAAGACGGCTAGTGGTTTGCTGGTCTTACAGTCATAATATTATAGATCAATTTTCAAACATCATGTACTTTCAGTTGCTCCATATTATACATAGACATGCCTGTCGTAAGCTTCCACAATTGCAAATGTCGCACAACCCAAATTTTTGGTTGGGCGCCTATCTATGTTAGTCTCTACACATCAATAATACATATACATATCAATAATAATGTTTATCTTACCGCAATCAATGAAATATTTTACACATATAAGGTTAACCGGCGATCAGTGGGTAAAGCTGAGATCGCCACTGGCCAGAACAGCAAAGGCAATGGGTCATGAATTCCTTGTGTCTGATGATAACCTTACTTCTTAAATTTGGGACCTCAAGATGCAGCAATAGTGAATGCAGTCAGCGACTCATAGCTTGACTGCCTGCGTCAGGACCAGCGAACCAGAGCTGGTCAAGACCGCGCTCCACCTCCACGTGGTGGTCCTGGAAACAGTCTGCAGCAGTGCAGGCTGGCTGAGCGAGCACGGGTCGAAATGGGAAGGCAAACCCGGTCCTTAAAAAATGCCATGCAGAAGTCGGATGTGTCGACCGAAAGGTGCAGCTATCACAGCTTAGGCGCAAACAGACACAACGCAACC
The DNA here is from genome assembly GCA_024509875.1 of Oreohelix idahoensis. Taxonomy (NCBI): domain Eukaryota; kingdom Metazoa; phylum Mollusca; class Gastropoda; order Stylommatophora; family Oreohelicidae; genus Oreohelix; species Oreohelix idahoensis. Next base: position 334,725 of record JAMPIV010007343.1, on the reverse strand, counting down.
ACCGTCCTTTTCAGGACGAACGAGGAAGAAGAAGAAGACTTCTTAAATTTTATCTTCAAGTGGCAACTGAGCGTTAGCAAAACGTTCGTTATATCCCCTCGTTAGTGATGCTCCCCTAAACCAACCAGATCAGGGTAAGCCGACTTGCCTCTGTTTTCAAAAATACACGTTCAAAAAATGTGACACCCTCCGATTTTCAAAGTTGTGTGGGGATATCACTGTGTTTGTCTTTCTGTCTTTCATTTTTATTTTCTACGATATTTTTGTTAATATCTAAGCGATTTTAATGGAAAAAAGCAATTATTAACCAAACGACTGTCTATCATCTAGCCCTTAGGATTTTATTTCTCTCTTTATCATAGTTTTCATCTTTGTATTTCCACCCTTCAGTTTTTCAAATAACCTACTTTTCTCTACGGTAAGATACTATATCATAATGAGTAATATGATATTCCTAATAACCAAGTATTATCATTTCAGTTGTCAACTGTCCTTTCTTTTCCTTTATTATTCAATTAGAATACGATACTTCATCTGTGTTTCTTTTGCCACCGTTTTCGCTACCCCTCCCAATTTGGTTACTTAGTTTCACTTGTACAATGTATACGCTAGCTTAGATTTTTCTCCGTGTCAATTCCCCCTTTATTTTTTTCCTCTCTCGCTCGTTCTTAGGAAACTAAACAAGCGTTTGGCAAGATGCCAACCGTCTTTAGCGTTAGATTTAATTTTCAGGACGGAGAGGGACCAAGGCGGTTGGGTCTTGAGATGGGGTATCATCGCGTGCATTAGTAAAGTCAAATGTTTTTTTTTTTCAAACCTTAACTGTAGGGAAAATAATTGTGCCCTAACAACCGTTTCTAAGGCACTAGTTGATTTTCAAACGCCAGCCTCTCGTTTTTGTTTTGCGTTACCATAAGCAAGTCCTTAACGTCAACTGTCGCATTGTCGCATTAATAGATTAAAAAAGACGCTTTAGTCAAGGTTTCATTCCTCCCTCTCTCTTTCACTCCTCCTTTTTTTCTATCACTCTTTTGGGGAACGAAACACGTGTTCTGTTATTTAAAGTCTTTGGACAGAACAACGAAAAAGCTAGTGGTTTTGGTATCGTTCACTTTGGCGTTAATGCTTTTTCAAATCCAGCGCGAATCGCAGGCGTGTGATGACTTTGGGCAAACACGGGCGGGGTGGTAAATTTACTTGGCGTAGGGGTTAAATATAACTGTATTTGGCGATTGTATCACTGATCTCGCTACAACACATTAAATATGTGTCCGACTGGCTAAGTGGTTAGAGTATGTGTCTTTCGCTGCACCGTGTCCCGGGATTACAATCTAGTAGCGTCACACTGAAATTCATAGAAATAATACTCACAACAAGTGCTCACTGAGGAGGTACAGGCAGCATTGGCGTAGCTGGCAGTCCTTGTCAGGACAAGTGTTAAGTCATGTTTTTGAGTAGGAGTTAAGTGTTTGGGATTCTTACGTATGGGTCTGATTTTTTATAGACGCGCGAGTAAGCACGTTTAAAGTTATGAGATGATTTTTTTTTACTTGGGTGCTTTGTACGCTATATTTTTTTAACATAGCTCAGCTGAGTATGTGTTAGTTTTTTAAAAATAAAGAAAGTGTTCAAATGTTCTTAGTAGTAGTTGGGGGAGAGATACGGGTGAGCTGAGCTCACACCTCAAGCTGTTAGTTCGCGCTTGAGCGAAGATTTACTGAGTTGTACTGAGAAACTATAATCTCAGGCAGTATGTATCTGGCAGAGCTTCGAGACAGGATAGTCTCGCGAGTGTGTGTCCAGGGTGTGTTTTTTGAGTCTTGATTCAGGGATTGTATGAAGAAGAACGCATTATTCTCTTCATGGAAGCCATTCTATATATTATTCTATAAGCTTGATAATGAAGAATCTATGGATATAAGATTTCATCACGGTAAAGTTTCCACCGTCTATGAGTGAGCCCGATCAGATTCCTTTTGGATTATTTGCATATGTTTGACTTTGTATCTTTGGATATTTGCTAATGCAATATATAGTGAGTTGCTGAGTATGCAACCAATTTCATTCTGGATTATTACCGCATGTTTGATTTCATCAATTGACTGTTCCTTGATTCGTTATTCATGCGATCTGATTCATTTTATAACCTGTGACAATGTACTATCCGTGATGTCAATGTTGCTGTGATCAATAAATGGTGTATGCGTTGGAAAAACCTTATTCGTCTTACCCGTTGGAGGATTTCCTGACCTTACGTTACTGTTGTGTGAGTGATAACAGAATATAAACAAACCTAAAGAACTCATGACATTCGCTTACATATATTATACAACTGTCGCCCACTACAGTAAGCCCGACATTACTGACGTCAACATTGTCAGCTGTGCCAGACAGTAGCACTATATTCCATACAACCCCCACACATACACATACAGAAGTGACAGCCCTGAAACAGACAGTAACAACAAGTCCTATTCAGGGCTTTATCATGCTAGCAGATAGACAATGTTAGTCCTTTTCAGGACTTTATCGTGCTAGCAGATAGATAATGTTAATCCTTTTCAGGACTTAGTATCTATCAACCCTGGACGGGATAGCAGTCCTTTTAGGACTTAGTATCTATCAACCCTGGTCGGGCTAGCAGTCCTTTTCATTGCTACTTAATGCTAGCTGATAGATGCTAGTAGCCATTTTCAGGGCTGAGAGTTTATCAACTCAGCGCTACAGTTACAGAGTTCACTTATTTTTGAATGGAAAACTGCCCTCTGATATAACTAATGTAATTTATTCTATGTTGAAAGACACGTGCCTCGTCATAAGAAAGCAAATATTTTAGGAACAATAACAATAGCAGCGTCATGCTCCAGGCAGCCCAGTTGTCAATGAATATCTGATTCTACTCTTAAGTTAGGGAATTTAAATTCAGCGAAGGGAACTGGACATGCTACCATATATAGCTGGACTTTTGACGTTTCAAAGAATTAACTCACCTGCGGCAGTTATCTGCTACGGGACTATACCACTTACTGGCGTATGAGCTTGTTATCAGCGGTTACCCGGTTATGCTTTTTTTTTCTTTTATCTTAAATGTGTGTGTTTGTATGCGCGTGCTCTTTTTTTCTTTTAAGAAATGGGAGATTTTTTGTTTTGCCTCGTTTTGGCGAGGCGCGATCCGTTGAACCTAGACACCAGATCCGTCAGTTATATTAGGGCGCATATCCAGATATATAAGACCGCGTGATCTGGTTGTTATTAGGTATTGGGAGTAGATCGGAATAACATCGGATGAGCTTCGTTTTCCTCAGTTCATCCACTCTGTTCAACTTAATTTTTGGTTATCATTATGGTGGGCAGTGCAACGTTATTGTTCATTTTTATTTATCATGTTATTTATGTCACAATGTTATTTAAAACTGATTACCATTTATGATAGTTATTTACAGCATAATTTATTGTGTGTCTATTTCTGGGCTATTTCTCGACTATACAGTATAATCATTTTGTTGCTGGGAGTGTTAACTTGTTCGATTTATTTTTAATCCGTTATTGATTGGTTTTTAAAAATTTATATTTGTTGTAAGTAAGGTTGTTGTAGAGCGTCCGTTGTCTTAGCGGTCACATCACTGTCCTCTCGCAGCACATTTATCAAATTCTGAGATGGAAATCTAGTTAAGTTATGATCCAGTCTACCCAGAACTGTAAATGGGTATCTGATTATGCTCTGGAGTTCGGGTGGGCAAAGGTACCGAGAAAGTGAACTGCTTGCCCTACCTCGTAAAGCTGGACCTAGCATGGTGAAGTTTCTAATATCTCACTCCCCTGCGGCAGTTCTTGTTATGTTTCACGGGTTGCTTTCCTTGCTCTGCGGTAGTGGTCCAACAATATATATATATATTAATGAATATATACTAGAGGTTCTGGGTCAACGTATACAAATTGAATGCTCAGTTACTTTGAAACAAATGTAAATAAATATGAAATGATAATTATGAGATATTATGGTTCGTTATAGATCTCGGTTTGGGGGATGAAAATACAGTATAGTCTTTTGAGGTGGCCTGCTAAACTTATAACTTAGCTTCCAAATTGATGAAATGTTGGTGCTGCTGGTTCCGTCACTTCGTCTCTGTGGCAAGGGCACGTCTCCAAAGGATTCTGGAGGTAACTGCTTCAAGACAGGGATCTTCACCGCCCGTGGGATATCGGTTTCACGTGTCGATCTCAAGCTTTGAACCACAGACTAGTACAGCTGGTAACGTGGGTAGAACCTCAGGTGGTCTCTCCAATTCGTACCAACTTTAGAAGGAATAAAATAACACATTCCGCTGCTAAGTATTTGTTTTCCTGATTTAGATCAGGCGCATTTCCCCGCTGTCCGTCACCGATACTTTTATCAGAATTTGTACTCTCCCTGAGTGTATGTCATATAACTCAGGGGATCTGATGAAAAATCACCATTCTTTTAGTTAATGTAATGAAAAAATTTCAACTGAACAGCGGCAAGTGGCTTGTGCCTGAAGGAACTACTTTAAGCATACATACAACACATTACAAATGATAATATGCATAAAATGTCATCAGCATCCACTTCCTTTCTCCACTTGGAGACTGGGATTACCTCTGCTTTTGGTTCTTCCGTGAGAACTAGCATGAAGCAATCACCAGCGCTTGCTGTAATGGTTCATGAATGCATCCTTTTAACACGCAGAGGTTGCCAGCCTCATATGAATCTTTAACACGCCTAGCTAGTATAAACCAGTAAAATTCAAAGAATAAAAATATGTACAACTCACCTTAGTAACTAGGCAAATCTTAGACGTCTTGCTCAGGTAAATAGTCTTGGCAACTTAACACAGATGCCTTGAACACATGTCTGGAATATTATTTCTTATTCTAGAATTCCTCTGTGACTTGTGAGTAGTTTCTAGAGGAGTCCGGTTCCGTATTAATATTGGCGAGTTTTCTTTTCCAGTGGATAAAAGATGCTCTAATACGTTTTTCCGTTCCTAAAAATTCAGAAGCCTGACTCTATTTGTTATGTGGCAAGGTCCGAGCTGTCTACTTTGACGATTTCAGGACTGCAGTGCCGTATGTCAAACCTTTCCTACGTTATATCGTAAATTTTCGGCCCACGCTTCCAGCTAACGTTTTCTGACAAACTCCCAATCAACGCGGTTGTTTATAGGCGCCTCAGAAGCCAGCCAATACATTCAACGTTCATATTATGAAAACTTTTCGTCATGCAGTATTCTGTATGACTCATGCGTTTGAAAATTTCGAACAATCATCCTCCGTTTATGGAAATGCTACATCCGACAATTCTTTGTAATGTTTACGTAACAACTTCTTACATTTTTCCTGTCGAGTCGGAAGTACTTATGCAATCTTAGCAAACGCTTCGTGCTCCCATTTACCTGGAGTCAGTGTGGTATTATCACGTTTTAAGGTCTCAGTTAATCTCTCAGGGATGGGCGATACGCGTGCCTGGCCCTGTCATGCATCGAAGCGTGAAACGTGAACAATGACAGGAGGGAAAAAGAGTGCTAACAGTAGAATAATGCACCTAATTCAGTACGCACAATAAATGTAGTTCAATACTGCCGGAGAGGAGAAGAGAGGGCACAAATTATGTCACATTATGGAACTGACTAAAGTCTTATTAGCAGCAGTTACCTGGGTCATCCCCCCTCCCCCGCCGTTTAACTTTAAATAGGTGTGTGTGAATGTGTGTGTTTATTTTTATTTAGGCATTGGAAGGAGAGCAAAATAGCATGAGATGGGTTTATTTCTGTGCTTCCGCTCATCCACTATTTCGGTAAGGAGTTTACTCTGTTCAACCTAATTTTTGGTTATAATTAAGGTGGGCTCTACACTAAATGGCCAGAGAAACAGAATGTGTTCACAAAAGATAGCAAAGTGTAAACACTGCCCAAACCAGTTGGGAGACAGTAGAGCACCATCTACTACAGTGCCCTGCACTCCAGGGAATGAGACAACTCCTACCATCTTCTTCTTCATTTATCGTCGACTATATTGCTGTCATACCCTGTTCAACCAAAGAGGTTATAATTGGGGTATATTGTGCGTTAGGTTCTTCGATGCTGGCCGGTTGTTAGTCCTGAAAAGGACTGGACCTAAAAAGGACCACTAGCTGGCTTCCTCTTCGTTGTTTGTCTGTTCGTGTTGCCGTGGCATGTTCTTTAGTGTATTTTACATCCTGCCTCACTATCTGGCTTGTGTGGTTTTGTGTGTTTTTGCCCTCCTCGTTTCTGTTTCTTGTGTCTTCCTTTTCTCCTGTATCTGAAATAGCGCTTTTTCTATAATTGTTGGGAGTAGCTTTTCTAGCGTTTCCTCGATGACTTCTTCGTCTGATTGGTCGTTCGTTTTAGTGCCTTGTGTGTTAGATGTAATTTCTTCAATGGTCATTCTTTCTGCCTCTATTCTTTTCAGTAGTTCTTCGTTTCCCTCTTTCAGTTCTGTCAGCTTCCTGACATCTTCTTCTACCTGCTGCTGAATTCTTTTCATGTCTTGGTGTATTATTTTAATGTCGTTTATGAATTGTTGTTGTTTCGCGCTTTCCGAGATATCAGGGATTTCTTCACATCTGGCAGTTGAGGTTCTGTTTTTGTGTGGCTGACGGTTTTCTCTCTCCTTTTTCAGTTGTTGTTTCAGATCTCTCACCTCAGTCGTGAGCTGTCTGACCTGTTCCGTTAGGCTGTCTTGGCGTCTATTACCTAGAGTACTTGCCTTCAGTCTGTTTTTTGCCTCTTGGTACGATACCCCCTTTTCAATGGCCAGTGTAATTATTTGCCTTGTTTGTTGGTATTCGGGACACCCACGGTATCGTGCTCCTTGATTTCCGAGGCAGTTGGTACATTTTCTATTTTTGTTTGGCGCTAGGTAGTCGAGGTCTTTTTTTGCCTTAGGGCAGTCTTTGTATTCGTGGCTGCCCGCACAGTATCTACAGACTGTCTCTTTTCTGCACGTGTTCTTTGTGTGAGAAAATCCCTGGCACTTTGAACACTGCATCACTGGCGGGGTGTAGGCATGTGTTCTTCGGGGTCTATTCTGGATATTGATGCTTTCCGGAACTGTTTTCCCTTGTACAGTCACTATTATCAGTCTGGTGTCTTCTTTGTTCCAGGACTTTAGCCTTTCGGCGTGTGTGATTCTGTACAGAGGGTTTTCGGCCTGGGTGCAGCTGAGGGTCTCTGCGTCTGACAAGCTGGTGTCTATCCCTTTGATGACTACTTTCTTGATTTCAATGTAGATTTCTGCTTGGATGTTGATCCGGTGTGGTAGTTGAAATTCTTTAGGCCCAGACGCCAGAGCAGTCATCAGCGATTTAGTCTTTTCCGTATCATTCAGGGCAAGTGTTACTCCCTGTTGGTGCCTTCTGATACTTATTATGTCTCTTTTGCCTACTACATTTTCCAGGACATTGATTACTTTGTCATCCGGGAGTGCCCTGAGGGTGGCTTCTCCTCCAGACAACTGCGTCATTTTTATTTTGCGGTCTTGTTTCATTTCCTTGTGAATGCTTTTCTGTAGTTCGCCTGGGTGGCATCTCCCATCTGCCACCACTGGCTGTGTATCTGTCTTTAGGCTCGGTACCCTGTCCTCGTCTGTCTGCTCACGATTCTGTGTGGCATTCTGCATCTTCTGATCACCGTGGGACACTTGGATGTTTTCAGTTGCTGTTTCGTCCAGACTAGGTCTAGTCGTTTGTGGTTCGTTCAAGTTTCGGACAGCGTCTTCGATGTCTAGGCCTGGCACGACGGGCGTGGATGTTGATGTTGTTTCGTATGGTGGTTGTGAATGTTCTCGTAGTTTATCTCTTGCCTCCTTCTGGCATTTTAGCCTTCTCATCATAATTTTTGCAATTCCGGTAACGGCTCCCTCTTCTCTTGGGCCAAGAGCTGCATCAAATTTTGCGCGGCTGTCAATTGTTGCCACCGCCGTGGTGTCAGGAGCTGCATTGCTCGGCTTCTCAGGAGTTTCGGCCTCGACGCTAGTATTTGGGGCAGCTTTGGTCTCTGGTAATCTGTTCTTGTTCTGTGATGACTCTTCTTTAGTTTTCAGGTGCTGGCAGGCTTTTGTAAACATTCTTCTTTTTGCCCAGAACACCCTATACGAACTGCGCAGTACCACATATTGGCATCACGGTCACCAAAAGCTGACGCTCAGTGACAGTGGATCAAAGTCGCGTCAATCAAGGTGGGCAATGAAAGTGTATTGTTCATTTTGTGTTTTATTTACGTCATAGTATTACTTATAACTGTTTATGTTTGGTGATAGCTATAAACAGCAGCTTTATTTGTTTGCTTACTTGTTGACAATAACAGCATAACCATTTTGAAGCTGCGAGTTTTCACATGTTCAATTTTTAAAATCTTTCTTTTATTTTTATTTTTTCTCTCTGTGCGCGTATGGAGTGTCCAGGTGGCAACGCGGTTAGAGCGTTTTCCTCTTGCTGCTCAGTTTGATGGTTCCGGGATCAAAACCTGGTAGCAGCACGCTCCAGTCTACCACAGTACAAATACCGTAGATAACTGACTCTACTTTTAAGTGAGGGAAGGGAAGGCAGCGAAGAAGGGAACTTGTCATCCCTACATTATAAATCTAGACTTAGAACTGTCAAGTCTCTAACACTTCACTCCCCAAAGACAGTTTCTAGTATGCGATAACTTTTACCGTTGCTGTTTTTGTTTTCATTAATAAAAGTTTAAAGTTTCTTTGTTTTCACTTTTTCGTTTGAATCTTTTTCATTTCGTCATCATGGGACTTTGTTTATTGATAATTATACAGTAATAAAAATTGATGTTGTTTGTTTATGTTTGTTTATTGATAATTATGCAATATTAACAAATTTAAAAAGAAAAATAAATATACAGTATCAAACTTCTGTTTTTCTTGTTTTTTTTTTGGTTCTTGTGTTAATCTCACTTAGTATATTATGTAAGCACAGACAATATGGATCTCCTATAGGAATCCAAAACTTACTCTCACACCTGAAATATGTTGTCATGTTTAAACTCGTTAGGAACAATTCATCTACCACACACTCTCTTGTGCCGCTTTTTTTTCCTGTAGTTCTTTTCCATCTTCTTCCTTATTCTTTCTCCCCTCCTGTAAATTTCTTATGCTTTCCGCCCAACCCTAAATCAGCTTGCCCGGCAGCCCAGAGGTAGTTTCAATATTTCGGATCGAATTCTAACGCGTCGACACTCTAGCTGAGATTAGCTGGTTCTTTGACCGCGCCCCACAATTTACTCGTTCGGCCTATTTTTTAGGTTCTACCATCATCTCCAGCAGCTAGGAAGCCCTAAAATTAATAATAGTCCGGGTGCGTTCAACTGTAGAACCGATTTTACTGAACCAACCCACTCTATTCAATCCTCTACGGAAGAGGAAAAAAATTAATGTAGGGTTGAAAAAAGAAGAAAGTTGCTCGCAGACGTACACGTAATCTAACAGCAAGCTTCCTTTCCTTGGCACGGCTAGTCCTCCACTTTCATTCGATTTCCTGTAGCTTGCTGCCATGAATTCAAGAATGCAGCTGACACCGTTCCTGTTTCTTCCATCCCTCGTGATCGTGGGCTAATATTAAAGCAGACTCATTTTCCCTGGTCGCCATTTTCAATCAACCTTAATTTCAACTACGTAAGGGTAAGGTCGTAACGAAAGGCTCCACTTTCAACCCCCAAATCGACAACCCGTTTCCCTCTTTCGTGCTTTCTTTTTTTCTACTGTGCGATGAGGTCAGTTTTTAGACTAGTGTAATAAATTCACTTTTATTTCTCTCAGGATGAAATTTGTTCAGTAAGCAGAGAATTATATCAGGGAGATAGGATGTGGTGCTTTGAATATTTGTATGTCGGTGAGATCTCGTCCATGTTTAAATCAGTCCATTTGGTATCTATCTATCTATCTATCTATCTATCTATCTATCTATCTATCTATCTATCTATCTATCTATCTATCTATCTATCTATCTATCTATCTATCTATCTATCTATCTATCTATCTATCTATCTATCTATCTATCTATCTATCTATCTATCTATCTATCTATCTATCATAAATCCATCCGTATGTACGTGTTGTGTTCTATGTGTACAGTTAAAACAAGTGCTCATTTGGACTCTGCAAAGATTGTTGTCTCGTGTTTTTTGTATGCTAAGTGTTAAATGTTTGGTATTCTGGTGAGTATAATCATAAATGTTTGATATTGTAAAAAATCTGGTGAGTATAATCATAAATGTTTGATATTGTAAAAAATCTGGTGAGTATAATCATAAATGTTTGATTTTGTTGCTCAAATTCTGGTGAGTATAATCATAAATGTTTGAAATTATTGTAAAAAATCTGGTGAGTATTATCATAAATGTTTGATATTGTTGTAAAATTCTGGTGAGTATGATCATAAATGTTTTATATTGTAAAACATTTGGTGAGTATAATTAATCATAAATGTTTGATATTGTTGTACAAATTCTGGTTAGTATAATCATAAATGTTTGATGTTGTTGAAAAAATTATACTGAGTATAAACATAAATGTTTGATGATGTCACAGATTGCCTCCCCTGCTTTGCAGCAGTGGTCCAACAGTGACCAAAACTCAAGAGTATCTAATATTGGCTTCCAAGGTATCTACCTGCGCGCAAGATTACTCTTGGCAGAGATGCGGATAGAAGATTAATGACACTTCTACATTAAGGGAGATTCACAAGATATTTCCAGAAGTCACGAACAATGTTGCATTGGGCTGAACAATTGTTAACGCATTATATCTGGTCCGTCGCCATTTGTGAAGGATTTAAGCAATGGTTTAGCCCGTTCAAGCCCCCAGTTGGTGTTATCCAACGAAATTCCTCGTATAAGTAATAGCTCTGTTTAGAGGTAAATATATGTCTAAGTATTTATATATTTATATTAATTGTTCTGGCTCATACGTTTGCTTTCATACTGTCGTACCAATAGGTTTGGAAGTTATTTATGGTCCCGTCTGAGTAGAGTGGATGGTGATAAGTACGTGAGAAATAAAGGTGTGAGAAATAGATTTCACGGGTGAATAGTTTAAGGAGAAGATATGTCTCTGGAATGAACAAGTTTCTCTAGTCCAGCCTATCTATACTATAATTTTAGTACAAGACAATCTTTCCCTCCTCATACATGTAAATATAAGTTTAACTACACACACACACAACTACGTGACAACAAGACACACAAACGTGAAAAACTATGGTTAATTGGGTATGGGTATAGGTCTGACCAACACACAAAGTTAAGTTTCTTTTGTTGTTTATTATCATTAAACTTGACAACACCAAATATCTAAAGAAAGATCAAATAAAATCAATTTTTTTATACATAGGTAATAACAGAATAAATGTGCCCTCCCCTTATCGAGAAAAGAACCCCAAAAGTTAATAACACGAAGGTCAAAGGTTAGCACTATGTTACAGAACAGACAGTAAAGAAAAACAAAGTTCCTACTAAATGCTACTCAGTAAAGTAAACAATTTTTAAGCAAAATCCAGGTTAGTACGATCCTGTAACAAAGAAAAATATTCTCTCTGACATACAGTGGCCACTCAATCACGCTTACCTAATCTTGGTGATATCCCTTTGAATTACAATGGTTTCTGAATATACAAAATGTCAGGTGTATTTCCCGAATTGGCCCTAGTCCATCTTCTTCTTCTTCTTCTTGCGATCGCATCTTTGATGATTACACCGTCAGACGAGTTCTCATGATGAATTCGACTGTTGTTTGAAGTTCCTCTTTAACTCCATATAGCTTTGAGTTTAGTGTTGAGTCATTGGGCCAGTATATCTTTCTTAACTGGTCATACAGAGGACAGTCCTGTAGAACATGCTCAGCAGTTTGTTCGTTTAATCCACATGTGCACAGTGGTGAAGCAGACAATCGTAGCTTGTGCATGTGTGTTTATTCAGTTTGTTATGCCCTGTCCTGAGTCGAAAAATAGTTGTCTGTCCCTGCCGGTCGAGAGTGTGATAGTCGTCTTTGGGTTGGTTCTGTTCTCTTCTGATAGTCTGGATAGCTCTCTTTTTCTCAAAGTATGTGACTTCATTATCTTCTTGTTCACATTCTCCTCCCTTTTTTGCAAGTTTATCTGCCTTTTCATTTCCGGGTACACCACAATGAGATGGTACCCACTGAAGTATGGTTCTCTTTTTGGCAGCTACCTTGTTTAGTTCATTTCTCAGATGCGGGAGTTTACCACCCTTGAGAGCTTGCAGGACAGACAGTGCATCTGTGAGGATGACTACCTGGTGGCAGTCAGAGTTGGTGTTATAAATCATATTTGCAGCTTGCTCTAGAGCTTGAACCTCAGCTGTATAGTTGGAACAGAATTTACCAGTGGGAATGTGCCTAGTCTCATAGTGGTTGTCAGGATATGAGATAAAGATACCGGCACCTCCATTCCTAACAGCATTAGTTGCTGATCCATCTGTATAGGCATGTATCCATGATTGATCGGGATAGCTTTCTTGGATCATACTCAATGTAGCAGTTCGTTTTTGCAGATCATTATACTCACATCCACTTGTGAGACCACTGACTGTTGTATTAATTTGGAGGGCACTGCTGGCCTGCTCCCATGGTACAGGGTATAGGGTGGGCTTCAGTGGTGTTGTCTTCATGGATAGGTCTTCTTGATGCTGTCTTATAAGTCTTTTCCCCCGATGCACAAAGCTGCTACGCTTTAGACGTCCCAATGCCAGATCATCTAGTCTTGCCTTCATTGGGTGCATTGGCATACTGTTGTACTTTTCCATCTGGATCATGGTTTTTGTGTCTCTTCTATGGGACAATGTCTGTAATCCAGCAACCTTCTGCATCTCTGTTATTGGTGTAGTTTTCATGGCTCCTGTAATGAGCCTGAGAGCTTGATTTTGCACCTTGTCCAAAGACTGCAGATGTGAGTTAGCAGCTGATGACCATGCTGCTGAGCTAAACTCTAAGTGTGGTCTTATTACTCCATTATAAATCTTCTTTAGATTTCGTTCATTTGCTCCCCAGTTGGTACCTGCTAATTTTCTGAGTATGCCTAGTCGTCTTCGGGCCTTTCCTTCTGCATTTTCAATATGCTTATTCCATGTAAGCCTTTGGTCAAATGTCACCCCAAGATAGGTGGGGTAGCTTTCTTCCTTGATCACGGTTGTCCCTAGGTGTATGTTAGCTGATTTGTCCTTGGGGGCGAGGGAGAACAGTGTTGTGGAGGTTTTGTCTGTGTTTATTGTGATAAGCCATTTCTCTGCCCATGACACTAGCATGTCTGCTGCCCGCTGCATTCTATAATTTGCTGTGGTGACATTTTCATCAGCGCACCAGAGTACTAGGTCATCTGCATATAAGGCAGCTTTAACTCCTGCAGGGAGATCTTTCACCAGGTCATTGATGTAAACAAGGAAGAGTGTTGGGGAAATTACTCCTCCTTGAGGTACCCCCTGATGGAGCAACACTTTTCTGCTCTGCAGACCGTCAAGAGTGACTCTAGTTCTCCTGTTATGCAAGTATGACTGGATCCATTTCATCATGTTGCCTTGGATTCCACTTCTCCTAAGTTTTGCAATGAGGCCATCTTTCCACACCTTGTCAAAGGCCTGCTTGAAGTCGACCCAGATCGTTAGGACCTTTTTCTTCTCCTGGAAGGCATCTTCTATTGCTTGAGACAAGTAAGTAACTTGGTCTTCTATACTGTAGCATTCTCTAAATCCAGCTTGTTCCGGCACCAGGATCTGCTCAGACTCTAAATACCATTTCAATCTGTGGTTGACTATTCGCTCCATAGTCTTCCCAACACAGCTTGTGAGACTGATTGGCCGGTAACTTGCAGCCTCGGTCTTACATTTCCCTTTCTTTAGTATGGGTATTGTGATGGCTTCTCTCCATACTTGGGGTACCGTTCCTTTCAACCAGCTGTGGTTGAATATCTCAAGCAGTTTTGTCTTTGCTGCTGAGCTCAGATTTACTAGCATTTCGTTGCTGATTTTGTCTGGGCCGGGTGACTTTTGAAACTTAAGCTTGGAAATAGCCTTCTGTAGTTCTCCTAGTGTGATGGGTTCCCTCATTGGGGCAGGAGTATCTGTCTGTCCCATGGTTGCCAGTATTTCTTTTCTTATCTCTCTCTGATGGTCTATGTTAATGGGTAAGTTGCTTTCTGAACTGTATCTTCTAGCAAACAAGTCTGCAGCTTGTTTTCCTCTGAAAAGTTTGCCACCTTCATCCAATGTGATAGTCTGCCTTGGTGAGGAATGCTCTTCATTTAGAGACTTGACTAATCTCCAAAGTTTCCTGCCGTCTTTCTCAAGGTTCAGCGATGCCGTTTTAGTTCTCCAGCTTTTCCGCTTTTCTTCTAGCTTTGTTCTCTGAAACTCTGCTACAGCCTTTTTCCATTTGTTGTGAGTTTCAAGTGAAGGCTGAGACTCTGCGTCCTTTCTAGCCTTGTCCATAGCTTCCTGACGTTCTTGGAGTGTGCTGGACCAGTATGGTATGTAGTTACGCCGGCATCCTTTGGGAATGTCCATCTTCTAATAAATAAGATTAATAAGGTGGACGCTTAATTTGGTGGTTTATTCCTGGATGGACAAATGTCACTTCGAATAGTTAGTGTAGAAACCGAGATCTTGGGTTCACAGTAAACAGAGGAAAATACATCCAGTATTGGGAAACATCTGGTTGCAAAAAAAAAGTTACAATCGATAAATGACGGTACTCCTATCGGCTGGCTCTGTGGTGAGTGCCGATTCTGAAGCAGCGTAAATTCTGGATGATGCACTTGAATACGACTGTCAGTCGTCAGATAATGTTATTTTTCTCCACAACCCCAGTGGGCTAATAAGATTGAAAACATATAATGCTGGGTTTTATAAGTCCAGTTAAATTTACAAGTTAAAATGTTTCTTGTTTATCGTTGGATCACTCACGGGAGCCGCGCTGGTGTAATGGCTACGGCGTTGTACTGGCGACCAGGTGTTCATGGTTCAAACCTGGGAGTCAGCGTTTGAAGAAATGTTTACGGCCGGAAATTTGACTGAATAACCTGAACGGCTCCTGTGATAAACCCTCTGTGGATGGGAAGGAGCGAAGCTCCTGACCGGGTTGGAAGGAAAGTCCTCAGGTTCCCCAGCCTTGCAATGACATGTCATTGGGCCGAAGGGCTGAAAGCCCAAGTTCCGCTGGTTAAGAAAAAAAAATCGTTGGCTCACCGATGAAAAAATTGGTGACGCACAAGCCAAGAAGAAGAAAACATTGTGGTAAAGTGGGATGTTATAAATATTTATAGGGGACTTAGTGTACTGACTGAGATCAGCTGTGAAGGTATCTATATCTAATAAGAGTAGTGTATTATAGATAACCTTACTTGCTGCCACATATGTATACCTCAGTCAGAATTATTCTGGAATAGTGTGATGACTACGTTATATGTCTAGGGTATGTGTATGATGAAGTGTAAGTCATAACAACAACAGACAGATAAACAATTTAATTTATTCCACCACACTTGACAACACTGTGACACTCACATACATAAAACACTCTAAGAGGATATCTTAAAGGAGTCACTGATAACTTTTCAAATAACAATATGTATTCAGTGCTGTCATGAATGTATATGTGTCCTGATTCAAATACAAAGGGAACCAGGAATCACAATCAATTTTAATTACAAGTTATATGTACAGAATTTATTAATATGATTCTTGTAGTGACATATATTATTAATGGTATCCTATGTGTGTCAGTTGTGTAGTGGTAATATGAGGTAATACTGGTTTTGTTTTGTTCAAGCTCTGTTGGTATTTGTCATCATGACTTCAATAGTTTGTTTCTATTGGAACTAGTATTGGAGATGTTCTCAGTTCCTGGTATTAAAACAATTAAATTCCCCTCTTAATTTTATTTTACAATGTCATTTTAAGATGGGGGTACATAATGTTGAGCTCCATGGCCACACTCTCTTATCTTGCGTGATGACTGCAGTAAAAGACTCCTCTGCTCGATTACTTTAATGAGTTCTGGAGCCACCCCACTGGTTGCTATATGGACCAAGGAGTATGCTGTCCACCTCTGGCTTCAGCAAAGCTCTGACCAGGTGCTGCTCAATAACTTTAAGACCACGGTCCCTGAAACAAGAAGGTTGTACCTTCTACGTCAGAACTAATTTATACTCTATTTCTACACTGAGCACAATACATCACAAACATTGAGTTCAGAGCGTTAGGCCAACTGTCAGCTTCATCTGAAATACTTTATACCAGTATTTCCCTCCCTAATGGTTACTACGCCTCTGCAATTCCAGCATTATTTCTTTCTAGTTAATAATCTAGGTGTCAGTGTACTGTTTGGCCATTCCATGCAGTTTTACTTTCCTCCGACACCTTCTGTTCAGGCTGGAGCACTATAGGCTTTACATCATGTTCGCTACTGAACCACACATATATACAGACATAAATTATCAATTTACATTCAATTTTCATTAAAAGATATTGAATATTTCAAGCTTACCACAATTCATGGAAATAATAAACAGTTTCGTTGACTGGCAATGAATATAGCACAACTCCGATCTGCCGATGTCCCAGGCTTTATTTTATAAAAAATATACACTGGTGCTCAACGCACTGCTTCTTAGTAGGTTTATTACAAGATGTGGCAATGAACAGACGCTCTGAATTGAGTATATTCGCAGCTCTACCCAATCAAACCATGTCTACACATCTTTTCAAAAAAGTACCCCTTTTCACGTTTCCCCTGACAACACAAGATAGTATTTATAGCCCGACCAATCGTGTTTAGTCTTTCATTTGTTGCGCTCCAATCAAATAGGAGTTAACATGGTAGGCTATTTCCGTAACGTAATGTTTTTTCAAACACGTTATAAAAAAATTTTATGAGCAGAAATGATTTCATGCTGTCAGGCACCCCCACTATTTTATTTTGGCCATAACTTGGTAATTCCTAGACTATTTGCGTAACGTTTTACATATTCTTTGTCAGCAAACCCTAAGGAACCCAAATATACGAATTTAATGGAGCCAATATGCATTTTCTTCTAGGATAGTCGTGCTGTTACTACCTTCTCACTTCCAAACTTGAGGGTGTCTGGGTACTGTCATGTTTTCAAACGTAAACCGGTATAATGTCATAATTCCCAATAAGCGTTTTTCAGGATTTTAAAACCTAACTCTGGTATGGGTAGTGAATTTTATCACTGTCGATTTGAAATAAAGTTAGTGCATGTGGCCTTACACGCGTGATGGCAGCAATTGTGTATCGCGCGACGCGTGTTTAGTGTTGCAGGTGTCCCTGCTTTCTGCCTCTCCCTTCTCTCTATCCTTTAGTCCATCTGTCTTTTAGTTACGCCGTGTATAAAATGGAATGAATGAAATATTAAATTTAGGTCATTGATCAGCTTGCGTATCTCAAGGTTTTTCCAAGAAATACAGTACACGTTTCATTGAAGAAAGCGGGTAATAATACAGTAGGCTTTTACTATCAACGTGAAAGCGTTACAATTTGCAGACGAAGTAGAAAACAAGGGGGATTTCGAGTACAGTCATTGTGACAGCACTGTTCTTTACCATTCTTCTTTCCTTTTATTAAATTTATTTGTTAGGCTTTGCATTTACGTTTTAATTTATATATGGGGATTAGAATAATTCACGACATCTCCCCTCTTAAAACAGACATTATATGTCAGTCCTTTATTCTATATACACATAGAGAAATTTATTATTATTTCTGGGGTTTACGGTGATTCTCATCACACGGATGGCGGCTTAAAAAATCCGCTCCCAAATTTGTTTTTCCAGATATATACTCAATGCTAAAATTATATGGAGCCAAAAGTAAGGACCATCGGAGTAACCTAGAGTTCTCATGCCTAGCCTGGGCTAGAAACGATAAAGGTTTGTGATCCGTTTGCAACTTAAATGCCTTCCCATACAGATAAATATTGAATTTCTTTATTGCCCATATTACTGCAAGACATTCTTTTTCGCTAGTTGAGTAGTTGATTTCAGCTTTATTCAACTTTCTGCTAGCATATGCCACTGGGCTTAATTCCCCATCCAATGCATCTGATTTCTGTAGTAGAGTTGCACCTAACCCAATATTACTGGCATCCGTCCTTACTATGAATTCTTGACTTAAGTCAGGTAATTTCAAAATAGGTTTACTTGTGAGCTTTTCCTTCAATTCTTGGTAAGCCATTTCACATTGTGGTGTCCATGTAATGCGATCTGGATGTCCTTTACGTGTCAAATCAGTTAACGGTGCACATATGGAATTAAAGTTTTTGATATACTTCTGGTAGAAACCACATAATGAGACAAAGGATCTCACGTCCTTCTTGGTTTGTGGTCTCGGGGCTTTCTTTAGTTTCTCTAAATTCTTTGGGTCAGGGGTCATGTTTCCCTGATAAACTGTGTGTCCCAAAAATTCCAATTCTTTACATCCAACGCAACATTTGGTTGGTCGGGCTGTTAAATTTGCTTCCCTAAGTCGATCAAACAGCATGTTCAGAGAGTCAATGTGTTCCTCAAATGTTTCTGTTGCTATAAGGATATCATCCATGAAATTTGTTATACATGGATTATTCAGAGGGTCCAATAATTTTCTCATCATTCTAGAGAAGACACTAGGCGCATTCTTCAATCCAAATGGCAATCTATTAAACTCATAGTGTCCTTCTGAGGTACTAAAAGCTAGGTATGGTCTAACCTCAGGCTTTACTGGAATCTGATAGTATCCTTTACTCAGATCCACTTTTGAGAAATATTTAGCTTTATTTAGTCTGGCAAACAGCTGATTTGTATCCGGCAATGGATCCACCTGTCCTTCTGTAATAGCATTCAGTCTCCTGTAATCTATACAGAGTCTATGTTCTCCAGAGGGCTTCCTTAAGAGTACAACACCGGAACTATACGAAGATTCACTGTGTGAAATAATTCCTTCCTTCAACAGATAGTCTATCTCTTCCTTCAAAGCTTTCTCCTTAGCAAACGGAATCGAATATGGTTTCATACAGACAGGTGTGGGGTCTATCAGTTTCATATCATATTCCAATAGGTTTGTATGCCCTGGTCGGTCTGTTAACACCTCTGCATGATTATTTAGAACCTGTTGCACTCTCTCTTTCTGAGTTTTCGTTAAATGTGTACTGATTTTCACCTGTGCTGCTGTCTCACAGGGGTGTAATGGATATTCAAATGATGAAAGTGGTTCCTTTTTCATCTCCATGGCGATGGACAAGGTCAACAAGTGTGTCTCTTCCTGATGTTCTCTTTCCAAATATTTCTTCAGGAGATTCACATGATAGATTTTTTCTTTCCCCTTCTTATCTATCTTATAATTTGTTCTAGACACCTTCTCTAAAACTGTATATGGACCTTGCCATCCAATTTGTAACTTATTCTGACTCCCGGGGAGAAGAAGCAGTACCTTCTCTCCCACAGCCAAATCTCTGTCTTTCGCCTTCCTGTTATAATAGGCAGCATGTTTCTTCCTGGCTTGTTTCAAATTTTCATTGGCAAGTTTCCAGCCAGTTTTTAAACGAGTGGTCAGCTCATTCACATATTGGTATGAAGATGTAATGTTTTCCTCTGCCTTTTCATCAGTCCACGTTCTTAACAAAGCTTCGAGTGGACCTTTTATTGGCCTTCCAAACAATAATGTTGCCGGGGCCATACCGGTTGAACTATGGGGTACCTCCCGATAAGCAAAGAGGGCGGCGTGCAGGTACTGGTCCCATGTATCTGGTTTTTCGTGTGCCAACTTTCTCAGGATCGACATCAACGTGCCGTTAAATCTTTCCACTTGGCCGTTCCCTTGGGGATGGTACACACTACAATGGAAGTGTTTGGCCTGGAAGATCCTGAAAACTTCTTCAGTTAGTTTCCCCTTGAACTGAGAGCCATTATCAGTCAAGATTTGATTGGGAAAGCCTAACCTTGTGAAAATTGTGAGCAATGCCTCTGCCACATGTTTAGAATCAATCGATGACAGGGCTACTGCCTCTCCCCACATAGAACAAGTGTCCACCAGAGTCAGAATGTAGCTGTTCCTTCTCTTGGTTCGGGTGAGAGGTCCCACAAGATCCACGGCAACTCTCTCAAAGGGTGTTCCCACTATGGGCATTTCCCCCAGAGTTGCTGGTGCAGTCCAATGTTTAGGTGCTACTCGTTGGCACTCTGGACAGGATTTTACATATCGTTTGATATCTTCAGTTATTCCTGGCCAGAAATAGTGACAAGCTATTCGCTGTCCTGTTGCGCTGATTCCCATATGACCACTGAAGGGAATCGCATGCCCTAGTTCCAACACTTTAGTCCTATATGAAGTGGGAAGGACCAGCTGTCCGTGACCATTGGATTCAGATCCAGCCTTCCTATATATCAGTTTGTTCTTCATATAAAACTCTCCCTTGCCTGGAGGTGTATGAGATTTGGGCAACTTCTTGAAACATGGCTTGAGTGTTTTGTCCTCAGCCTGTGCCTTCCTCATCTCATCTGGGTGAGTATTTATTGGATTATCCTCCTCCTTTTTAGACTGTGATCTGGTCTGCACTGTTGCCAATATCACAGGTCTCTTGGGATTCCCCAAGAAGACATATCTACACCCCAATATCAGAGGGTAGATTGGCTCATTTATCACTGCTGCTTTTATGATTCCTTCCACATATCGCGTTTTCACTTTTATTCGGGCGACGGGAAGTGTCATGGTAGCTACATCCTTGGTTGCAGTTTGAATCTCCACTGTTTCTGTGGTGTATTGATCGGCCTGCACCAGGTGAGAACTCACAACGGAATCGTAATCTAAACCGGTATCATATAAACACCTTATAGTGACACCATTACAGATGACATCTTCACACACTGGGGGGTGGTATGGTTCCTGTAGTTCTTCAGGTTTGACCTTCTTTTCCTTTTTCCCCGATGTCATAGCAGCACAATGAGGAGGTTTCCTTCTACAATGGTCAGTGTCATGATTGTTCATCTTACAATTTTTACACCACCTTTTTCCTTGGTTGAAAGATTTTCTTTCATCATATTTCCTTTCATCGAATTGTGGGGTTTTATTTTTATTTTCATACCGTGGCCTATCAAACTGGTGCTTACCTTTGTTTTGATCCCTAGGATCAAATTTATTAAAGTTCTGTGGTGCCCTAAAGTTATCCACCTGTTTCTTTTTATTACCTGTTACCTCTGCTTGAGCTGCTTGATACCTTTCAGCAACATTTAGCAACTCACCCAGCCTCTCTGCACCTTGTTCCATGAGAAACTTTCTCAGGTCTGGAGCCATGGACTCTCTTAATTGCTCTATAAGGACCATTTCCTTAAGATCTTGGGTTTTCCCCAGAGAAGTCCATTTCTCCAAGTATGTCTCTATTCGTGCAGAGAACTGGTGATAGGTTTCACCTGACAGTAGTTTAGCATTCCTAAATTTTTTCCTATAAAATTCTGCATTCTTTTCATATCTTAACAAAAGAGCCTGCTTTAGCATGTCATAATTTTCCTGATCACCTCTGCTCATTTTTGCAAAAACTTCATAAGCTGCCCCACGAAGTCCCTGAGATAACTTTAAGCTCCACCTTTCTCTCTCTAACCCATATGTGGTAGCTAATAGTTCATACCTATTTAGATAGCTCTCTATATCATCGTCTTTCTCAACAAAATGATCTAAATGAAAATTCATAGCTGAGGTTGAGGCTCCTTGGCTAGCAGTGGCATCAGAGGCAAAGGGACTGGCACTATTTTCAGGAGCATGGCCTTGAAACTCAAACTCCCTTAGTCGTAACTCATGTTCCCTTTGTAATCTCTTCTCCTCCTTTTCTGCTTCCCTCTCTGCAGCTAATCTCTTGTCTTCTCTTTCTGCAGTCAATCTTCTTCCTTCTGCTTCCAATTTCTTAGCCTCAGCCTCAATCTGCAACCTCTTAGCCTCAGCCTCAATCTGCAACCTCTTAATCTCTTTTTCAGCTTCTATTCTCTTATCTTCGGCAAATCTTTCAGATTCTAATTTTCTTTCGGCCTCTTTTTCTAATCTTCTTTCTTCCCGTTCAATATATTTGTCACATTCAGCAGTGACATAAGAAATCATAATTTGCCCGTCCATTCCTAACTCTTTCGCAGTCTGTACAGCAGCAGATCGAAATTTTGCCAGGTCGGCCATTGTCTAACAGATAAATGTCTAAAATATTTAACTAAACAATTTTATCTATGACTAATTAACTCAGGACAACACAGGCACTGTGAGCTCAACCTTATTTATTTTCACCCAAGGATACCTTTTAATTCTTATTATTCCCTGAAGTGAATTACCCCCAATATTTTTAATAGGGAAAGATTCAAAATCCCGAGAGCGAGACCCCAATATATGTGGTAAAGTGGGATGTTATAAATATTTATAGGGGACTTAGTGTACTGACTGAGATCAGCTGTGAAGGTATCTATATCTAATAAGAGTAGTGTATTATAGATAACCTTACTTGCTGCCACATATGTATACCTCAGTCAGAATTATTCTGGAACAGTGTGATGACTACGTTATATGTCTAGGGTATGTGTATGATGAAGTGTAAGTCATAACAACAACAGACAGATAAACAATTTAATTTATTCCACCACACTTGACAACACTGTGACACTCACATACATAAAACACTCTAAGAGGATATCTTAAAGGAGTCACTGATAACTTTTCAAATAACAATATGTATTCAGTGCTGTCATGAATGTATATGTGTCCTGATTCAAATACAAAGGGAACCAGGAATCACAATCAATTTTAATTACAAGTTATATGTACAGAATTTATTAATATGATTCTTGTAGTGACATATATTATTAATGGTATCCTATGTGTGTCAGTTGTGTAGTGGTAATATGAGGTAATACTGGTTTTGTTTTGTTCAAGCTCTGTTGGTATTTGTCATCATGACTTCAATAGTTTGTTTCTATTGGAACTAGTATTGGAGATGTTCTCAGTTCCTGGTATTAAAACAATTAAATTCCCCTCTTAATTTTAGTTTACAATGTCATTTTAAGATGGGGGTACATAATGTTGAGCTCCATGGCCACACTCTCTTATCTTGCGTGATGACTGCAGTAAAAGACTCCTCTGCTCGATTACTTTAATGAGTTCTGGAGCCACCCCACTGGTTGCTATATGGACCAAGGAGTATGCTGTCCACCTCTGGCTTCAGCAAAGCTCTGACCAGGTGCTGCTCAATAACTTTAAGACCACGGTCCCTGAAACAAGAAGGTTGTACCTTCTACGTCAGAACTAATTTATACTCCATTTCTACACTGAGCACAATACATCACAAACATTGAGTTCAGAGCGTTAGGCCAACTGTCAGCTTCATCTGAAATACTTTATACCAGTATTTCCCTCCCTAATGGTTACTACGCCTCTGCAATTCCAGCATTATTTCTTTCTAGTTAATAATCTAGGTGTCAGTGTACTGTTTGGCCATTCCATGCAGTTTTACTTTCCTCCGACACCTTCTGTTCAGGCTGGAGCACTATAGGCTTTACATCATGTTCGCTACTGAACCACACATATATACAGACATAAATTATCAATTTACATTCAATTTTCATTAAAAGATATTGAATATTTCAAGCTTACCACAATTCATGGAAATAATAAACAGTTTCGTTGACTGGCAATGAATATAGCACAACTCCGATCTGCCGATGTCCCAGGCTTTATTTTATAAAAAATATACACTGGTGCTCAACGCACTGCTTCTTAGTAGGTTTATTACAAGATGTGGCAATGAACAGACGCTCTGAATTGAGTATATTCGCAGCTCTACCCAATCAAACCATGTCTACACATCTTTTCAAAAAAGTACTCCTTTTCACGTTTCCCCTGACAACACAAGATAGTATTTATAGCCCGACCAATCGTGTTTAGTCTTACATTTGTTGCGCTCCAATCAAATAGGAGTTAACATGGTAGGCTATTTCCGTAACGTAATGTTTTTTCAAACACGTTATAAAAAAATTTTATGAGCAGAAATGATTTCATGCTGTCAGGCACCCCCACTATTTTATTTTGGCCATAACCTGGTAATTCCTAGACTATTTGCGTAACGTTTTACATATTCTTTGTCAGCAAACCCTAAGGAACCCAAATATACGAATTTAATGGAGCCAATATGCATTTTCTTCTAGGATAGTCGTGCTGTTACTACCTTCTCACTTCCAAACTTGAGGGTGTCTGGGTACTGTCATGTTTTCAAACGTAAACCGGTATAATGTCATAATTCCCAATAAGCGTTTTTCAGGATTTTAAAACCTAACTCTGGTATGGGTAGTGAATTTTATCACTGTCGATTTGAAATAAAGTTAGTGCATGTGGCCTTACACGCGTGATGGCAGCAATTGTGTATCGCGCGACGCGTGTTTAGTGTTGCAGGTGTCCCTGCTTTCTGCCTCTCCCTTCTCTCTATCCTTTAGTCCATCTGTCTTTTAGTTACGCCGTGTATAAAATGGAATGATTGAAATATTAAATTTAGGTCATTGATCAGCTTGCGTATCTCAAGGTTTTTCCAAGAAATACAGTACACGTTTCATTGAAGAAAGCGGGTAATAATACAGTAGGCTTTTACTATCAACGTGAAAGCGTTACAATTTGCAGACGAAGTAGAAAACAAGGGGGATTTCGAGTACAGTCATTGTGACAGCACTGTTCTTTACCATTCTTCTTTCCTTTTATTAAATTTATTTGTTAGGCTTTGCATTTACGTTTTAATTTATATATGGGGATTAGAATAATTCACGACAAACATTAACCCATCAGTAAATGATGAAAAAGACCGTTGGCCGCTCTTGTGATCAGCTCTGCGAGGAATAAAGAAACATTATGGAAAAATGCTACTATCCTATATTGCTACATATATGCACACGGACGGGAACAAGACGATCTCTTATCCACTCCGTCAGTCCTTTAAAAGGCACACGGTGACTTTCTTTACACCTATATGATCAGCTTTTCGCTAGCGTGGCGATTTCACGTCGGATGAAGGTATGCAACCCTGCCCCGCCCCTTTATCGCGCTGTAACGATTAGCGTACAATGTCAATTATTATTTAATTGTCCATACGCGCACTTACATAAATATCGCCTGTCGATAATAGCTATTAAATTGTCAGCGTCTGTTGGTCATCGTATGGTATTAAACAATAGTCACTTACTAAAATACACAAAATGAAAAATAACGTGAATTCTATTCTTCCCCTATCAGTCGCGCCTAACATATATTATCAGTCAAGTAAACAGTTTCTTGTGTGAGAAAGCTGGTTGTAAAATTAACATTATAACTGAAACATCTGGTATAAAATAGCTATGCGTTATTTTATTTCACTGGTTTTAACAGCTAAAACTATAAGTGACTTATAATGGTAAAAGCTTTAACACTTTAACACGTAAGCACTAATTTCTATTACCAGAACCTCAGAATGAAATGATCCCCACGAATGCTATTAACACATTTAGCGAAAATGGTTCTAGTCACTGCGTGCATAGACTATCCAAAATTCTGAGTGACAACTGATATAGCAGGTTTAGAAGACCACAGTTTATATATCATCATGGTCCTCTGATCTATAGTTGATGCTAATTTTCACACTATTGTGCATAGCAGAGAATCAGAAGCATGAGTCCCACAGATGAAAGTTTTACGTTCGCTCTGTCGGGCGTTAGACCGCCATCAGAGACTTAAATCCGTGTAACCAGGTTCTCGTAGATTTTGCCCGTATCTGAAGATTACAGCTCAGGGTTTCCCTCTGTGTACGAACATCAAAGGGTACTCAGGGAAAGGTTTTTGCCCGTGCGTCTACTTCATAAAGGTCCGGTGTTATTCACGTTCGGTCTGTCAGGTATCCGATGATTGACAGATCAGCTCGCGTGAGAAACTTAATAAACAAACCTCATTCGCTACCTGTTATGACTGGCACGTCACGAACGTTTAGAAACGCTTCGTTTGTTTATGCTCAAAGAAAAGAGGCGTGGATGAAAAATAAGCTTGAGTGAGTAAGACAGGCAAAAAAATGCGTGGTTTTCCTAGAAAATCATAGGACGCTAACGGGATTACAAAGGCTGTCAGATTACTGTAGGCTATATTTCCATTATACGTCACAGATGCATATAAAAAAACTGGATCGACTATGATTGTTTAGTTTTAAAACAACAGGTAACACATTTAATAATCAATTAGTCTTTAACAGTTAAAATAAATATGGAAAGATTGGTGAAATGTAACTAAACGTTTTCGTCACGGAGACGTAGGTGAACATTTATCAAAAGTCCGTTGCTTTCGCCTATTTTACAAGAAAAGTTTCTTGGAAAATAGGCGAAAGCAACGGACTTTTGATAAATGTTCACATACGTCTCCATGACGAAAACTCAGCTAGAGTTGAGTCCTGCAGCTGTGGTTCATCAATTCTGTGATGACGAAAGCCTTCTCCACACTCTCTTCCACTGTAGGCGGTTAGGGTGGATGCCTTTCTCTCACACTAGCTGCGTTAGTACCACAAATCGTCTGATGGCTTGTAACCACAAACTTTAGAAAAATAGAACAACAAATGCCTTCTGCTAAGTACATTTGTTTGGAGCACTCTAACAGGCTCACGTTCCCATTGTCCGCCCACCAATATTAAACTCTCAGAAGAATTTAATTCTCGAGCACGCACAACGTAACTCCGAGAAGATGGTTACAATTCACCAATATTTCTCTGAGGATTAACGGGTAACATGTGTCTGGACAGTGAGAATATGATTTGGGCCTGAACTAACATTAACGAGTTACATACATCTCAAAATTGATATGCTACACTTGAGGTACACATGATGTAATCATCACTCATTACTGCTCCAGCCGGAGTCCTGGGGTCACCTCTGCTGTCGGGTTTCCGAACGACTATTCAGAAACAATCACTAGCTCTAGCAGTAGTGGTTCATGCATATACTGTTTTCATATGTTGAGGTTGCCAGCCTCATATATAACCACTTAGCAAGAAACCTGTAAAATTTTCATTAGTAAATAAATTGTTTACACTTACCCCAAAATTTTGGGAATACAAATCTTCTTGCACAGATTTAGACTGGACACAGCTCGGTACTAGATGCTTCGAAATCACTTAGGTCTGGAAGTTAGAGTTAATCCCTCTGACGGCGGGTGTTCTGCAAAATCCTGGCCTAGGAAAACTTTTGTTTAATTCCTTTATGACTTGTGATCAAATTCCTAAGTTTCCAGTTTTGTATTAAAAATGTGGGTTTACTTGTAAATTCCTAAGTTGCCCAATACTCGATCTGTTACTTATAGTTGTGGAATTACTAAGCCCAATGTCTCCTTTTTCTTTCTGGCTTTTAGGATTCGCTAGTCTGACGTTTGCGCTGCAGTGTGTGTACTGACTTTGATTTCACTACATTATATCTCACAATCCTCAGTTCAAATTCCAGCTGTGAAACACGGATTTAAGTCTCTGATGGCGGTCTAACGCCCGACAGAGCGAACGTAAAACTTTCATCTGTGGGACTCATGCTTCTGATTCTCTGCTATGCACAATAGTGTGAAAATTAGCATCAACTATAGATCAGAGGACCATGATGATATATAAACTGTGGTCTTCTAAACCTGCTATATCAGTTGTCACTCAGAATTGTGGATAGTCTATGCACGCAGTGACTAGAACCATTTTCGCTAAATGTGTTAATAGCATTAGTGGGGATCATTTCATCCTAATTCTCCAGAGAGATACATTGTATATTCCGGCTTCTCAAATCAACCAATTCAATCGAATCTCGTTTACGGGTAGGGGTGCTTCAGATTCAAAAAATACCCTCACGTGTTTCAAAATATTAAATTTAATATCCACGCGTGACCTTTTCGTATCGTTGCGTCAGGCTTCCGCCGGCATCTTGTGCACAACTCATAAACACGCTCTGTGAACTCATATAATGTCCAGTTGCTACCTGTTGCCAATATTGTCTATCCAGACAGATTATCGTGATAATCGCACACAGGAATAGTCCCGTGAAACGATAAATGCATCGACCACTTGTGTAACCTGCCCACCTCAGACGGCTGTCTCAGACAGACAATTTTGGCTTCTATATATGTTGATCGGGCGAGACCGTCTTTTCATTATAAGAATCTCGCTCTCTGACCGGTGATAATGACTGGGTATTGTTACGTTAATACACCTGTTCACCTGGCGGAACGTAAATAAGTCTGAGGAGTGGTAAACCAGATAAAGACAGTCCCATAGCAAATACTTCCATAGGGAAGTGCAGTGTTATAGACTTCACTCTACTGATCCAGCATGGAGAGTAAATAATGGTGCCTAAGATATGCCACATAATAATGACAAGGGAGAGAAAAATAAGAAAATATCACTCGCACGGAAATGTAATGCAATACTGCCGGAGTGGACTTGAGATCTCGGACAACCGTATTGTCACAAATGATGTAAAGGTTCTGGGGAGTATAATCATAAACGTTTGATATTGGTAAAAGGTACAGGTAGTTACCATTAGCAGATACTGCGGCAGGAAAATGAAGCCGATACTGACAGAGTGGTTAGAGCCCTGGTCTCTCGCAGCAATGGTGCCGGATTCAATTCACTGTATCGACACGCTTCAGTCTATCCAACTGTAAATGGGTACCTGAATTTGCACTTGAGTTAGGTAAGGAAAAGGCAGCGAGGAAACGAACTGATCACCCCACCTCTCGATGCTGGACATAGTATGGTGACATCTCTAACACTTCACTCCCCTATGGCAGTATCTGCTATGGGACTACCTTTGCTTTTTAAAAATTTGTTTCCATTGTACACACAATAACAAGAGTCCGCGGTAGCGCAATGGTTAATGTACTGGCTTCTGAGTCCATGGTTCGATCCCCAGTTTAGGTAGGATTTTTTAGACCGCAAACGGCTCCGGGGTTGACCCAGCCTCATGAATTGTGTGCTGACCACGTCACCCCTAATGTGCAGTATGATCAAGAAAATATGGGCCTATAACTATATTCTCAATATGCCTCAGTGAGCGTGTAACGGGATCATTACACACAATAACAGGAATGTTTATCTTGGTACACACAGTAAAAGGAATAGTTATACTGGTACACACAATAACAGCAAATATTTGACATGGTACATATAAAATAGAGCAAATATGTGTCGCTGTACATTTAAGAACAGATAATCTTACTACGCATAATACATCTAAATATCATCATTAGTACTTTTCATCATGTCCCTCCACGGCTTCATGTCACCACTGTTGTGTATCATGTCTGTTGTTATCCCAGATCTTAACTTTCTCTCTGTGATATAGTGCGCCTATCTTTATTGCACTGTACCTTTTTCATCATCTTTCTGATTTTATTTCTCTCTCGTTTTGCTGTTTCATAATTTTTAATGTAATCTTTCTTAATCACGAGTTTCAACTAAGTGTAGCTTTAATCCTCTTTGATATTTCCCGATCTTGCGTTATCTATTGGAAAACACTTGGCTCGGTGGACATTATGTTTGGCGCGGGAGAATTCCACTTGTAAACTAAAAAGAATTCTTTTGATACCTGATCTGTTTAAACAAAACGAGTGCCTCCACATAGGGACACAACAGCACGTTGCCAGAGCGATCGAAAACAAGTGACTCGTTACACGCACTTAGATGTTTGTTGCCAGATGGTAGACTGTGATAGTGGCTAAGTCCCCTTAGATGTCGTGTATGTGGCAAGACAATAAATGAATAAATTAAAAGAAAACCAATCGCGGGCAATCCGACAAAGAAATAAAGGAGACGAAGATCTGTCACAACAAAAAGCTTTGAGCAAGGGGCGGATGTTTTCTGCATTGGGCGGCCAATCCTAAACCACAGTTTATCTCGCAAACGAACACGCAGCACTGAATGACGAGTTGGCTGCGAGAATCTATCCAAGTTTACGTGCACTGAAATGGCATGCGAGCATGCCAATGTCGCTTGACAAGATGGACGCCTAGTTACTGGATTAGAAAGCGGAGATATAGGACACAGTCAACGACTTCTCACATATTGGCAACCCGAAATATAACGACAAGTTCGCCAGAAGTTGGTAAGGATTTCTCAACACACGTGGAGCATAGAGTTGCCGAGAATATAGCCTGTTCATAGACTGTTCTATAATTTTGTTCTTGTGTGGATATATAATTCGTATCTGAGGAATTTATTTAATTAGTGTTCTAAAGGAATTTGCAAAGGGAAAAGGAGGTCAGTAAATTTTAGAAAAAATATTATTAATTTTTCTTTTCCATTATTTAAGATTGCTTTTTGCACGTATCCTCATCGTTAAATGTGGTAAATACTATTTTTTCCCATTACTTCTATTCGTAAATGGTTAATCAAATTCAAGATTTTTCTTCTGTGATAATAAAATATTGTAATTCATAGTTATATACTTCACATTCATCTACATTATTAGATCATCCTTACACATGAGCACATACTTTTATGAGCAATATTTTTAACACTTATCACATGTCATATATCATTACAAAAGAAGTAAAAACAGAGTGAACAGTAGTGAAGAATATGATTTTTTAAAAGTCAACTATTGATATTAGATGTGAAACTTATGAAGGTCACTTTTATGTCTGCAATCCTGCAGAAATCCGAGTCTGCACATTACGTGTTTGGCATCTAATCAGAAAGACGCTAGCGAAGCGTATATCCGGGCAGCAGAACTCACAATTTAGGACACCAAACTTTGTAAGTTACAAGGAAGATTTCATGCCGGCGTTTTGGACACGTTGGTGGCGCATTATTTTATTCACCTGGTTATCAAGGGTTTACATGTTGATTCTTCTATATATCAAGTTCAACTCACTCAAAGGCGTATTTTATGAATCAAGATTACAAATTCATAAGTTGATTTCCATATACATATAGCAACTCACTCAAAGTCGTATTTTATGAGTCAAGATTACATAATCACAAGTTGATTCGCATATACATGTATCAAGTTCAACTCATAAGCCTATTTAATGAATCAAGAGTACATACTCACAAGTTGATGAATCTATATTCCAAGATCACTTAGTCACAAGTTGATTCGCCAAGGTATCAATTTCAAATCACCAGCTTCAGCTACTCACTACGTCAGTGCATAAAGGGAATTCGCCTCTCTCATCGGGTATAGCGTTTCTCGGAATTACGACTTTTATTTCCCACCAAAGTCTGCCATCATCGATGACACGCAGTAGTAATGGAATCCAATGGAATCTGACTTAACAGTTAGATAATCTTGATTTTGCTGATGAGTTGGCTCTCCTGTCCCATAGCCGTTGTAGTGGATTTGATGGTACTGTATGTTTGTGATATTACCTAGTGTGATGCATGAGGTCAGCTGTGAAGGCTCCTGAGATAAATGTAGCTGTGAATTTACAGAAGGCCCTTCTTGCTACCACTTACGACCTCACACATATCTTTTTTACTAATGAATGTGGCTACGTTAAAAATCTAGGGTACTGATATGGAATGTGTTGTGGTAGATTACATACACACACACACAGATATTTAATAAGTCTAATAATATTAATAAAATTTTATAACACACTGAACTAACTCAAGCTGTGTAAAATTTTGATAGTAAATTTTCTTTAAGTTTATTTGTTCTGAATCAAGGTTTTATTTTGGTCAGAACATATGAAAGGTTTTGAAATTATGAATGAAATGCATGAATATATGGCATAATAAATGAAAGGTGTGTACATATGTATTTTACAAGACTAGTTAATATTAGTATCGGCTACTGCCGTTCCTTTGGATCTACCGGCTGTGTGGAGAGGGGGAACATGCTGCATGGGCAACAGCTTGATCTCCATATAACTGTGCCCAAGCTTGCGCCCTGGAGAGGACACTCCAGCTTCACCCTATAGGTGTCGGCAAAACACGGGAAGTAGCAGTTACCGGTTATAAGCATTTTGCCCAATTGGCGTAGGGCATGGCGCCAGGGGCTACTTCCGACAGTGGGAGAGATTCTAGGATCTCACTGGACAGCTACCGCCCGCTTCAAGCTGGGCAGCCCCCAGTCAATAAGGTGTTGTCCCGCCACTGTCTGCTTTCCCCATTGGGTGCATGGGGATTAGGGTCAAACCCGAACTGTGGACAGAAAATTTTGCACCACGCAATTATCGAAAAAATAGAAATAAGCAAACTCTCAGATTGGGATGCTGGAACGTCCGGACTATGTTGACTGGACTATCCGAAAACCTACAGGATGTAAACGATGTAAGGAAGACAGCCATAATTAATGATGAGCTTAAACGACTTCAGGTGGATATAGCTGCACTTCGGGAAACGCGCCTGGCGGGCTCTGGAACGGTGAGCGAGAAGGACTACACATTTTATTGGCAAGGGAAAGATCTTAATAAAGCTAGAGAACACGGAATAGGTTTTGCAGTCAAAAAATCGCTAACTAAAATAGTTGAACCAGGCGAGAATGGATGAGAACGCCTGTTAACGCTCCGCCTGCAAACTAGCACAGGTCCCATCACCCTTGTCAGTGTGTATGCTCCTACTCTGTACTCTGCCTCAGAAGCTAAAGATGAGTTCTACGAGAATCTAACAGCAATTATCAAAAGCATACCTAGGCAAGAACAGCTTGTTCTCCTTGGTGACTTTAACGCTAGAGTGGGTGACGATAATGTTTCATGGCCTTCATGTCTGGGCAGGTTTGGTATTGGCAAGATGAATGAAAATGGACAACGGCTCTTAGAGTTGTGCGTCCACCATGACCTCTGCGTGACCAACACCTACTTTCAGACAAAACCCCAGCATTAGATGTCATGGAGACACCTACGATCCAAGCACTGGCACCAACTTGACCTGATTCTCGTCAGAAGGCCACTCCTCAGGTCTGTGCTCTCCACGCGCTCGTACCATAGTGCAGACTGTGATACAGATCACTCCTTGGTTTGCTGCAAAATCAGAGCACAACCAAGAAAACTCTATCGTGTCAGACATGAAGGGAAATCACGCATTGATACCAGCAAGATGTCAGACCATTTCATGATCGCTCAATTCACTGCGACCTTCGAGAAAGTGCTCAGTAACCCTCAGCATGGTGATACTATTACAGAGAACTGGGAGCATCTACGGAACACCATTCAAAGTACTGCACTTGCCACCTTTGGTAAGAAAACAGCAAAGTCAAATGACTGGTTTGATGCTTCATCAGATGTGATGGCACCTGTCATTGAAGCTAAGCGCAGTGCTATGAATGAATACAAACGTTCACCGAGTGCCAGAACCCTACAGATCCTGAGGGCTACGAGAAGCAAAGTTCAACAAACTGCTCGACGCTGTGCAAATGACTACTGGCTCCAGCTCAGTGAGAGCATCCAGATCGCAGCGCAAACAGGCAACATTAGACAAATGTATGACGGTATAAAGAAAGCACTTGGCCCCCATAAAAGTAAGACGGCAACGCTAAAAACCATCAGCGGAGAGAAGCTAACCGATAAGGGTAAGCAGATGGAGAGGTGGGTCGAGCACTACTCTGAGCTTTACGCTAGAGACAATACCGTTACGCCTGCAGCCCTTGATGGTGTCAACAGTCTGCCAACTATGGAGGAGCTGGATGCCGAACCAACATTAGAGGAACTCAGCAAGGCCATTGATAGCTTGGCCTCTGGCAAAGCACCAGGCAGTGATGGGATTCCTCCTGATTGAATCAAATGCTGTAAGAGCACGCTATTACATCCCCTGCATAGGATGCTGTGCCAGTGCTGGGAAGAGACAACTATTCCTCAAGACATGCGAGATGCCAAGATTGTAACACTGTATAAAAATAAAGGAGACAGAAGTGATTGCAATAACTACAGAGGCATCTCTCTTCTTAATATTGTTGGTAAGGTTTTTGCCAAAGTCATCTTAATGCGACTACACAAGTTAGCTGAGCGCATATATCCAGAGTCACAGTGTGGATTCCGAGCTGGCAGATCAACAACAGACATGATCTTCTCTCTCCGCCAGCTTCAGGAAAAATCAAGAGAGCAGAAAAGACCATTATATATCGCCTTTATAGACCTCACAAAAGCATTCGACTTGGTTAGTAGGGATGGACTCTTTAAAATCCTCCTGAAAATAGGCTGCCCTTCTAAAATGCTGGAAATGATAAAGTCATTCCATGACGGCATGAAGGGAACAGTCCAATATGCTGGAAGCACGTCACAGCCCTTTGATATACGAAGTGGCGTTAAACAAGGCTGTGTTCTGGCTCCGACCCTCTTCGGAATCTTCTTTGCCTTACTCTTGAAACATGCATTCAGAGATGCAACTGAAGGAATATGCCTTCACACTAGGTCAGATGGCCGTCTGTTTAATCTTTCAAGGCTGAGGGCAAAAACAAAAATCAGAAGGGTCACTATAAGAGACTTGTTGTTCGCTGATGATGCTGCAGTCGTCACTCAAAGCCAACAGGAGCTTCAGAGCTTGATGAATCGCTTCTCTAAAGCATGCAAGGACTTTGGCCTCACAATAAGTCTAAAGAAAACGAATGTGCTGAGTCAGGATGTGGATGCTGCACCAGTTATCACTATCGATAACTATGAATTTGCAGTGGTGCACCATTTCACATACCTAGGGTCTACCATCAATAACAAACTCTCACTGGATACAGAAATCGACAGCCGCATTGGCAAAGCTGCAGCTACCTTTGCCCGCCTCACATCGCGTGATTGGGGAAACTCTAAACTCACAATGAAGACCAAAGCTGCGGTATATAATGCTTGCGTCACCAGCACACTCCTATATGGCAGCGAGACCTGGACGACCTATGCTAAGCAAGAAAGAAGGCTCAATACCTTCCATTTGCGGTGTCTACGCCGCATCCTCGGCATCTCGTGGAAAGATAAAGTGACAAATGTCGAGGTGTTGTCACGTGCTGGCCTTCAAAGTATGTATACGCTTCTTAGACAGCGCAGACTTCGCTGGCTTGGCCATGTTCGCCGCATGGAAGATGGTCGCATCCCAAAAGATATCTTCTACGGACAATTAGCAGATGGCAAGAGAACAGTTGGGCGACCACAGCTGAGGTTCAAAGATGTGTGCAAGAGAGATATGAGGGCACTGGACATGGATCCAGCAACATGGGAGGATGAAGCTGCCGATCGCACTAAGTGGCGATGCTATTTACGGCGCCACCTCAGATTGGGCGAAGAGAGGCTAACACAAGAAGCAGAGGTGAGGAGAAAACGTCGAAAGGAGCACCAGGAAAATAAGCAGCCGAGGGCTGTCACCTCAGGGGCGCATTCCCATAGTCAGTTATGACTGAAGGGGCTATTATTATTATAGTTAATATTACTACTGTTTATATTTGTAATTTATCTGGGAGAACGATTAATGGATGTGCTGTTGGGGTGGCTTCATCACTCCCAGTCTATGACTACCAAACATTGTCCATTTACTGATGGGAGGAATACAAGTTTATTTCCCAACATGGTATGTTCTAGTTGATGGAAATATAGTTGGTGTGTAAACTAAGTTGGTGAATGTCCAGCAGGCCAGACGCTCACGTATCTTTGACTGAGTAGTTCTGGTGCTGGAATCTGGTGGCCCCACCTCTCCGTGCTTGGGGGCAATCTAAGGCTGCTCTGCCAAAATACTCGACTGCACGGGTCCACACTTGTATTTTACAACACAGCATTTGACACCACTTTGGTGCCAAATAAAAAACTCACAGTTCTGAAATAAAAGTATTGGGTCATGTGTCAGAACTCTACCTCCTGAGCCACTTCTACACTCAACACTACACAACACCACCACATAGACGGGGTCAGATCTCTCTGACCATACAGCACATCTTACCAAGTTGGTTTCACATAGTATAAGTTCCCCAAGACTACATATTCTGAAATATGTTCATTAGCTTCCTGCCATTGAATAGGATAGGTGATATGTTCCACTGATCTCAACACTTGATCCGCCCTTCATAATCCTTGTTGGCGTTTATGTATTTTGTTTGTCTCTAGACCCTGAACTGGGGCTGGGGATCTAGAGCGAATCCTTACATGTTGTAAGGGATAGATTTTGATATGGCAGTATCAATTCACTCGAAACATTAAACAATATTAAAATATACAAAGAAATACTTTCAGTCTTACCAGAATTATGAATAGAGAACACAGTTATATGCTAGCAAAACTCAGCTGAGCTGCTGCTCTAGTATGGCGTCCCTCTAAATATTGCAATTAGCTTCTGGGAATTACACCACTGAAGAATTACTGTGTCTACTACTGGACAATTTATGATGAATGGCAAAAATGCGCGTCTGAGCGCCGATAATATGTTTATCTGTGGCCAATCACCGCCTTTTTTCCTTTTCAAATTTCAAACCTCCTACCAAAAGTCAATTCAGTCATACCTCAGTCAAGTATGTATTATTGTCTGTTGGTCCGTCTGTCTCTACTTGCGTTTTTTTTTTCAAAAACACACTTGTTTATACATGCATTTCCTACACGAATCTGCCTCTAGAGTTATTTTTAGCCACAACTTTCCACTAATTCCCCCTCTCTTTCATTCTAATTAGATTTTAGCACTTGAGTCTCAAGGCCGCAATTTTTTGAAAATTAGTGACATGTTTTTGTTTCAATGCAGTCGTTCGCTGATATGAACAACACAGTCTTTTGTCAATATCTTCATTATTATCTATCCGTCTGTATAAATGAAAGCATATTATTTCTCTGCTCAAGATGGGCAATCAGGCCAGCTAGGTTTTATATTCCTAACATTATTATTAAGAAAAAGTTACTTTTCCAAGGTTAGTTGTTTTTTTGAAATATGTTCGAGCATCTTCTGTAATGCGTTTGCCGCTGAATTCAAATAAAAGGACTAAGTATCGCAAAAGCGTCCAAGAAATGACTGTTGCGTATAATAGCTAAGGTCCCTTTTGTCGATTTCTTTACCTTGTGTCAACTTGGGGACGTGAATTTTTTTCCTTTCCCCACCAATTGCGTCTTTTTAGCCTTGCTAGTTTCAAGCACGTGTTCAGTCATATTTTTTTCTTTTTGATCTCCGTTCTCATCCCGTCTACAAGGATAAACGTTTTGCCTTCACGTCTAACAAGTTAGTCTCCATGGCGGGTGGTGACCCGCGGCATGGGCGATCATGTCTTTTAGTAGCTTACGCATTATTCTTATCCCTACATTTTATCTTTGGAGATATTTTAACGTTGTATCACGGTTAATTTTATCACAGCCGTAATCAGACG
The DNA here is from genome assembly GCA_024509875.1 of Oreohelix idahoensis. Taxonomy (NCBI): domain Eukaryota; kingdom Metazoa; phylum Mollusca; class Gastropoda; order Stylommatophora; family Oreohelicidae; genus Oreohelix; species Oreohelix idahoensis. The sequence continues at coordinate 297,427 of JAMPIV010007343.1, read as the reverse complement.
CAGGACAAAATGAAAACACTCGACGACAGGTTACAGCAATTGGGTCTGAAAATACACTGCGAAAAGACAAAAATAATGAGAATAAATATAGGAAATGATAACAGGGCTGAACTTGAAGAAACACCACTGTATTATGCAGACTAGTACATATATCTTGGCAGCAATATATGTGACAAAAAGGGGCAGCCCATATCGATCTTTGTTTCTCTCCGGCAGTGTCGGTGCAATTGTGGTACTGATTTTTATTGCATGCTCTCAAGTATCGCACTTTTCTTTCTTTCATTCTTTCTTTCGTCGTTATTTTTTCTGCAAAGTAGCAGATATTTGATTTTATCAAATCATTCGACACTCCTCTCTGTGATGTCACCTGTTTGTTACCCGGTCATCCTAGTTTGCGGTGAGCAACTGAGATAAGATAGTCGCCGGCGTGTTTAGATTGAACCGCTGAAAAGACGACTCGTTTGGTAAACCAGCTGGACAAACACGGATTTTTTGCGTACTCTTACTGATAACGAGATTACTGTCTGTGTGACACATGTGGGCAGACAAGTGTGACATAATCGTATCCGGGCCGACTTGTTATGACAACATTACTTTCTAATAAAGTATTAAGTATTACAGCTTAACCATGTTGTCATGTGTGTCTACCAATCTGCCTGTAAGTTTGTACACAAGGGCGTCCGACATCTTATTGCCATATTTGGAAGACGTAACCTTTGCACAATTTTTCCATGTCGGAAATAGTTTGAAAGTACCACACCCGACCTGTTTGAATATGATTGGAGCGTTTATTTAACTTTATAACAAACGAAGGCGTGGGAAGGCAGGAATATAGTCTCACCATTTTCGCAGTTTTATTTCACTGTGAATTTTACGCTCGCCAAGACAACATCAGACCTCGCCTAAGTAAAGACTAGATTCATAATTCCTTTTTGTTAACCGGACCTTTTATTGGAGAACCAAATAAGACTTACAAAGCACACGAAATCTCTACATTTTAATAAGGGACACCGGGAATAGGAAACTGAAGAAACACACGGAGTCAGAGGGGGAATCTTATTGTCAAATTAAAGACTCCACAGACGCGTGATAGAGACCGACTCGTCTCTTTTATTCATCTGAGCAACAAGTCTGTCGCCAAGATTGGCGTAAGTTGTGCATTTTTCATTATATGTTTCATTATTAACATGTGAACTAACATATATATATATATATATATATATATATATATATATATATATATATATATATATATATATATATATATATATATATATATATATATATATATATTATACAATGTGAATTTTAATGGGTAAAAATTGCTACAGGACGCCCAAGACATTTGAGTACTATCTCTGGAACAAGAAGGCAACCGTGGCCTAAGGTTTAAGACGAAGGACGAACGTGGTAGATTCTCCTTGACGTTCAGCTAAGTTCAAATATATGCTGCTACTTGAACTTTTTGTAATATATCACATTCCATAAAGACTGTGAGGATAGCTTTTCTCGATCCATAACTATTCAAATTATTTTCCAACTGTTAAAACCTAAAGTGGCTATTAAATTTTGTTATTGGTAATGTTACAAATTTAACTTCGATTTAATCATTTTAAAGTTACTTCATATTTGTATCAGTCAAACAGAGCTATACTAGAATAATAGAATTCCACCGAGTAAATAAACGAGATGAAAGTAATAAGTGCTTAAATCCTTCACAAAAGCATCGGCAGATTACAGAATTAACGTGCTCAGCTACAGCCAGCATTGTTTTTGCTTATCTGAATATCTTGTGAAGACTCCCTTGTGATAGAAGCTTTACTTTGCTTCTATCTACATTTCTGCAAAGAGTAATCTTGTGTAAAGATAGACTCCATTGAAGCCTATAATAGGTACTCTTGAGTTTTGGCCACTGTTGGACCACTACTGCAAAGCAGGGGAGGCAATACCGTCACAATATAGACAACGTTGGAGGGACAGATAGTGATATCAAAATAAGAATACAGAAAGCAAGAGGAGCTTTCCTTGCATTGAGAAATATATGGAGATCAAGAGAAATCTGATCCAACACAAAAATAAAAATCTTCAACTCAAATGTCAAGTCAGTACTATTACATGGCTCTGAAACATGGAGAACAACAAAAACAACCAAAAAGCTACAAACTTTCATAAACGGGTGCTTGCGTAGAATAGAAGGACTGAAATGGTTTGACAAAGTTATAAATCTGGAACTGATGACAAGAACCAGACAAGTGCCAGTGGAGCAAGAGATGAGAAGAAGACGCTGGCGATGGATAGGACACACATTGAGGAAACCTGTTGATAGCATTACAAGACAGTCCTTGTTTTGGAATCCCCAGGGAAAGAGAGGCAGAGGTAGACCAAGAAGCACAAGGAGAAGAGAGCTGGAGACAGAGGTGAAAATGATGAGGAGAACGTGGAAAGAGATTGAGCTGATGGCACGTGACAGGAGGACTTGGCATGTGTTTGTTGAAGGCCTATGCTCCTTGTGGAGCAGAGGGTTATGAATGAAAAGTCTAGCCGCCTTGGGTGTCCTCATAATTTTCCTTATGGTTAAAGCGGCTCTGCGCACATACATGTCGCATAGAGATTTATGATCAATAAATTTTCTATATTCTTTTCTTTTTCTACCCGTGTCCTCTACTTTATTATCGCTCTTTTATCCTTTTCCGGTTTTTTCGCATTCGTTCGTTTGCGACAAAATATATTTTCCCATTCTGACTTTGCCGTTTCTTTTCTCATGTTAGAACGCATTTTATTGCATCGTGTGTCAGTCCCGGGATGTGAGCGTATAGTGTGATATTTCGTCTAGTCAGACATGATGGCAGACATATCCTCTACATTTTCACCTGACACAGCGTTTCTTCGGCTGAGTTCTCGGTGTTAGGTGTGAGTAGGCGCCAATCTGCTGCGCTCAGAAATGAGAGTAGTCGGGTGAGGCATTAAGACGCGTATTGACAGGTGATGGCATTTAGGGCCTGCGTCTAGTATGTGAAGTGTTAAGAGACGAGAAGGGGAGGCTATTTCGGATTTGCGAAATAACGTGGGATCCTTTGTCTGTTTAAGATATATCTACCCCAGAGAGTTTTAGACTAGTCATTCATGCTCCTAAATCTGCAGTAGACAGATCACTCGTGCTAGGAAATATCTTGTATATTGCAAAGTTCTGAGTTTCTTGGCAACATTTTGCCAAGTTCTAGACTACCATTATATTGAAGGATTCTAGTTCGGGGTTTAATCTGTAGTTCTGTGTGGAGGTAAATATTTAATATCTATTGTGTTGAGTGATCTAGTGCTAAATCGCTTATTTTCATTTTACTAGTTAGATTTCTTTGCAGAAGAAATTAATATTAAGTCTGTTATATTCGCTAGTCGACATGTTACAGTGGAAAGCAGAATATATTATAATTTCTAGCTTAAACTCATGCAGCTGTAAATGAATTAAATTAAACTGCGAATAATCAGTCGAGAATATTTAACTAACTTATAACTGCACTGATTCATCATTGAGTATCGACGAAATACGTATGTATTTCTAATTCATGATGACTGATTGTGTGAATATAACTTATTTCAAGGGAGATTTAAATGATACGACAAGCTCTACGCTTGCAGTTTATAATGTAAGTTATAACCGATGGAATAGTATGTACGAGGGAAGGTCAAAAAGTAATGCCTCCTATATTTTATGTATGTAAATACTGCATCGGTGTGCAATTTGTAAATTTAGCAGGATTCCACAAACACTCTTCTGCATTGTATAGCATTACCAACCTGTTTCAGTAACAGGTGGCACCACTGTAACAGTTTAAAAATGGCTGCCAAAGACGTTCGGTTAAAACAACGTTATGTCATAGAATGTTGACAGACAGACATAAAGAAACAAGGAAAACCATAGTCATCAACCTCCTGCACCGTTACGAAACTGAAGGAAAAGAGTTTTTATCGAATATTGTGACAGGTGATGAGACTTGGGTTCATTTTTTTGAACCAGAATCCAAGAGGCAGTCAATGGAATGGCATCACACAACATCACCGACAAGAAAGAAGTTCAAAAGTTCACCATCTGTAGGGAAAGTTATGGCCTCCGTGTTTTGGGATGAGAAGGGTGTGATTCTTCTCGACTTCTTGGAACAGGGAAACACGGTGAATGCAGACCGTTACATTGAAACTTAGAGGTCGTCTTCGGCGACTTTACCCATTAAAAGATCAGAGAACTGCACTACTGTTGCACGATAATGCCACGCCACACACCGCTTAACGCACCATTGATGCGATTGCAGAATTTGGCTGGACATTATTACCACATCCCCCTTACAGTCCCGATCTTGCACCTTCTGACTTCCATCTGTTTGGACCACTGAAAGAAGATCTTCGCGGACATCACTTTGAGGACACCGAGACCCTTAAACGCGCCTTATGCCAGTGGTTTAGGAAAAAGGACACACATTTTTACCGTGCGGGGATACATGCCCTTGTGAGAAGATGGACAAAATCTGTAACAAATAACGCAGACTACATTGAGAAATAAATTTTTGAAGTTCAGACTTGGGGCTACATTTCAATGTGAATTTTGTCTGTTTTCTTGCCTATTGAATGAAATTAAAAATTACGAGGCATTACTTTTTGACCGTCCCTCGTATAAGTATTTTATATGTTGTTTTCTCTTTATTCAGTGAAACTGGGGTGACCCAACTTTGCCAGCGTTGAGTACTGAGTAGTATCTGTGAAGACCATAAACATTTTGTTCTTAAAGACTTGGGTGTATAAAGTAAAACCTGTCTGGCATTGCATTGGCATCCAGAGCGACAGAGTACCCATTCCATAAACTTTAAGATTTAAATAAAGTAACGGGCCTATCGCGCCAGATTTAATTCTTCCTCAGAGAAACCTCAAGTACATTTCAGCCCTTGTGGCAAGTAAAATATTACAATCAATAAACATTCCGACGGAGTTGTGACTAGTATGTGGTGTGACCAAATAAAATCCTATACTGAGAGAAGGCAGTTACCTGACATTCCTAGTTACTAGAAATCTAAGCTATTGACACTTTGCTCGCTGTTAACGTTCGTGCCTGCACAATTTTAATGTGACAGAACCAGATATCCCTAAATAAGAAATACCAAGGAAACGTTCCCTGAAGAAGCGAATTCAACCTATCTTTTTGGAGCTGGGGTTCCCTTGGCCAATGTCTAACCCTGGAGATTCTGTATGTGCATGTCCTAAAAATTGTTTGTCCAGAAGTTGCTACCAAAGCTGTAAGTACGAACGAAAGCTAGTGATCATGGCTGACTGAATAGAGTGAATGCAGGACTGAGCGATTCTTTTATTGTTGTATTTTGGCACCCATTTTTGCTGTCCTAAATTTCTTTATGCAAGTGTTGTTGCTAACAATATTTTTTCTTAGGATAGATCAGAGTATCCAAGTCTGTTCATACCTGTAAGGGGAAATCTTAGACTAAATCATATGTATCCGTGACTCTTTAGGGCTATCACTTTTCTTCTAACAGGACTGTGGGCTATACATCGAGGGAAAGGATCATACCAATGGGTCTATCATTCTTGTAGCAATTCATTGACTTTATGACTATTTGTATATGTTTGATGTAATTTTAGATGTTGTGATGGAAGTTTATTTTGATAATTAAACTTCACAATTAAACTTAATCAGTGTGGCGGTCAGCTCGTTCCAAATTATCTATATTTTCATTGTCATAGTTTTACGTCTGTGTGTCTATTGTAGTCACTTATGTGTGTGTGCATGTGAGGAGTATATATACAGTTGACATTCAAAAATCCGGCCATCGATAATCCGGTTCCTTCAGATTTCCGGCATGGATTTCGGTGCGCATTTTTAAATTTACCGCGTTGGCGCGCCACTGTTTTCTGGAGCAGTTTATGTTTTGATGCAGCTGTTGGGTCTTGCTTGCACGTGTTAACAGGCATTCCTGTTCATTCTTTCTCATTTTATCATTTATTTGCTGCTGTTTAGCCCCATTATGGATTCAGCAAAAAAAAAGAAGTGGTGTAAAACGTAAACATCGTGCATTGTCGATCGCAGATAAAGTGTACAGGTAGTCATTTTTTGTTAAATATATACAGAATATAGAACCATAAAACATCCGGCATTTTCAAAAATCCGGCACTCCTCAGGTCCGGAGGTTGCCGGATTTTTTAATGTCTACTGTATTAATATATATATTATATTAGATTTGTCTGACTAATCTAACTCTGTTGTAGATGATAGGCTGACTGAGAGAAGCTTCTCGAGTGTCAGAGACAGAATCTACTATATTTCCTCCACCTCACTCGTGAAATCTATTTCTATTTTTTCCACCTCCCACTGAGCTATCGCTTATCTCTATGTCTATTCAGAAGGGACCAAACTAAGTCTTAATCACCTATCACAAATCTACGACAATACACACGTACGAAATCGACGCTAAGACACAATTGTGAGGTAAAGGTAAAGTAGTCCCATATCATGTACTGCCGTAGGGGAGTGAAATGTTAGAGACTGCAACGTCTCACTTTTATGAAGATAACGAAAGACATTTACACACGCCTAAACCACACATCAGACGGAGACAAACACATAGACCCTACAGACAAATAAGAAATACACAAATACTAACACACACACACACACACGTAGAGGAAAAAATAATAATAAACAGACAACGCGGACATTTGGCAAAACAGAGATTAAAACAAGAAAATTTGATTCCACCCTCAATTTTTTTTTTTTTTCAATACAAATAAATACTCTTTGAAGCCATTCCAATCTTCAATTAAAGTCAAGCGATTTGATGGCGCTAAACCGGACCGCTGGAAAATAAATGCGGATTGGTTTTACGGAGGGACGGAATTGTGACTAGAAACGTAAAAATAACATTACAAGAGGGGAGAGGTTGACAGAAACTGGTGAGTAGAGTGTGATCTGAAAGTAGAGTTTTCAAATTCTGTGATTTCGAATTTTTATGATGGTAGGTGGGAGGAGGTAATCATAAGAGAACCTCCCACCCCCTGAGAATCAGTATCTTAATCACTGTCGCCATCCATATACGTGCAAGCTTGAACGAGCTGTGTTTTAATCATGCGCGCGCTCAGCCACGATTAACATCGCTGTACATAAACTCTGGTCAGGCAGGGAAGCCGATCTGACCCGAATTGACATGGGATGTCATTCAGGCACACGAAGTTCAAATCGAGGCGTCAAAAGTTGATGACATGAAAGGTTTATTGTGTTTTCCTCGCTCGGGTTGTCACTGGCTAAATCAACAAAATGGCGAGAGATAAGAGCTAGGAAGAATACTCGTGAATGTGTGTTTTGTGTGTTTGTGTGAGGAGAGAGTGAGAGAGAGAAAACGAGAGAAATGAGTGAGAATAGATTTGAAGGAATATGTGTGCGCGCGCGTGTGTGTTTGTGTAAAAAGACAGAGAGAGAGAGAGAGAGAGAGAGAGAGAGAGAGAGAGAGAGAAAGAGAGAGATGTGATAATATACTTGAAGGATTATGTGTGTTTGCTAATGCTCGGGAAATGGATTATAGAGAAAGAGGAGTCACAAAGGAAGAGGTAGACAGATGTAGAATGATCAGTTTCGGGATAGGATAATGGGGAGTGAGGAGATGATTACGGAGTGAATAGAAATAGATAGAATGATCAATCTCGGAATTAACTGGGATAGATGGAAGGTCTATCTTAGAATGAACAGAGATAGACGGACAGAAATAAATGGAAGAGTTTATCTCAGAATGAACAGAGATGCGTGAAAGAGTCTATCTCAATATGAACAGAAATATATGTACAAGCTGTCTCATAATGAACAGAGATGGAAGAGTCTGTCTCTCAGAATGAACAGAGCTGAATAGAAAAGTATATCTCCAAATGAATAGAGATGGAAGAGTCTATCATGGAATGAACAAAATAGATGGAAGAGTCTATCTCAGAGTGAATAGAGATAGATAGAAAAGTGTATCTCTGAATGAATAGAGATAGATGGAAGAGTGTGTCTGAATGAATAGAGGCATATTAAAGAGTGTATCTGAATGAATATTGATAGAGGGAAGAGTGTATCACTGAATGAATATAGATAGATGGAAGAGTTGTCGTAGATTTGCGATAGGTGATTAAGACTTAGTTTGGTCCCTTCTGAATAGACATAGAAATAAGTGATAGCTCAGTGGGAGGTTGTCGTGTGGTGAGTACTGGGGCAACTACAACAGTAGTTTTTGCCAGGAATAGTCTATGAGATATTAGATATAAGGTCTCTAGAAATTGGCTCGTTAAGAAAGAATAAAGACCTATTCGAGATAGGGACAAGAAGACAGGAATGCGAATGCTTTCCACTAGACAGTGTCTTCTAATTAATTATGGAAAGAGTTCTGTTTCCCCACGACCTTAGCTTCTGCCCTTAGATCCTGTAAAGAAAAAGCCCCCAACCTCATCTGAGTAGAGAAAGGTTCCTATAGGTGAATATGTAACACCGACAGCACGAGTGATACATTAACAAACCAGATAATGATCAAACGATCGTTGGGTTTATTAATGAAATATATCCACACATATAGAGTTAGTAATGGTTAGATCGTGATGATGGTGAAAGACGATTCACACAAAACACACAGATGAGATAATAAAATTGCAGTTAATTAAGTAATAGTTAATTAAGAATGAACTGGTGTAAAGTGAAATGATGATGTGATATGATACGTGTTACCAAATTGGTGAGTAATCTACACAGTCCATGTGTCTCTAAATGCTTCGCATTGATATGATGATTCACGTGTAGGCATACAATGTCCAACGTTGTTATGCATTATGTCGAGTGGGGTATCTCTAAGTCGAGGACGTTCTGATGAATATTGTTGTCGTACGGAGAACGCTGACGAGATATCTATGTATATTCCTTCACTGTTTGAGTATATCTCTGTAGTGTGGATCAACAGTTAATAGTTGTCATATGAACAAAAAGTCTGTTGTCTAATCTCCCGAGGGTACTGGTCAGACTGGATATCTTCACGAAATGTTAGTGATATGTAGACTCATAATCTTGCGTATATAGTCCTGATTCAAATACTTTCGAGTCTGCTTCATAAAATGCGCTTAAGAGTGGGTTGCACGTGGTATAAATATGCGATTCCTCTTTTGAGCTCTTTTGCTTGACTTCAGATAATAATGATCTTTCGAGTGATTTGAATTTATGATGACTCTGTATTGAACTTGGGATAACTCTGTATTGAACTTGGGATAACTCTGTATTGAACTTGTGATAACTCTGTATTGAACTTGTGATAACTCTGTATTGAACTTGTGAGCAAGCAGTATATGGTGATGAAAAATGCTGCGTCCACCTTCTGACTTGTGGGTGAGACAATATTCCTTTTTAATTGAGGAATGAAAGATGTCCTATGGCGAATTCTGCTAGCCAAATGTCCGTTTTTGATAACTTATTTCTGGTTAGACGTCAGACGCGTTGCGTGTAGACTCAGACTTCCGATGAACTGAAGTCACTCAAAAGTCTTCGTAAGTTTTCCCATTTAACATCACTGGTTGACTTTCATTTAAACTACTGCTCATTATTCATCTCTCTCTCTGAGTTCAATTCTATTGATGTTAAATATCTTGTGCATGAGAGTGTGTGCGCATGGGAGACTGTGATGATGATAAAGGTGAAATATGAACTATTAATTACCTCCTATCATCCTATCATCTTCTAGGAAAATCTTCTGATTTTATTAATCAGTTATGCCAAGAATTATTTGAAACTCTATCCTTCGCACATTTTAGCTGTGAGGTTAAAATAAACAAAAATAAGAAAATGTATTAATAAGTATAAGATCTACTAACCTTCTTTTCCCTTCGCAAAATCCTTTAAGAACACAATTCATCACAGAACTGAATTATATCCACTCTGAATAAACACGTGTGTTAGGCTATGCGTTTTTGGGTTTAATCTCTTCCTCACAAGGTAAAAAACTGGACTCCTTCCTCTTGCAAGCTACGCAGTAGATTATATTTCTGCCAGTCCAATATGGGTTTCTGGATTCGACATCTAGCTCCGCCCATACCAACCAATCCTTAATGGCCCCTCTGGTCACTCATTCACAGGATCGCTCTTGTCCCCTGTCAGTCCAAACGTGGGTGTAGTTTGACCTCTGATTGTTTATTGTTCACCTGGCCAAGGTGGGCGTCCATTGTGGTAAACCAACGCTTGTCTGAACCGCGGCCGACCAAAGATAACACCATTACAGCATGAGACGTTTTCCCCTGGCCAATCTGGGCGTCCAATGCGGTGTCACAGAAATTACAGCATGCCCAGATGTTTGATTTGGATGACCAGATGTGTTTTTACCAGATTTATCACGATGCAATGTGGGCTTCAAACGATAATGTCGGACATGGGGACTCAATCAAAGGACTTTTATTCCCCCCGATGAAAGAACAAATGTGGTTCTCTAGATACCGGTCGCGAGTAATCACAACGATGAAATAGCAAATGTGGGTCGCAAATATGGGATGAAAGAGCAAATGTCGGAGAAAATACAATATGAAAAATGTAGGAAAAGATGGAGCAAAAAGGCCTTTGCGCTCGTTTATCACAATAGCCCCTCCTCAAGTGTGATGTCAATCGTACTCAGGAGAGCTTAGCCTTCTTGCTCGGGATTCCTTAATCCTTTTCCTCATCTTCGTTTTTCTCTCCGGTTTCCACCCTTTCCTCTACTTGTCTGTGCTCTCCGTCCTGCCTCATAGGATGACGGCTTAAAAAATCCTCTCCTACGTTATGTTTTCCTTGGATATAGTCCACTTGGAACGTGTAAGGTTGTAGAACAAGCGACCACCTCATCAGTCTAGCATTCAAATTCTTTGAATTGGCGAGGAAGGTCAGAGGTTGGTGATCACTCTGGATTGTAAATTTCCTTCCGTACAGGTATGCTTGAAATTTTTGTATTCCCCAGACGAGGGACAAACATTCCTTTTCGATTGTGGAATAGTTTTTTTCTGCTCGGTTTAACTTCCGACTCGCATATGCGACCGGAAATAGATTTGGTGGGCTTCTGTCACCTGGCTGTAGTAATGTAGCCCCGATTCCAATGTTACTGGCATCTGTGCGCAAGATGAATTTTCTAGTTAAATCCGGAAGCCGTAAAATAGGTTTTGTGCTGAGTTTCTCTTTTAAGAGTGCATATGCATGTTCACATTCTGCTGACCATGTCACTTTATCTGGGTTTCCTTTCTTGGTTAGCGATGTAAGCGGCGCACAGAGGCTATTAAAATCCTTTATATATCTCTGGTAGAATCCACAGAGAGATACAAATGACCGGACATCCCTTTTTGTGGACGGTCTCGGTGCATTTCTCAGCTTCTCAACGTTTTGAGTCTCGGGGAACATGGTCCCATGGGATATAGTATGTCCTAGGAACTCTAGCTGTTCACACCCAATTTGACATTTGGTTGGGCGGGCGGTTAGTCCCGCTTCTCTGAGTCTGTTAAACAGCAAGGATAGCGCTGATATATGTTCTTCAAACGATTCAGTAGCTACTAGGATATCATCCATAAAATTGCTGATGGCGGGATGATTCAAAGGATCCAATAACTTTCGCATCATTCTTGTGAAGACACTAGGAGCATTGTTCAGTCCAAATGGCATCACATTAAACTCGAAGTGTCCATCTGGAGTACTGAAGGCTAACAGGTTCCTCACCTCAGCTTTTACCGGTATTTGATAATACCCTTTACTGAGGTCGATCTTTGAAAAATAGCGAGCCCTGCTCAGCTTAGTAAATAGCTGGTTCTGGTCCGGTAACGGTTCTGGCTGGAACTGTGTTAACGCATTCAGCTGTCGGTAGTCGATGCACAGGCGGTGTTCTCCACTGGGTTTGCGTAACAGCACCACTCCCGCACTGTAAGGGGACTCCGACTTCGAAATTATGCTTTCCTTAAGTAAGTAATCAATTTTTTGCTTTAATGCCGTCGCCTTGGCATACGGAATCGGATAGGTTCTCATTCGGACGGGCGTAGGATCCGTGACTTCCATGTCAAACTCCATCAGGTTTGTCCGGCCCGGTTTGTCTGTCAGAGAGTCGGCGTGGTTTTCCATCAATCTCCTTACTTTTTCTTGCTGGGCTTCCGTTAAGGTGGAGCTTATTTTCACATCTAAATGTGATTCCTCCTGTATCACCGGGTACTCTACGGATGATAATGGCTCTTCTTCTATTTGCATAGCAATGGCCATAGTCATGAGGTGCGCTGGTTCGGCAGGGGCTCGCTCGTAAAACTTCTTAAGCAGATTTAAGTGATAAATTTTCTGCTTTCCGTTCACGGCGATTTTATAGTTGGTGCGAGAAATCTTTTCCACCACTTTGTAGGGTCCCCTCCAGCAAATCTGCAATTTATTACTGCTACTTGGCAGAAGAAGTAGCACCTTCTCTCCTACTGCTAGTTCTCGGTCCTTTGCATTGCGATTGTAATATTTGGCGTATTTCCGCCTAGCCTCCCGTACTTTTGCTGTGGCTAATTCCCAGCCAGTCTTCAGGCGTTGTTTCAAGTCTGTGACGTACTGGAAGGCTGATGTGACAGTGTCGTCTGCCTTGGCATCTGTCCATGTTCTTAGTAATGCTTCTAATGGACCTTTAATAGGTCTTCCAAAGAGTAATGTGGCCGGAGGAACTCCAGTTGACGCATGCGATACTTCCCTGTAAGCAAATAATGCGGCAGGAAGATACTGATCCCAAGTTTCTGGCTTCTCCTGTGCCAACTTCCGAAGAATAGAGGTGAGCGACCCGTTAAACCGCTCTACTTGCCCATTACTTTGGGGGTGATAGGGCGAAGTATGGATATGCCTAGTCTTGAATATTCTAAGTACCTCCTCTGTCAACTTGCCTCTAAATTGTGACCCGTTGTCTGTGAGAATTTCATGCGGGAAGCCCAATCTAGTAAAGATATTCAGTAAAGCGTCAGCTACATGCACTGAGTCGCATGCTGGCATGGCTATGGCTTCGCCCCACATGGAACAGGTGTCCACTAAGGTAAGGATATGGGAGTTCCTCTTCTTAGTTCTCAGCAGAGGTCCAATTATATCCACGGCCACTCTTTCAAATGGGGTGCCCAAGATTGGCATCTCCCCAAGGGTCGCGGGTGCCGTCCAGTGTTTTGGAGCAACTTTCTGGCACTGAGGACAAGACTTGACGAAACGTTCAATGTCGCCGGTGATCCCTGGCCAATAATAGTGGCAGGTGATCCTTTGAGTCGTGGCGCTCATTCCCATGTGTCCACTAAATGGGATAGAGTGGCCCATCTCAAGCACCTGGTTCCTATAGGTTGCAGGAACTACTAATTGGTTGTGTTCCTGTCCTTCGTTTCCAGCTCGGCGATACATCAATCCATTTTTCATAAAGAAGTCTCCCTTGGTAGGTGGGTTGTGTGTCCTAGGTAATTTTTTAAAACAGGGCGCCAGTGAATAATCATCCATTTGGGCCCTCTTCAATTCCTCGGGGAGGATATTGGTAGGAGGATCCTGCTCTGCGTCTTTTTTTGACTGTCCTCTAGTCTGTACGGCCGCTATGACTAGTGGTTGAGTAGGTTCTCCAAGGAACACATATCAACATCCCAAGATTAAAGAGTAGATTGGTTCTTCAATTATAGCTGCACGAATCTCTCCTGTCACATAACGAGATTCCACTCTGATAAGTGCAATTGGCAGTGTCATGGGTGCAACATCCTTCGTCGGACCTTGGATGTCGACACTCTCTTCTGTTATCTGGTCAGGGGTGACAAGAGATGCCCTGACCACCGCATCGAAAGCAAGTCCTGTGTCATAAAGGCACTCCACAGATTGTCCGTTTACGAGGACTGATTCGATGACAGGAGGATGAGAAACGTTTCCGGTCCTCTGCTCCTTCCGGGGTGACGATTTTGTCTGCAGACAGGCAGCATGTTGGGGAGGAGGTCTGCGCTTGCACTCATTAGTGTTGTGATTGTTCAAGCGACAGTACTTGCACCATTTATCTCCCTGTCTCTGGTGTGGCGCAGCATTTTTCTTGTTTTGCTCTTTGTAGTTATCTTGTTTTGCGTGCTGTTTATGCGAGATGTGTGGTCCTTTGCTTTGTTGTCTGGTTGGGAGCGAGCAGGTTGCTTTGGCGCCTGATCCGAAAACTTCTTTCTGGCTCCTTGAGACTCCATGAGAGCATTTTGGAATCGCTCTGCCAGTGTAAGAATATTTTCTAACCGGTCAGCGCCGTTTTCAGTGAGAAATCTACGCATTTCCACCGACATAGACTCTTTTAGTTGCTCTATCACAATCAGCTCTTTCAACCCGTCATAGTTCTCGGTAAAGTTTCCCAGTGTACACCACTTCACTAAGTAGTCTTCAATACGGGCTGCGAACTGTGAGAAAGTCTCTCCGGCCTCCTTCCTAGAACCTCGACATTTTTTTCGGTAAGCCTCTGAATGAAGCTCGTACCTCACCAAGAGAGCTTTTTTCAATGCCTGATAGTCATCTTGCTCTCCGGCCGGAAGTTTATTAAAAACTTCGTAGGTGGCTCCTCTTAGGCCCTGGGAAAGTTTCAAGTTCCACTTTCGTTCTTCAAGTCCAAACCCTGTTGCAAAGCGTTCGAAGCGGTCTAAAAAGGCGTCCATGGTATCGTTCCTTTCTGAAAAAGGTTCCAGCGGAAAGTTCATGGCATTGGGTGGCGCACCATCTGAGCGGGGTGAGTACCCTCCATCACAGCTGGAAGCCGCTGCACTTTTTGCCAGCTCTATCTGATTGGTCTGTCCCTGGATTTCCAGTTGTTTCATACTAAGTGCATGCTCTGCTGCTTCTGCTGCGGCTTTCCGCTCCGCTGCTTCTGCTGAGGCCTTCTCCTTCCGCTCCGCTGCTTCTGCTGCGGCCTTCTCCTTCCGCTCCGCTGCTTCTGCTGCAGCTTTCTCCTTCCGCTCCGCTGCTTCTGCTGCGGCTTTCTCCTCCATTGCAAGTTTCTGCACGTCCATCTCTTTTGCATGGAGTTTATCAGTCTCCTCACTCACAAATTTCATCAGTTCTTTTCCACTTAACCCGTATTCACGCCCTGCCTCCATTAAACTAGTCCTAATTTTTGCGGCATCTGCCATGATATGCAGTATGGGTTCACGAAGGGAAAAATTGGCAGTGACCTCCAAGCAAATTGTTTAGGCTCGCACAAGTAATTATCTCTTTAAAACCAGCTAGGTTTAAATTAGTAATCAAGTTCAAATAGTTCTTAAAAATCACTCACTCAGCGTATTCTGAAAAATTATATAACAGATTATCTCGAAGTTTTCTATGAAAAATTTGCTAAATATTTGTGATAAAAGTTTTCCCAGCAGTTACAGAAAAAGATTTTAAAAATCAGTACCCTACAGTATCCTCTGTTCTCAAAAAGTGCTTACTCTGTCCGTTTGATACTCAATTTAAAAAGTATCACTCGTGCTTTAGAGATATAAATTATCCCCCATATGAAATAGAAAATTATAGTAAGAGTCAGTCTAGAAGGTAATCCCTCAAAAGGCCAACAAATTTTGCAATTATCGCAACTGTATAGCAGGGATGAAAATTGATTTATCACACTTCTAAGTCCGGGTTCACTAATCCCAAGACGAGCCCATAATTGTCGTGTGGTGAGTACTGGGGCAACTACAACAGTAGTTTTTGCCAGGAATAGTCTATGAGATATTAGATATAAGGTCTCTAGAAATTGGCTCGTTAAGAAAGAATAAAGACCTATTCGAGATAGGGACAAGAAGACAGGAATGCGAATGCTTTCCACTAGACAGTGTTTTCTAATTAATTATGGAAAGAGTTCTGTTTCCCCACGACCTTAGCTTCTGCCCTTAGATCCCGTAAAGAAAAAGCCCCCAACCTCATCTGAGTAGAGAAAGGTTCCTATAGGTGAATATGTAACACCGACAGCACGAGTGATACATTAACAAACCAGATAATGATCAAACGATCGTTGGGTTTATTAATGAAATATCCACACATATAGGGTTAGTAATGGTTAGATCGTGATGATGGTGAAAGACGATTCACACAAAACACACAGATGAGATAATAAAATTGCAGTTAATTAAGTAATAGTTAATTAAGAATGAACTGGTGTAAAGTGAAATGATGATGTGATATGATACGTGTTACCAAATTGGTGAGTAATCTACACAGTCCATGTGTCTCTAAATGCTTCGCATTGATATGACAATTCACATGTAGGCATACAATGTCCAATGTTGTTATACGTTATGTCGAGTGGGGTATCTCTAAGTCGAGGACGTTCTGATGAATATTGTTGTCGTACGGAGAACGCTGACGAGATATCTATGTATATTCCTTCACTGTTTGAGTATATCTCTGTAGTGTGGATCAACAGTTAATAGTTGTCATATGAACAAAAAGTCTGTTGTCTAATCTCCCGAGGGTACTGGTCAGACTGGATATCTTCACGAAATGTTAGTGATATGTAGACTCATAATCTTGCGTATGTAGTCGTGATTCATGTACTTTCGAGTCTGCTTCATAAAATGCGCTTAAGAGTGGGTTGCACGTGGTATAAATATGCGACTCCTCTTTTGAGCTCTTTTGCTTGACTTCAGATAATAATGATCTTTCGAGTGATTTGAATTTATGATGACTCTGTATTGAACTTGGGATAACTCTGTATTGAACTTGTGATAACTCTGTATTGAACTTGTGATAACTCTGTATTGAACTTGTGATAACTCTGTATTGAACTTGTGAGCAAGCATTATATGGTGACGAAAAATGCTGCGTCCACCTTCTGACTTGTGGGTGAGACAATATTCCTTTTTAATTGAGGAATGAAAGATGTCCTATGGCGAATTCTGCTAGCCAAATGTCCGTTTTTGATAACTTATTTCTGGTTAGACGTCAGACACGTTGCGTGTAGACTCAGACTTCTGATGGACTGAAGACACACAAAAGTCTTCGTAAGTTTTCACATTTAACATCACTGGTTGACTTTCATTTAAACTACTGCTCATTATTCATCTCTCTCTCTGAGTTCAATTCTAATGATGTTAAATATCTTGTGCATGAGAGTGTGTGCGCATGGGAGACTGTGATGATGATAAAGGTGAAATATGAACTATTAATTACCTCCTATCATCTTCTAGGAAAATCTTCTGATTTTATTAATCAGTTATGCCAAGAATTATTTGAAACTCTATCCTTCGCACATTTTAGCTGTGAGGTTAAAATAAACAAAAATAAGAAAATGTATTAATAAGTATAAGATCTACTACCTTCTTTTCCCTTCGCAAAATCCTTTAAGAACACAATTCATCACAGAACTGAATTATATCCACTCTGAACACGCCCAATGGGCTGATCACCCGTTGGCTTGTCACACCGATTACGGAAACAACGGCAGATGGATCTATTTGTTGTTGCCCTAAAGACGCCGCTAGGCGTGATGGGAAACTACAACAGAGAAAATCAATCTGCTGTTGCCCTTAAGACGCCACAAGGCGTGATGGCCTCTGACTGCTTGGTCGGTCTTTGGCTAAGGACGGAAGAAGAAGAAGAAGAATAAACACGTGTGTTAGGCTATGCGTTTTTGGGTTTAATCTCTTCCTCACAAGGTAAAAAACTGGACTCCTTCCTCTTGCAAGCTACGCAGTAGATTATATTTCTGCCAGTCCAATATGGGTTTCTGGATCCGACATCTAGCTCCGCCCATACCAACCAATCCTTAATGGCCCCTCTGGTCACTCATTCACAGGATCGCTCTTGTCCCCTGTCAGTCCAAACGTGGGTGTAGTTTGACCTCTGATTGTTTATTGTTCACCTGGCCAAGGTGGGCGTTCAATGTGGTAAACCAACGCTTGTCTGAACCGCGGCCGACCAAAGATAACACCATTACAGCATGAGACGTTTTCCCCTGGCCAATCTGGGCGTCCAATGTGGTGTCACAGAAATTACAGCATGCCCAGATGTTTGATTCGGATGACCAGATGTGTTTTTACCAGATTTATCACGATGCAATGTGGGCTTCACACGATAATGTCGGGCATGGGGACTCAATCAAAGGACTTTTATTTCCCCCGATGAAAGAACAAATGTGGTTCTCTAGATACCGGTCGCGAGTAATCACAACGATGAAATAGCAAATGTGGGTCGCAAATATGGGATGAAAGAGCAAATGTCGAAAAAATACAATATGAAAAATGTAGGAAAAGATGAAGCAAAAAGGCCTTTGCGCTCGTTTATCACAGAGGTGATAAAATAGAAATAGATTTCACGAGTGAGGTGGAGGAAATATAGTAGATTCTGTCTCTGACACTCGAGAAGCTTCTCTCAGTCAGCCAGCCTATCATCTACAACAGAGTTAGATTAGTCAGACAAATCTAATATAATATATAGTAGTATATATATATATATATATATATATATATATATATATATATATATATATATATATATATATATATATATATATATACCTCCTATACACACACATAAGTGACTACAATAGACACACATACGAGAAACTATGACAAATGGAAATATAGATAATTGGGAACGAACTATCGGTAGTAAGTAAGTAAGTAAGTAAGTAGGGAACGAACTGACCGACACACTGGAATACGTTTATGTGAAGTTTAATTATCATAATAAACTTCCATCACAACATATAAAATTACATCAAACATATACAAATAGTCATAAAGTCAATGAATTTCTACAAGAATGATAGACCCATTGGTATGATCCTTTCCCTCGATGTATAGCCCACAGTCCTGTTAGAAGAAAAGTGATAGCCCCAAAGAGTCACGGATACATATGATTTAGTTTAAGATGTCCCTTTAAAGGTATGAACAGACTTGGATACTCTGATCTATCCTAAGGAAAAATATTGTTAGCAACAAAAACTTGGATAAAGAAATTTAAGACAGCAAAATGGGTGCCAAAATACAACAATAAAGGAATCACTCAGTCCTGCATTCACTCTATTCAGTCAGCCGTGATCACGTGCTTTCATTCGTACTTACAGCTTTGGTAGCAACTTCTGGAAACACAATTTTTAGGACATGCACATACAGACTCTCCAATAGTAGTCTTGGCCAAGAGAACCCCAGTTCCAAGAAGACAGGTTGGATTCACTCCTTCAGGGAACGTTTTCTTGGTTATACTTATTTTAGGATATCTGGTTCTGTCACATTAAAATTGTCCAGCCACGAACGTTAACAGCGCGCTGTAAAGTGCTCTGTAAAGTGCTGTATATAATCTTCTGTAAAGCTCCACTATCAATCACTGTAACATGTTGTTTGTGGTGTCACTACTGTATATGTCCATTGTAGTGTACAGAGTTGTTGAGATCAGGCATGCTCCAGTCTACCCAGCTGTAAATGGGTAACTCGCCCTAGACCTGAGTTAGGGAAGGCAAAGGCAGCTGTAACCAGTAGTTTCCCTCTAAAGCTCCAGGGGAAGCAGGCCCTAAACTTGGTCAATTCAACCGACGCAGGATGGTGTAGATATGGAGTAGAAGTGTAGAGTGTGATTAACGCGAATGGTGTACTGTTCGTGTTCTAACCAATCTAATCACTCATACACTTGTGTCTACAATGCATCAATGCAGACTGCTGGAATCTTTGTTTACACAGTTTATTTAGACGCACACACTGGGACATAACGAGTAAATCATGGGTACAGGTTGACACATCAATTTGTAGGCATACATAGCAGATCACAAGTCATGACACGTTCATAAATAATGGGTAGTACATCAATAGCTTCCAATGTCATGATACATAATGGCCGCATCCCCTATCTGACTAAGCGCGTCAGTGAAGGCGGATCGGTAAGTAACTAAAGTTGCTTTATGTTCATAGTTTATATCATATATGAAACCATGGAAGGGGTTTCTATCAAAATTGAGATCTCCTTGCCACTGTCCGAATAGTAAGATACATGCCCCGTTCTTTGGACAGTGATTCAAAAATACGATGACAGGAATGTAACATGGCCGCCTTCCTGAGTCGTCGCTCACTCGCTCACAGGAGGGTATATCTAAGCCAAAGTTAATTTGAAATGTATAAGAATAATTTCTTAAAGTTCCTCCATACAGATCTACAGTAATCCAGTTACTTCACATAGACATAATTACTGTATGGAAGCCCGTCATCTTCGTCGATACAAATGTGACCCTAGCGTTGCGAAGCACAAAATTCCAGCTAGGTCTAACTGACGTGAGATCATCAAAAATAGGGTCTGGAATTACCTGGAGTCCGAATCATACATGGTACCGTACATTAGGAGAGTCTCTAACACAAGCTCTAGTAGAGACACAATCTCCTACAGAAGAAAAACACTTCATAAATCATTTTTATTGAAGAATGTACCAGCCCTGGAAAAATGAGTACCCGCCATTGTAAACAGTACCTCGGAACTCATCACGACTTGTCAAGACAACTCATACTTCCGCTAGAGCGGCATAACAGAATATAGTCCTGCCTACCCATCAAAAATATACAATATAGGACTGATTCTACTTGTACTAATAATATGTAATACATATGAATTCAGGCCATAAACATAATAAGCAAATTAATATATCTTCTGGCCCTAACAAATAAGTACGGACATGGGTGTCAGATCCATGCGCCGAATCAATATCAAGAACGATTACTCCTATGATCAAAAGTGTAAATCAATCATGAGTTATCTCGCTTTACCATAGACAGCATTTTCATACACAAATGAATGAATGTCTATATCTTTTCCATATTAAATAGCCATATCGATTTTTGTAATATGTGCGTCAAAATATGCACGCAACACGCGCACAGTGTTAATAGCTTAGGTTTCTAGTAATGAGGAATGTCAGGTCGGTGCCTTCTCTCAGTATAGGACTTGATTTGGTCACACCACCACTAGTCAAAACTCCGTCGGAATGTTACTGATATTAATATTTTGATTGCCACAAGGGCTGAAATGTACTTGAGGTTTTTCTCTGGAAGAATTAAATCAGGCTCGATGGGCCCGTTACTTCATTAAATCTTTAAAAAAACGTGTATGTTCTGGGTACTCTGTCGTTCTGGATGCCAATGCAATCTAGACAGGTTTTACTTTATACACCCAAGTCTTTAAGAAAAAAATGTTTTAGTTCTTCACAGATATTTCTCCGTACAAAACGCTGGTAGAGTTGGGCTACCTCAGTTTTCACTGAATAAAGAAAAAACAACATATAAAATACTTATACATACTATGTACTCGGTTATAACTTACATTATAAACTGCAAGCGGAGAGCTTGACTTATCGTTTAAAACTCCAGTGAAATAAGGTATAATTCATAAAATCAATCATCATGAATTAGAAATACTTACGAATTTCGTCAATACTCAATGATGAATCAGTGCAGTTATAAGTTAGTTTTAAAATATTCTCGACTGAGTATTTAGCAGTTAAATTAAATTTATTTATAGCTGCATGAGTTTAAGCTAGAAATTATAATTTATTCTGCTTTCCATTGAAACACGTCACTAGAGAATATAACAGACTTATAAATTAATTTCTTCTGCACAAAAGAAACTAGTTAAATATAATAGGCGATTTAACACATAAATCACTCACAAAATACTAGATATATTACATTACCTCCAACCAGAACTACGAATATCACAACGAAACTAAGAGTTTCACTTATAAATATAAGTATCTAGAACGAAGCGATCACGTCTACTGCAACTTGGAGATTGAATGTCTAGTTTAAAACTCTGGGTAAGGTATCTGAAAACGGACAAAGGATCCCACGCTATTACGAAAACCCGAAATAGCGCCGGCCTCTCTCTCTCCCCCCTTAACACTTAACTAAGACGCAGGCCAAAACTGCCACAATGCGTCTTTGACACCTCCGTCTAACTATTCTCAGTCCTGAGCGATGCAGATGGCAGTTTCCACACCTCATGCCGAGAACTTAGCCGAAGAAAACTCTGTCAGATGAAAATGTTAGACGATATGTCTACCATCCCATGTCTATCGAGACGGATTTCACAGTATTTCGTCTCGTCCAGGGACTGACACGATTATGCAATACGATGCGTTACCAGTATGAGAAAAGAAACGGCAAAGTCAGAATGGGAAAATATATTTTGTCGCAAACGAACGAATGCGAAAAATCCCCCAGGAAAAGGATAAAAGAGCGATAATAAAGTAGAGGACACTGGAAGAAAAGAAAAGAATATTGAAAATTTATTGATCATAATCTCTATGCGACAAGAGTGTATCTCTGAATGAATAGAGATATATGGAAGAGTGTATCTCTGAATGAATAGAGATATATGGAAGAGTGTATCTCTAAATGAATAGAGATATTTGGAAGAGTGTATCTCTGAATGAATAGAGATATATGGAAGAGTGTATCTCTGAATGAATATAGAAGGAAAAGTGTGTCTATATATCAACCTTTCTCCCTTTGTCGGCGCGCGTGTACATGTTTATCTATCTGTCTGTCTTTATGTTTCCCTGTCTGTTTAACTGTCTATTTAACTGCTTGTTTGTCTGGATTTTTCCTGATCATTGATCTTAGTCCACGCGTTCATAGTTTTGAAAGTTAGTTTACAATTTTTTTCGGTTCTCAGTGATTTCACTGTCTACTTACCTGTTTGTTTTGCTAGATTGTAACCTACGAAAACTGTATAATTTGGACAGCTAAGCGGCGGGCTTGGATCAATTAGTGAAAATCAAAGACTTGCTTTAAGCAACATTCATGGGCTATAGAAAGCAAATAATGCATGGAGTCATCCTTAGAAGACCACCAGCTATGCACAATGCTACAATATTCATATGTGAAAGTGAACCTCTGTCTTAGAGAGGCTAATTATAGCCTCATTGACTCTTGAAATAATCCACACACTTCCAGGGATTCCCCCTGAGGTGAAACTTGTTGAGAACCCAGCATTGCACACTAAGCATGGAGAAGTCACTTGAGCGCCAGACGTGATTTTTGGTTTTGACCTGGATGACTGCATGCAGTAGGATCTCACTATGGACTCAGCGATAGGCAGGGGAATCTGGGAAGTGGTCCTGTGCAGAACGTGACAATTCCTTGGGAGAGTCCAAAACCAGAACACAGTATTTTATCGCTGCATAGTTGGAGAGCCCCCTTGGATTGCGGGGATTGCACAGTATGCCACGCGCTTCTTACTCCTAGCTTGAGACCAGATGTGACGATCCATTAAATGCAAGCCAAGACGGACAAACTGGAGCTCATGACTTCAACTCAACACGTTTCGGAATGGCAGAAAAGCCACAAGAAAATACCAGATCTACAGTGTAGATAATACCTTACTTAGTCGTTCCCCTTCTACCGTGAGGTGTAGAGGTTTGGAAGAGAGAGCGCCAGACTATCCTATTGGCTGTCTTCCTCCTGGCCTGGTTCCATTCTAGTCCTCGGTCCTTCAAAGATTGTCTAATGTTGTCCTCCCAGCGGACTCTGGGTCGTCCTGGGGGTCTGGATCCCTGGCTCTTTGTTTCCCATGCTTGTCGTGGTAACCGATCTTCTCCCATTCTGCAGACATGGCCAAACCATCTTCGTTGGGACTGTTCTACTTGGGTCTGCAGGGGGTGGGATTTTAGGCCTTGACGTATCGTCTGGTTGCGGACCATGTCTCTTCTTGTTACTTCAACCACCTTCCTCAGATACCTCATTTCTGAGGTTTGGATCTGGCTTTTATTGGTTGTAGTCATAGCCCATGACTCGCATCCCTATGTCAAGACTGTAGATAATACCAAGAGTCTTCAACTTGGTTTTGGCTGCAAAAGAGCGATAAGCTTAGCGGCCTTATTCAAACAACAACAACAACAAAGCACACACAAAAATTATAGACTTAAAAATACGTACGCAGCATAAGAATAGGTAAATAGCAGACGCTCGTAAGAAAACAACAAAGAATGAACATAAGAAAGAAAGACAGAAACAGTACGCGTACGGCATAAAAATACAATAAGTAATTGGTGCTCCCGGGATTTGATTCAAGTCCATTCAAATGTCATCATCACTTCGCTCTGAGTTTGACCGCTTCACGACAAACGACCATCTACGCATTGCATGTGCACTCCACCATTCGATTAGCCTGGATCGAATCTCTAGAGCCCTTATTACTTCTCTTACTTTACTATTGTCTAGCGTCCCTCTTTCTTTCTTTCTTTCTTTCTTTCTTTCTTTCTTTCTTTCTTTCTTTCTTTCTTTCTTTCTTTCTTTCTTTCTTTCTTTCTTTCTTTCTTTCTTTCTTTCTTTCTTTCTTTCTTTCCTTCTTTCTTTCCTTCTTTCTTTCTTTCTTTCTTTCTTTCTTCTTTTCTTATTTCTTTAATTTTTTTTAATTCTATCTTTTTCATTCTTTCCTTCTTTTCTTTCTTTCTTTCTTTCCTTCCTTCTTTCTTTCTTTCTTTTTTCTTTTTTCTGACACACCTACATTTTACTTTTTAAAATCTGTTTATTTACAGTTCACAGGTTTCTTTTATCTTTTTTTATGCTGTATTTATTTATGCATGCAATACAAACTGGGGAGGGGGGTTAAGAACTCAATCGGATTCAAAAAGAATATTTAACCGTTCCTGTTATCCTCTATGGAACAGAATTAGATTAAAAAAAGAAGACAAGATGTTTCCATATACTCCATCGTTCTCATCCGGCTTTTTAATAGAAGTCTACTTATTTACTTACTTAGGCATTACTCTCCTACCCTGAAGCGTAAAGGTTTGCCAGAGAGAGTGAAATACTATCCTATTGGCTGTCTTCCTCCTAGCCTGATTCCAATCTAGTCCTCGGTCTAGTTTAATATCCAGGTTCCAATCTGGTCGTAGTAGTCTGCATGGCTGTGACAAGTCAAATTGCGATCGTTCCATTTTTCTGTGACCTCTTCATTTTCTCTCATGTGCCCTTCCTTTCGTTTTTTCTTACCCGCTTCTTATCGTTGTTTTGTTTTCATCGTCCAATGTCTTCTTATCACATCTTGTCACACCACTTACCCACCTTCTTTTCCTGGTTGTTTTCTCATTTGTTATCGATGACGCTAAAGCAAAGGAGTGAACTTGTCACATTGATTTTTCGCTTATCGCTAGCTCCAGATGGAGTAAGAGTCTACACTGAGTGACACTCCTATTGTTAAATTTGATTTCTTGTCTGGGAAAATACACACGACCAGGTTGCCGCATGATAAAGTTCGTTCGTTCGCAAACATGTCATTATAAACTATCGGCAGATTTCACTGTGATGTAAGAAATCACCATCTTGCTGAAGATTAAGACACGGACAATGATAAAATACTTCCGGCAGATGGACTATGTTGTGATAAACAATTACAAAGAAATACCATCTGGCAGGAAATTATGATTTTGATTTGTTTTCTCTCAATGTGTGGTACACGTCTGTGGTTCAAGTTGTCAGCAGTCTACGCTAAACGTCTACATCAGACGAGTCTTGAACATGCGTGCCTTGACAATTGGAGTGGTTATCCCCAGCATTAACTCCGCCTAGGCTGGTCTCAAGCCCTGCTGAAAAAGGAGGAGGGCCTCCCGCATAGAGGCTGTAAGGAGGCATCATGCAAAGGCACAACAGGCCAATCACCTGTTTGCTTTAAATCATGAATACGCGAAATACAAGAGAGAAAACCGGACTGATTCTAAAGGCGACGAACTGGAACGGACTAGGACTACGACTTATGGAACTTGGAACACTTACTTACTTACTTAGACGTTCCTTTTCTACCGTGAGGTGTAGAGGTTTGTAAGAGAGAGCGCTATACTATTCTAGCGTAGTGGTTACCACACCGCGCTGGCGACCGGGTGATCCAGGATCAAACCCGGGCGAGGCAATTTGAAGGTTTTTCGTCGACCGGGATTTGGACTGGATTAACTCGAGACCTGGCGAGTGCATTTGAAAAAGTGTCGTCGACCAGGGACTGGCGGCTCCTGAGCCGACCCAGCTCTAATGGGTACCTCCGAAATCGGCGAGTATCTGCCTGAATGGCGAGGGACACCTGTCTCTGTGCAAGAAAAAAGGGATACTCACGTAAAATCAGTCTCGGGTTAGACATTAATAATAACCTGAGATTTCGCCTCAAGTATTAGCAGGCGTACGAAAAAAATAAAAAAACTATTCTATCGGCTGTCTTCCTCCTTGCTTGGTTCCATTCTAGTCCTCGGTCCTTCAAAGATTGTCTAATGTTGTCCTCCCAGCGGACTTTGGGACATGGAACACAAGAAGGATAAATGGGAAAGAAGAGGAGCTCGTAGAAGAGATGAGGAAAGCAAAACTAGAAATCTTGGCTATAATGGAAACGAAGAAAAAGGGACAAGGAGTCATGTATCTCGATGGCGACACGCTGCTCCACAGTGGTGTACCTACATCTGATAGAGCTAAAGGCGTGGGTGGCATTGTGGCAAAAAAAAAACCAAACAGATAATATCAAGGGATGGAACTTTGTCTCGGAGCGCGTTATGGTTGTAAAACTAAAAGAAGGAGAATCCATAGTCAACCTTGTCATAGTATATGGGCCAAATGAGGATGAGAGAGCACAGGTCAAGGTGGAATTCTTCGAGCTTCTTCAAAGGGCCGTGGATGAATGCCTAGATGAAATTATCATGCTCGAAGGTTTCAATGCCATAGTTAGAAATTACCATGCTAGATGGGGTGGAGTTATCGGAAGATATGGTAAGATACTCTTAATGACAATGGAAAGCGACTCCTTAGATTCTGCAGTGAGCAGAGTCTGATCATTATAAACACGAAGTTCACCACATAAATGCATACATGCATACACTAGATGTGAACCAACAAGGAATGAGAAGTCAGTGATCGACTATGCAAAAGTTAGGAAGAGCTCATTCAAGTATGTCCGGGATGCTAGATTCTGGAGTGGGCCAGAGCTTGGAAGTGATCACTAACTGCTAACAATCAAAAGAACAACTGGAAGAGTTGCTTAGCCTAGGAACTGCCCAACATCATGCAAGAAACTAAGTAAACGAACAGGAGAAATGAGCATTAAGACCTACAAGCTGAGAGAGCCAGAAATTAAGACACGATATCAGGAGCTTATTGCTACAGCGGTGGACCTGAACAACAACCTGATGACGTGGAAGTCCTCTGGCTTAAATTCAAGGACATCATAAGCAGAAGCATTAGGTGAAGTCCGACTAGGGGACAAGAGAAAGAGGACACCTTGGTGGACA
This sequence comes from Oreohelix idahoensis, assembly GCA_024509875.1. Lineage (NCBI taxonomy): Eukaryota > Metazoa > Mollusca > Gastropoda > Stylommatophora > Oreohelicidae > Oreohelix > Oreohelix idahoensis. The sequence continues at coordinate 270,206 of JAMPIV010007343.1, read as the reverse complement.
GAGGAAGTCTAAGAGAAAAAAAGAGAGAAGAAAATGGCATGGAAACAACACTTAGGAGCTAAAAACACAACAGGAAAAACAGAGAAATATAGAGAATATATTTCGCTGTACAGGTCACCGTTTGTTCGTAGATCGAGCAAGTCATTCGGAAGCCGCCGTTTGGGCTGACGAACGACTAAGTTCCTGTGACCGGCGGGAAATTTGGGCGCCCACGGAGTCGCAGGGGATTGTGGGCTCATCTGTCGTCCTGAATGGACGTTCGCTACTAACCAATTTTTGTTACCCTGGTGTTACGCACAAATAATTACTTTTTCCAAAGTCTTTGTATGATCATTTTTCGTATGTATGATCATTTTTTGACTGAAAGGTGTATTATGTTTTTTACAGTCAAAGAGACTTAACCCGAGATATCGAGACTACAATTTTTTTATGAGTTTGCCTTCTCTTGTATAGAGACACGTTCGGTCTATAATTTCTTGAACGAAGCGTGACCATATCTCCTTATTTGGTAGTATCAGTCAACTGTTGTAGATGTCTGAAACCTGTCTTAACGCTTCTGTTCATGACCATAAAAGGCGCGACTGTGTAAGACTTTTATCTCGAATGTTCTTAGAATCGTCTTATGTGAGCGGCGACTCAGATATTGGAGTTCTGCGCATGTCAAAACTGGTAGTTCGTTTGGTGTGTTCCGCCCAGCTCGGGGAGTTTAGAAATGGTCTGAGCAGCGAGCGGACGCAATGTGCTTCTTGTGATTTTCTGAGGGAAATACATTGTCTTTGTGAGTTAGTTAGCTAACTAGACTATTTCCCAGTATTATTCAAGCCTGCCTGGAGGCATATGTTCGTGGTTGATTTCCGAAGAAAGGTAATTCCTCTTGTATTGAACTTTATGCTATCATCTAGAAGTTCGTCATTTTGTGGCTCCTTGCTCGCCTGTGTGATTCAAAATGGAGAGGTACTTTGACTAGGATTTTCGCCACCGGTATCTTTATACCTGAACTAGTTATATATATTGGTCGCTCTAGACCAACAAGACTATTGTCTGTGTTCCAGGATTCGTTATATCAGAGATCACGTCCAAGTCAGATGGTTAGACTTAGGAAGGTTATAAGGGTCGGTTTGACCTGTATTCCATGTATGCTATTCACGTGCAGACAGTAAACTGACTTATTGTACACATCTGATCTGCTAGCATCAGGAGGGGAGCATTTATTATTGTCTATGAACATTGATGATCTGCAGCTGACACTGTTGCAGAAGTTATATGTATGAACCTTAGGCACCCAGATCTGTGCTATATATATATATATATATATATATATATATATATATATATATATATATATATATATATATATATATTATTTATACAGCTTCATGAACCAGAACTTTATGATATCGAATATACAGAAGCTATCTGTTTACAATAGAACTATTGAGTATTGAATCCTACATGACTATCAGCTAATATGATTTTGAATGCTGCATTCGTTAAACTATGTTGGTGATGACAAAATATCATGACTGTTTTGTGGCGTGCAATAAATGGTATAAAACATAAAGCGAAGTTACCATTTTCATGACTCTACACATCATGTTGCCTGTGTTGTACCCTGTGAAATATTCTACTGCAACATACACAGCAACACTATAAACCAGAGAAGACACCTACATCTTGCACTTTTATACCAGGTGTCGATAGGGGTGGTGATTTGTGGTCAGCCTAAATCCACTTTTGGTGGTCAGACCCTTTGGCTTATCATTCCAGTTAAATCCACCCTTATCATTTTTGGTGGCCAATTGTTGGTTTACTCTGGTACCAGCTATCAAGGGGGTCAACAAACCCAGACATCATCATCAAGCTTTCAACATTACAGTTTCAACTCATCACCTCAATGTTTGATGAAAGATTTTGAAAGTACCCGGCGTTGCTGAAAGTTGGAAATTGTTTCAAAATACCCGGCGTTGCTCGTCAAGTTGGCAGTTTTCCTACGATAGAAGGACAAGTGCCGAGCAAATCGATTTCCTGATCTGTTAGGAACTAGGACAAGTGCCGTAACAACTGTTCCGGATTGAGAAGGTCAAGTGCTCAAGTCAATTCAGAAGGTCAAGTTCAGAAGCTGTTTTCTGTCAGAAGCTCATTTCCGTCGTCGTGGCAGTTTATGAGAGCAGATATGGATCAACGTTGGATCATTGTCCTAAGAATGCTGATCACATCCTGTTCTGAACTGTGCTGACGTTGTGGATTCATAGAAGTTAAGTGGCCTGTTTTGTTTGTGAACTGTGCCCTTATGTTCTAACTGAGCCTTCTGTCTCTCACATTTTTCACACTGTTTACATGTTACATGTTAAATGTTATTTGTATTTGAATATTTATATGTTTATATTTCAGCGGGTTTTTCGGTTGGGCGGTGTCTTTCAGTAGAAGATACCACGTCACAGAGGTTCTACTGTTAGCGTTTTCGTTAGGGACTGTGCGAATTTCCTACTGTGAAATTTGCTAGCGACAATCGTTGCTATATCTGTTTAGTTGTGACGAGTTGTGCTTTATTTTCGTTTTTTGTATATATTTTTTTTCTTCTCTCTTTCTGTTTTTTAGTTTCGATTTCATTTGTTTGTATTTGTAGGTCTCCTCTTTTCTATTATTCAATTCTTTACAAAATTGCTGTCTATACACTGTAGCGTCATTTGTTTGTCATATCTTCGCATATTTCTTTTTAGTTTTCGCTGTTTATTTATTTGACTTATGCGAATGTTTTCGTATTGCTTTGATCTTTGTTATTGTTTACATTGACTTTGATCTTTGTTGTTGTTTACATTGACTCTGATCTTTGTTATTGTTTACATTGACTTTGATCTTTGTTGTTGTTTACATTGACTTTGATCTTTGTTATTGTTTACATTGTTGGTGACCTTTGTTATTGTTTACATTGTCTTGTTATTGTTTACATAGTTCTTGCATAGTTAGCTTTCACTATTGTTACATATATGCTCATGCACTATTGGTCTATAGTGCACATATCATAACTAACTGGTGGTTTTTTGCTTATGCACTATTGTAGTGCAGTTATGATAAATAACTGATGGTTATGCACTGATTTGTGTAGTGCACTGATGATAAGAGGTGACTTGTGATATTATTATACATTTGATAATACAAGTTGGTGTCAAATCTTGTTTCCCACAGAGATTGGAGTAAACATAGTGATTATACAAGCACTTTATTAAGTCTTGTTGCTATTAAGATTGAAATAAGATAATTAATTATTTCAGGTTCTGTACTCACATTTTAGACATCATGTCTACATTTGAGTACTTTATTGAGCAGGGTAAAGCCCTTGGGAAGACAGATGATAAATTAGAAGAATTTGCGACTGTTCAATATGCCAAGGCATTGAAGTCGGAGGAAAAGAAAATGAAAGAACAAACTGAACAAAAGAGAATAGATGCTGAAAATTTAAAACTGCAGATGCAGGTAGATGAAAAAAGATTACAAATGGAAATGGAAAAACAAAAAAGAGAAGCAGAATCTCAGGAGAAGAGGCTTGAAAAAGAAGCTGAAAATAAGAGACTTGAAATAGAGGTTGAAGAAAAAAAGTTACAGGCTCAGGCTGAAGAAAAAAAGTTACAGGCTCAGGCTGAAGAAAGAAAGTTACAGGCTGAGGCTGAAGAAAGAAGGTTACAAAGAGAAGCTGATGAGAGAAAAGCAAAAATGGAGCATGAAGAAAAACTCTTAGCTTTAGAGTTAGAGAAGTTAAAGTTATTGAACACTGGTAATGCTAATGATGCAAATAAGGTGTCAGATAAGACTAATGCTAAGGATTTCAAGCTTAATCTACCAGCATTTAATCCCTCAATTGATGATATAACATTTTATCTAGATAGATTTGAAAGTGCATGTAAGGTGCATAATATAGATAAAACATTATATGTTTATCATCTGTCCAAGATACTTAGAGGTGATGCTTTGACTTTGTTGAGTATGGTAGATGTGCCTGACAAAAACAACTATGAGGTTGTCAGGGCGGCATTGTTAAAGAAGTACCAACTTAACGAGGACGGATATCGTCTTAAATTTAAAAACATGTTACCAGAAACTGGAGTTGAATTCTCTGAATTCATCTCAAGCATACGTCTTACTTTTTTACGATGGGTTGAGTTGTCTAAGACAGAAAGTACATTTGAAGCCCTTATGGATTTACTACTTAGAGACAAGGTTATGTCTTCTGTTAATGAAGCTTTTCTTTCTTTTCTTCATGAGCGTAAGCCTAAAAACATAAAAGAAATGGAAGAATACTGTAGCCAGTATGTTACTGCGCATCCTCACATAACCATTAGCAACTCTAAAGTAAAAGAAGGTCTGCCAGTTGCTTCGGCAGCACCTTATGGCCCAAATTTTATGCGTAAATTTCAGGGTAGCCAGCAAAATTTCAATAAAAAGAGTAACCGTAATTATGCCCAGAACCATAGTAATCAATTCCAGGGTGATTCTTCTTCCCAGAACTGGAGACAACCTAATACTACACGGTATTCTACTCCGGTTAACTTTAGAAATTTTCACAAAGGTAATCGGTATAGAGGAAAATATTTTTTGCAGAGACCTCAATACCAAGATAATAGAGGTTCTCAACAGCATAGAGATGGTAATGACAGTTATGGAAACTGGAACTCAAACCAGGATAAAAATTACAGTAGGGACTTTAATGATAATTGCAGAGGCAATAATGGTCGCGGTAGATCGCAACATAAGAGAAAAAGATATCAACAGACAAATTCTGTTCAACAAGAATCTCAGGGAGCAGATAAACAGGTTAATAATGATAAAGACCATAATGCTATCGGATGCTCATCTTTTGATTTTGGTAGAGCAAATAAATGTATCCAATGCAGTACTTTATTTGATCCGAAGACCGTTAGTACTCTAAGCTGTGGTCATCCTTTGCCCGCTCTTCCTGCTAATGTTGCTCATGATGGGAGAGGTTCTCTTATATTACATAAGGGGCTTGTAAATAGTAATCCAGTCTCAGTGTTGTTTGATTCTGGATGTACTACTGTCGGTGTTAGGCAATCTCTTGTAGATCCATCCTGTGCTACAGGAAAGGTCATCAAATGTGTCACATTTGGTGGCACGTTGGAAAAGTATCCTACTGCCATAATACATATTGCTACTCCTTTCTTCACGGGAGAGGTCCACGCGTGTCTACTTCCAAACCCTATTGCGGACCTTATTATTGGTCGTATTCACGGAGTTAGGGAATGTACCCCACAGCAGATTGCTGTTTGGGAAGAGCAAAACATTGAAGCTACCAATGCGGTGGTCACAAGAGCACATGCTCTGGATCCACCTCAAACTTCATTAACTAATAATGATGAAGTAAATGACCAAGATAGTCACTTGACTATTACACGTGACTCATTTATCAAATTGCAAGAAGAAGATCCGTCTTTACAAAAATTCTTCATTCTAGCAAAAAAAGGTGATCCTAATCAGAATACTAATAGAAAATCTTGGATTTCTATGAAGAACGGCGTACTTGTACGTATGGTACAAGACTCGACTACGTCCACTCATTCACAAATTCTTGTGCCTAAGAGCATGAGATTGCAAATATTGCAACATGCTCATGACTCGCAATGTGCTGGACATATGGGTTTTTCCCGTACAAAGTCGAGGGTTCTTGCGGCTTTCTTTTGGCCATTTGTGAGCAAGGACATACGAATGTACTGTCGCTCTTGCAAAGTATGTCAGGAGGTCAAATCTAAAGGACCACGACATGCTGCGCCTATCCAGGCTGCTGACATTCCTATTCGCCCTTTTCAAAAAATGGCAATAGATATTATCGGTCCTTTTAGAATTAAGTCGGCTAGAGGACATCAATTTATTCTTACATGTGTCGATATGTGCACACGTTGGCCAGAGGCAATACCTCTCAAGAGCATCTCAACTGCTGATATCGCAGACGCTCTTTGGCTGATATTTTCTCGCTTGGGTTTTCCCGGAGAAATATTGTCAGACCATGGCACTCAACTTATATCAGACACTATGTCACAGGTAATGTCTATGCTACATATTAAAAGGTCTCTCAGCAGTATCTATCACCCAATGTCTAATGGGTTAGTCGAACGTTTAAATAGGACTCTGAAAACTTTACTTGGTAAGATAACTGAGGATCATCCTCAGGATTGGGACAGGGTCTTACCCGCGGCTCTCTTTGCGTATAGAGAGGTCCCCAATGAACATACAGGGTTTTCCCCTTTTGAACTTGTCTTTGGCGCGCAACCGCGCGGCCCTATGTCTTTACTTCACGATCTAATCACTGCCGATAATATTAGCGATGAAACTCAATCTTCTTATGAGTACGTCATTGCTCTTAGGCAAAAGATCATCGAGGCATGCAAACTAGCAACTTCGTCTTCCGAATTTGCTAAAGAAAAGGCAAGGCAGTTTGCAAATAAAAATAGATGTCTACGACAACTTTGTCCAGGTGACAAAGCTCTCGTTCTACTTCCTTCAAGGGAGAACAGACTTCTAATTGCATGGAAAGGTCCATATGCAATAGTCTCCAAAATTTCTGATGTCGACTATGTTGTCGATATTGATGGAAAGCATAAAACTTTCCACATAAATATGCTCACGGAATTTTATGAAAGACCTGACTATTTGCAGCCTATTTTCCAGGCAACGGACAATTCTCAAGCACCTCATGGTCAGTACTCATCTCTGTCAGTTATACAGGATGAGGAAACTACTTTTTCTGATGTCAATCTTCCTCTTTCTATGGTCCCACTTTATTCTACGGAATCTTGGAAAAACGTGACCGTTTCTCCAAATCTTTCCGCTGAGGAACATCGACAAGTTTCTTCGATGTTGCAAACATTTCAGGATGTTCTTACAGACATCCCGGGACACACACATGTCATTGAACATGACATTGTGCTAACTGATCATAATCCTATCAGAGTCAGACCTTATCCAATACCTATCCATTTCCAGTCTCAAGTCGAAAAAGAATTGGATGAAATGATACGTTTGGAAATCATTGAACCATCCACTTCAGCATACTCTTCGTCTATGGTTATTGTTCGAAAGAAGGATAATAACATTCGCATTTGCGTAGATTATCGCAAATTGAACCAAGTTACGAAGTTCGACGCTGAACCTATGCCTTCATTAGAAGAGCTACTCAATAAACTTTCTAATTCTAGATTCTTTACCAAACTAGATTTGTCTAAAGGTTATTGGCAAGTTCCGCTAACTGAACGTGCCAAACCTTTTACAGCTTTTTCTACACCTAGGGGTTTATTCCAATGGAATTTCATGCCTTTCGGTCTTATGAACGCCCCTGCTACATTCGTACGCATGATGCGGCGAATTCTCGCATATCGTACAGATGTCATAGCATACTTAGATGATATCTGTCTATTCAGTGATTCCTGGGAAGATCACTATTTGGGTTTATACGAATTACTGTCTACTCTTCGCGAGTATAACTTGACTGCAAAACCCTCTAAAGCCTTTATAGGATTTAGCGAGATTTCTTTCCTAGGTCATCGTGTTGGTCATGGTCTTTTAAAGACAGAGGACCACAATGTTTCAAAAATACTTAACATTTCGGTCCCTAAGACGAAGAAACAAGTACGGAGTCTATTAGGTTTGATCCAATTCTACGGACGATTCATTCCGAATCTGTCCTCCATTATGGCACCGCTTTCTACTTTATTGAAGAAAGGGTCGCCTAATCTGATCCGCTGGTCTAAAGAATGTCAATCCTCATTGGACCAGGTTAAAGCCCTATTTTCATCTCCACCTATTCTTAGGTTACCTACTATTGAGAAGACTTTTGTTCTTCGAAGTGACGCCTCGTCAACTGGGATTGGGGCAGCACTAATGCAGGAGTATTCTGATACTCTGCATCCGGTGATGTATATCTCTAGGAAATTAAATGCTGCAGAAAAGAATTACTCGGTTTTAGACCGTGAGTTATTGGCTATGGTATGGTCTATTCTGAAGTTACAAAGATTTCTTCTAGGCGCACATTTCATTGTGGAAACCGACCAGAAAGCGCTTACTGCTATTCAGAGCAAAAACTTGAAGAGCTCGAGGTCCACTCGTTATGCCATAGCTCTTCAACCATTTCATTTCTCGGTTCGAGCTATCCGTGGTTCGGATAATGTGATGGCAGACATTCTGTCCAGATGCCCACACGATTCCACATGATTCTTCTGTCATATATATATTTCCTGATATACAGTCCAATATTATAATGACATGTTAGTAGATTTTTTCTCACTTTTTTGGGGGGAATTTATAACATTGTACCATGTAATTATCTAAGAAGGCTTAGTTAGTGATATACGGGCCAAAAGATCACTCGGCCACATTTAGATAATATATTTGCATAATTGTATTAAGAGATTTACCAGTTGTCTTTAAGATTTGTGTTATTGATATTTTCGCAGCACATCAGTGAAGTCTGCGAGATTATGTCCATTGTGGAACATTGAGGATATCAAGTCCTGTCCTAGATTGGGAGCGGATGATGTCCACATCTTCTTCTATTGATTGTTTTATGTCAACGAAGAATAACATTGTATTAGTTATTAATTACTGATGCATTATATAATGTAATAATATAGTGCGGTATATTAGTATATTACACCGCTATTTGCACAACACATTGTATGATATCATAATGATATATTTAATTTCATATATTGGTATGAGAGTAATTTGACTTTTATTATGATGTTGCCATCATTGTGGCGTGTGTTGGTGGCACCTTCCTGGAATATATACGCGAATACTTAGATAAATTTTTTCTCTAAGGACCTGAGATATGATCTCAGTTTCGCTCCATGCGTTGAGCTAGTTTGTTAGGTATATATCCGCGCATCATACGTGCGTTAGGAGCCTAGATTTTTCCGGCTCCAGGATTTTAAAAAAAAAAGTTTCATTTTTTTTTCCCGGGAGGGTGCGGTAATGTTACGCACAAATAATTACTTTTTCCAAAGTCTTTGTATGATCATTTTTCGTATGTATGATCATTTTTTGACTGAAAGGTGTATTATGTTTTTTACAGTCAAAGGGACATAACCCGAGATATCGAGACTACAATTTTTTTATGAGTTTGCCTTCTCTTGTATAGAGACACGTTCGGTCTATAATTTCTTGAACGAAGCGTGACCATATCTCCTTATTTGGTAGTATCAGTCAACTGTTGTAGATGTCTGAAACCTGTCTTAACGCTTCTGTTCATGACCATAAAAGGCGCGACTGTGTAAGACTTTTATCTCGAATGTTCTTAGAATCGTCTTATGTGAGCGGCGACTCAGATATTGGAGTTCTGCGCATGTCAAAACTGGTAGTTCGTTTGGTGTGTTCCGCCCAGCTCGGGGAGTTTAGAAATGGTCTGAGCAGCGAGCGGACGCAATGTGCGTCTTGTGATTTTCTGAGGGAAATACATTGTCTTTGTGAGTTAGTTAGCTAACTAGACTATTTCCCAGTATTATTCAAGCCTGCCTGGAGGCATATGTTCGTGGTTGATTTCCGAAGAAAGGTAATTCCTCTTGTATTGAACTTTATGCTATCATCTAGAAGTTCGTCATTTTGTGGCTCCTTGCTCGCCTGTGTGATTCAAAATGGAGAGGTACTTTGACTAGGATTTTCGCCACCGGTATCTTTATACCTGAACTAGTTATATATATATGGGTCGCTCTAGACCAACAAGACTATTGTCTGTGTTCCAGGATTCGTTATATCAGAGATCACGTCCAAGTCAGATGGTTAGACTTAGGAAGGTTATAAGGGTCGGTTTGACCTGTATTCCATGTATGCTATTCACGTGCAGACAGTAAACGGACTTATTGTACACATCTGATCTGCTAGCATCAGGAAGGGAGCATTTATTATTGTCTATGAACATTGATGATCTGCAGCTGACACTGTTGCAGAAGTTATATGTATGAACCTTAGGCACCCAGATCTGTGCTATATATATATATAAATAATATATATATATATATATATATATATATATATATATATATATATATATATATATATATATATATATATATATTATTTATACAGCTTCATGAACCAGAACTTTATGATATCGAATATACAGAAGCTATCTGTTTACAATAGAACTATTGAGTATTGAATCCTACATGACTATCAGCTAATATGATTTTGAATGCTGCATTCGTTAAACTATGTTGGTGATGACAAAATATCATGACTGTTTTGTGGCGTGCAATAAATGGTATAAAACATAAAGCGAAGTTACCATTTTCATGACTCTACACATCATGTTGCCTGTGTTGTACCCTGTGAACTATTCTACTGCAACATACACAGCAACACTATAAACCAGAGAAGACACCTACATCTTGCACTTTTATACCAGGTGTCGATAGGGGTGGTGATTTGTCGTCAGCCTAAATCCACTTTTGGTGGTCAGACCCTTTGGCTTATCATTCCAGTTAAATCCACCCTTATCACCTGGGTTGGAGTTTTTTCGGGAGACGAGTTTCGCCATGCGTGCCTTGTCCTGTGCCAATAGTTCAGAGTTAGTTAGTCCCTCTGGTGTATTTTTGTGACCGGCAGTTTGTAAGTCCGATCGATTTTTGGTATTTATTAATCGTCTTTATGACTTAGCCTTGTTTTCGCCGCTTGTGCGAGTGGGACTCACATTGGAGTAATTCGGCGCCATTTTGCCTGAAGTTGTACTAAGGTTTAGCTAGTAGTGATTATGTATTCATTCATTATGTGTTCTCCATGGTCGTGTTTTGGCCAAGTGGTCTTGTGATTTAATAAAAGGGACTGTAGCTGTTAATTAAGCTGTGTTATTTCATTATGTCAGCCAGTGTGCGTGTGGTCATCCTCTAGCATATCACGGCTGTTTGTACCCTATACCAGAGCGCTCTTTTAGTTTCGGTGACCGGAATTCTGACACCGGGTGTAAAATTTTCATGTGCACCGTAAGAGACTACTGAGGGTTTTGGCGGGGAAAATCAGCTGATGTGTGTGTAAAATCGTTAATATATAAATCATTACACACTCGTTCTGGATAAACATAGCGCTAAAATTATTTTGTGTACTATAACTTTGTTCTGTGTTCTATTTTTGATTGCATTTTTATTTGTTTGAAATTATATTTGACGGAGTTACAGACTTTTGAAAACAGCGTCATCATTTGAGGAAATTCATAACAGAAGTAATCTATTTATTAATGTAGTATCTAAAAATCGGCCCATTTATATGAGTTTATAATTATATAGACTTCTCGATGGGAAGCTAAAGATTATTTCCACATACTTTTTTTTGGTTTCATATCTTGAGAATGTGTGGTAGTCAGTTTTGTGAGTTTGGCATTACAAGAACCAGCATATTGTCACCAGATTTTATAACATTTAAATCACTGTAAACGCATTCCTGATACTCGCAAATCTTAAATAAGGTTGTAAAAAAATAACTTTTTGTAAAGCACCATCTGTTTTTGCATTTTTATTCATTTATAATGATATTTAGCTACGTATATAAGGGTCAGAAAACATGTAAAGCTATAGATAGATTACTTCCACATACTTTGATCTATCTTTCAAGTCTTGTTAATCTTGTATTTATAATATGAATGTCTTTTTTTTATTGTGTGTGTGAGATAAGGACTGTTCCATTAGTGTTCTTTGATAGACAATCCTGTGCACAAGACGGCTGCCAAAGAATTCTAAGTAACTGTTTGTATATCTTCTTTCATTCACAGATAAAGCATTCTACAGCGTTGTGTTAGACGTGATACTCCCAAATATACAATTATCTTTATACATACACAAGTAAACTATACTACATAACAACGAAATGGAACATACTTTGTTGCATCATATGAATTGTGCCAGTGCACTGTGCAGAGCCTGTGGCAAGAGAGCATTAACTTCCCAAACAAAAAGTTCAAAACGGAATGCACTGAACTGTTCGAATTACGTTAGTGATCTGTTCTTTGTGTTTGGAATTAACGTATCAGATGATAAACCAACAAAGCATTCGACTATATTTTGTAGGAAGTGTTACTTACCAATACAAAACGCAAAAAGGAGGCATAATGAGAAGTGTCTTGAAACAGCCAAGTTACTATCGGAAAACAGTCAGCACATCTGGAAAGACTATGACCATAATTTAACTATTAGTGAATGTCAACTGTGCAATTATTTTGCAAAGACATCTTTTGGTGTTTCAAAAACAAAAAGCTGCTCTATCCCCTGTGATGTTCTTTCTGACCCCTCCATGTCTAGTCAGTCAGTTAGTTGTAGTCAGTCAATTAGTTGTAGTCAGTGAGTTAGCTGTCGTCAGTCAGTTAGCTGTAGTCAGGATAGCTCTGCACAGCAGGAGGTTGATGTGCCTACCCACACTAGTGATGATATTGTTCAGCTGGAGGTTGATGTGTCAGCTCATATTAAAGGCGATACCATTATTCATTTGGAGGTGGATAACACTACTCACCCTAGCTTGCCAGTATTTGTTGCCACATCTACACCTACCAAGTCAGTTATACATACGACAAGTACATCTACCTCGCCTGTCTTCAACAGCGACATCACAGTACAACAGTTACTTCCTAAGCCATCTTCACAACCACTAACACAACAGGAAGAAACCCTATTCACATCCATTGTTAGAAAAAAAACTAGAAACAGCAAAAAATAATATCATAAAATGCAAATCCAGAGGACAGCCCATTGTACTACAAAAACTAATTAAACATAGAAAAGAAACATCAGTCACCAGAACGCCAACAAAACGTAAGCGATCTCAATTTCTCCACACTGTTAGGAAACATATTGTTGGAACATCAACTGACTCACTAGACCTGCAGCAGGTACATGAGAGGAGAATTTGTACATTCCACTATTTCCAAAATCGAAAGACGCGCCAGCGGTATTAAAAATATAACTTCACAATTAAAATTTATAATGGAAACTCATTTGTTACAAATTTCTCCATCTGTGAATGTACAGATTCCTCCTATTAAAAAAAAGGAAGTGTGAATGATAATTGAGCGAAATTTTGAAGCTAGAGCAAATTATGGCAGTTGTTGCGTGAGAGTGACAGAATTAACAGAGTGTGGAAATAATTTAATATGTGTATTTATTAAATACACCTATTTATTTATTAAATTGAACATTTCGTTTTACTTATGACCATACTCATTTTTACATGACCATCGTGATGTATGATTGAAATAATTGTTAGCTCTCATGTTTTGGGGACAATTGGGTGTGTTATTTTAAGGTAATAAATGTGGACTTGCAATTTAATGTTTCAATAATTAATGTTTGACGCATGAAACCAAAACAAAACTATGATATTCATTTTCTGCAGGTTTTCTATTTTTGATTTCAGTAATTTGTTATGCATGTTGATTGTGGTAGTTTTAGTGTAAATTGCATTAGAAACAAACCATAACAAAATATTAAAAAAACGTAAATTTTACACTATTTCAGACTATTATATCTTCTGTTCTAATTGTGATAAAGTGTTTGTTCTTGTTCTAAAATTTACTCTAACATTTCTAGTCTAGCTTTACGCAAAATTAAAGCCGGTATTTATAATAATAAAGTAGCCTAAAAGCATTAAATAAGCCCTATCAAAAGTAAACACCGCCACAATTTTTTCTCGTTAGGAAGTTGCCCACGTGACCTCTGTCACGATAGTTATAAATAGCTCGGTCAGAGAAAACTAAAAGATCGGTCGCAAACAGCCGAGATATACGAGTCAGCTTTATAGTAAATCCACACGGCAGTGGTATAGCTCTACGAGTGAGGGGTAGCCAGCTAGCACCTTCCCCCACCCGGTTAGAGGTTCTGACAGCTGCAATGAAGCAAAGAACAAGTGCTAGCAGCAAAAAGAAGTCCTGGAAAGAATGTGGAGAAAAGCTAGAAAACGATGCGCAAGAAAGCCAGAAATTGTTCTATAAGACCCTAAAGAACACGAGGAAGGAAACACGGTGCCTCTTAAATTCATAAAGGACAAGCAAGGCAAATTGCTAACTGCCTCGAAGGAAGTAATGGAAAGATGGAAAGAATATTTCTCAAAACTCCTTGATGGTGAGCAAGGTCAAGCATCAGAAATGATAACCACTAGCACAGAAGAGAAAACCAAGATGACATAAAGATAGAAGAACTGAAGGCAGCACTGGAGAAAATCAAGATGGGCAAAGCAGCAGGGCATGATGGTATAATATCAGAAATGGATTAGTACATGGTAGCAGCAGGCGATCTATTACTCTTAAGGGTCCTACAGGCAGCGTGGTGCAACAAGACGATACCAAAAGATTGGGAGATTGCCTCCATAACACCGATTTTCAAAAAGGGTGACAATCGACAATGTGGAAACCATAGAGGCATATCCCTTCTCAAAGTCCCTGGTAAAATCTACTCTAGAATCCTAGAGCAGAGACTCGCACGCCTAGCTGAGCCACAATTGGATGAGGTCCAGTATGGATTCCGAGCAAACCGAAGTACTCAAGACCTAATCTTCACACTCAGACAACTGAGTGAAAAAGTCCTTGAGTATAACAGTGAGATCCATATTTGTTTCATAGATCTGGAAAAGGCGTTTGACAGGGTCCCTTGGAGCAAACTTTGGGACTGTTTGGCAAGGAAGAACATTCCAGCACCTCTGATCCATGCTGTACAGAGCTTCTACAAGTCTTGCAGTAATTATGCGAGGACAGCAAACCATAAGGCAGAAGAGTTCAGGACCACCACTGGTGTAAGACAAGGTGATATCCTGTCACCTTATCTTTTCATACTCCACATGGACGATGTCATCTAGGCATGTAAGGAGAAAACAAGAAAGTATTCAGTGGGGTACTGGAAGATGAGACAGGTCTGTATTTCAGAGCTAGCATTTGCTGATGATGTTGCCCTGATTGCTAAATCAGAGGCACATCTCCAATCCAACCTGCAAGTCTGGAAGGAAGAGCTGGAGAAGAGAGGGATGATCATAAGCAGCTCTTAAACAAAAACCATGGTGATATCACGAGCAGGTCGACCACTTTAAATACCTCGGATCTGTTATAGACCTGAAGAGAGGCATCAAAGAAGAGTTGGCCACTCGAAAAGCAGCAGCTGGGAGATTTTTTCAGGCCATAAATCGAGGATTCCTCAGCAAGAGAGAGGTTGGTAAGACATCGAAGATGGCTGTAAACCGTTCCACTTATGTCCCAGTCTCGACGTATGGATGCGAGTCATGGGCAATGACCACAACCCACAAAAGCCAGACCCAAACCTTAGAAATGAGGTATCTGAGGAAGGTGGTTGAAGTAACAAGAAGAGACACGGTCCGCAACCAGACGATACGTCAAGGCCTAAAATCCTACCACCTGCAGATCCAAGTAGAACAGTCCCAATTAAGATGGTTTGGCCATGTCTGCAGAATGGGAGAAGATCGGCTACCACGACAAGCATGGGAAACTAAGAGCAAGGGATCCAGACCTCCAGGACGACCCAGAGTCCGCTGGAAGGACAACATTAGACAATCTTTGAAGGACCGAGGACTAAAATGGAACCAGGACAAGAATAAGACAGCCGATATGATAGTCTGGCGCCCTCTCTTCCAAACCTCTACACCTCACGTTAGAAGGAGAACGACTAAGTAAGTAAGTATCCCATGCATTACAGTCAGGGACGTGTACCGCCACAGAATTTGATGATTGACGGAACAATCTACAACACCCTTGGGAACCAACAGTAACAGAACCCAACATCATCAACAAATCGTCCCCAACACCTGACTAGTTAAGTATTACAGTCAAGCCCAGCAAAAGAACTTTTTTTTAACAATAGCCACTTTAAAATCCTTACCAGTGATGAAAACATAAGTCCTTCAATTTCATACATCACTCTATTTTTCACTTTGATAACTGTAATTATCATTAAATTTGTTATCTGTAAATACAAATTGATAGTTAATTTAATCATTAGTGAGTGAATTGCACCCGTATGATTCAGTTATTTTAAATACATAACCATCCAGAGTTAATAAAGTAATATTTTACTGAATCGTCTCATTTGGCGGCTCAGACATTACGAGCAAAATTCTTTTTCCTCACAGAAGAGACAGTAAGGTAAAAAGTTCAGTATATCTTAGATGATCTCAGTTGGGATGCTTTCTTAAAGATCATGTAGATCTCCCTGAAATAGAAGCATCATTCTTCTATTTGTATCTCTTGCCAAGAGTAATCTTGAGCGACGGTTGACGTCGTTGAAGACTCTCATCTTTAGACTAAATATGGCCATTTTGGACCACCGCTGCAGAGCAGAGGAAACAATCCCGTGACACGGGCCTAAAATGCCAATTCAGTCCTAAAATACCAGTCCAGTCCTAAAATGCTAGTCCAGTTTCAGCCTATCATGGCCCGGCCTGGCCCGTTAGAATTATGTAATGGACCAGTTAAACAAGAAAGTCTCTCCTTGAATCTTGGATCTGTGTCGGCTCTGATGGTAGATGGCAGGCGATTGAAAAATTCGCAGAATTTTACTCTCATCATTATTTCCCGTTCTGCTCACGAAAGAGCTTGAAGCTACTACAGCAGCTGCTTCTTTTGCTGGAAGTCTGCAACAAAGTATGAACTGCTACTGAAGCAATGGTTTCTGTAGCAATTTATTTAGCTTAATGACGTTGCCAACCCCAATGCACTTGACCGTATTAGTCGACAGTGAGCAGTTCTCATATTCTTTATTTGTCTCCTCAAAGAACGTCGGGAGCTACACGTCATGAAGGTTACTCGAATGTTTATTTCAGCATTGAGCCTTGCTCATTAAACAGTGGAACAATTGATGAGAAGAAGACTCTGGAGATGGATAGGATACATATTGAGGAAACCTGTTGATAGCATTAGCAGGCAGTCCTGGTTCTGCTCCCAGTACAGGGAATATAATTGATGGAATGTTTTCAGAACCACTGGTTCCTAATGATGTCATTATAATGATGGTCCATGATCTCCTGGGTATTGAAATCGGATACCTAGCCTTGTTGGATAAGGGCGGGAACTTTGGAGGTCCCGTGTGCAAGTTCCGCATGTTAAAAATCAAATCCCTAGGCAGTCGGAAATTGTAAAGTGTAGGCCACACGGCCGCTGCCCTGGCACAATTTAAAAATTAGGAAATCTACGCACTACCAAAAAATATTCATAGAATGTGTGATTCCTGTATACACACATGTGGATGCTCGCCGGTGCTACGGATTTCGTACATTGTGCTGAGATCCTCCTTGTTGTATCTAAGGCAGGATATTGGTGCACTTATGGAGTTGTCCGTTTGCAATGAAGATGGTCCTTAAAACCAAACCTTATTCTGCAATACCCAAGGTAGGAGATGTAGATGGAGCCTAAGGTAGAAGTAGATGGAGGCCAAGGAACATACGGAGAAGAGAACTGGAGACAGACAAGAAGAAGGCATGGACAGACTTTGAGATGATGGCACGGTACAGGAGGACTTGGCATACGTTTGTTAAAGTCCTGTGATCCTTGTTTAGCTGGAAGGTGGTTGAAACAAATGTCATAAACATAAGTATCCACTAATACACAGTTAATTCTGTAAACTTTGCAACTATATAACCCCCAAAAAATTGTGTGCGCGTGTTTTTTTTTTTTTTTCCTTTCAATAGTTTAAAGTTTTTTACTGTGCAAATCTACGAGCATTACTAAAGCCCGGTCAGTCCCGTAGCTACTTCCATTAGAACGGCATTAGGACTAACACAGATACCGCGCCCTGGATAATACAAACAATGACAGAGAACATTTGAAAACAGTCCTAATCTTAATAATTCTCTTAAGCCCATTATACTAAGCCGTAACCCTGTGCAAGGTCTTTAGCAAGAGCCGTAATTGCACCAATTTAGATTGAAAGTTACACCAGGTCTGAAGAAAAAGTGGAGATTATTATTGTCGATTAACTGACACTCGATGTCATCGATTATACAACGTCAAACTTTTTGCTATTAGCAGCTTCAATTTTAACGTGGTTGCCTAAGGCTCTGCGTGCGTGACTGATTCTTCACAAAGTACTATTATTATGATTCTTGTATTAAAACATAAACCATTCAAGTGCGTGTACTGTTAATAACTGTTAAATTCCGGAAAAAATATTTGTTTGACCAGCCTCTGGTTGCAGACAGCATAATTATTAACTTGAATAATTATTCAAACAACATTTTTCTTTCTTATATAAGAATAAGTGTTCTTAGGTTAGTTTCTTGCGCTGATTTCAAATCTGAAATCCATTTATCTCTATCACATCGGGTTCTTAAGATATTTGTGAATAAATATATTTTTGGGAAACCGTTATTTGCTCCGTTTCATTTTTACTATATAACTTATTAAAAATTAATAAAATGCAAAATAATTCGACTTTTTATACTGCTAAAAGATGCATGACATATGTTACGCTATTTTTCAAATAGTTACTGTATTTTGAAATAATTCTGAGCGAAATATGGCTTCTAGAAGTTGTAGAAATTTGGCTGATCTGTTCTGTTACGTATGCGGATATTTTACCGATCGTGTTCACCAGAAAAACTTTACACCATTACTAAAGAAAGCATATGAACTTTATTTCGATTCAAAAGTTGATGATGCAAATAAATCTTGGAAGCCAAATGCAGTTTGTTCGACATGTTCAAATACATTGGCAGGTAGGTTACGAAAATCGCCGAAGCATAAGTCGATGCCTTTTGGAGTGCCAGTAATATGGCGTGAACCGACAAATCACGCTACTGATTGTTACTTCTGTTTGACAAATTGTCATGAAATATTCTAATCCACATATATAAATTATTAGGTAAATATGAAGCCTAACAAATAAAATTAATAAAGAGAAGAGCAATGGTAAAATGACAGTGCTGTCACAAAGAATGTACTCGAAATCCCCTTTGTTTTCTGCTTCGTCTGCAAATTGTAACGCTTTCACGTTGATAGTAAAGCTTACTGTATTATTACCCGCCTTCTTCAATGAAACGTGTGCTGTATTTCTTGGAAAAGCATTGAGACGTACTGCGTAATGACCTAAATTAACCCTAACATTAATTATACTGCGTTACCAAAACGAACGAACAGATGGACTAAAGGGATAAAAAGAGAAGGGAGAGGCAGAAAGCCGAACACTAAACCCGCTTCGCGCGATACACAATTACTACCATCACGCGTGTAAGTCTACATGCACTAATTTTTTTTCAGACGGACAGTGATAAAATACACTACCCTTTCCCAGAGTTAGGTTTATAAATCATAACAGACTCTTATTAGAAAAGACAACATTATATGGGTTTACGTTTGAACACATAACAGTACCCAGACAGCACATCTTCTAAACAGGAGATAGAAGAAATTGCATATTTTGAACGCAGCCACGTAGCTCCTTTAAATTAGTATTTTTGGGTTCCTTAGGGTTTGCTGACAAATAATATGTAAAACGTTACGCAAATAGTCCAGGAATTAATAAATTATACCCAAAATAAAATATTGGGGGTGCCTGACAGCATAAAATCATTTCTGCTCATAAAATTTTTTTTATAACGTGTTTGAAAAAACCTTACGTTACATAAATAGCCTACCATGTAAACTCCAAATTGATTGGAGCGCAACAAATGAAAGCCTAACCACGATTGGTCGGGCTATAAATACTATCTTGGTTGTTAGGGGAGACGGGAAAAGATAACATTTTTTTCAAACACTTGTCGAAACGTGGCTCATTGGCCAGTCTCGCTGATATACACACTTGGGAGCGTTAGTTCGAGACCACTAATTCAAATAAGCTTGATAAAGCGACAGTACGTTGAAGCCAGCTCACATTTTTGCTAAAATAAAAGCCTGGAACATAGGCAGAACGGAATTTGTGCCAGTTTGTGCCAGAATTCATTGCTAATCAACGTATCTGTGTTTATTTCCATGAAATTGTGGGACAGTGGTCTTGATGGTACTGAGCAGCACCTGGTCAGAGATTTGCTGAATCCAGAGTCGGACAGCATACTCCTTGGTCTTTTTAGCTATCAGTGAGGTGTCTCCTGAGCCCAGAGGAGAATTCGAGCAGAGGAGTCCTCTCCTGCCGCCATCACTCAAGATAAGCAGAGTTGGCCAGCTGAGCTCAACATTATGTCCCCTCATCTTGAAATAACTTTATAAAAATACCATTCAGAGGGGAATTTACTTGTCTTAAAATCAGGAACTGTGAACATCTCCAATACTAGTCCCTAAAGACAAACTATTGAAGTCATGATGACAAATACCAACAGAGCTTGAACAAAACAAAACCAGTATTACCTCATTTTACTACTACACAACTGACACACATAGAACATTTGTAATAATATATGTCACTACAATATTCATATTAAATACATTCTGTACATAACTTGTAATTTAAATTGATTGTGATTCCTGGTTCCCTTGTAATTGAATCAGGACACATATTCATTCATGTTAGTAATGAATACATATTGTTATTTGAACCGTTACGAGTGACTTCTTTAAGATATTCTCATAGAGTGTTATATGTATGTGAGTGTCACAGTGTTGTCAAGAGTAGTGGATTAAATTAAATTGTTTATCTGTCTGTTGTTGTGACTTACACTTCACCATACACATACCCTAGACACATAACGTAGCATCACACTATTCCAGAATAATTCTGACTGAGATATAGAGATATGTGGTAGCAAGTAAGGTTATCTATAATACACTACTCTTAATAGATATAGATACCTTCACAGCTGATCTCAGTCAGTACACTAAGTCCCCTATAAATATTTATAACATCCCACTTCACCACATATATTGGGGTCTCGCTCTTGGGATTTTGAATCTTTAACTATAAAAAATATTGGGGATAATTCACTTCAGGGAATATAAGAATTAAAAGGTATCCTTGGGTGGAATTAAATAAGGTTGAGCTCACGGTGCCTGTGTTGTCCATTAGAGATTGAATTGTTGGTTAGACATTGTATTAAGTTACCTGATAGACAATGGCGGACCTGGCCAAATTTCGATCTGCTGCGGTTCAGACTGCAAAAGAGTTAGGATTAGATGGGCAAGTTATGGTTGCCTATGTCACAACGGAATGTGACAAATTTATTGAACGCGAAGAAAGAAGATTAGAAAAAGAAGCCGAAAGAAAGTTAGAGGCTGAGACTAAGAGGTTGCAGATTGAGGCTGAGGCTAAGAAATGGGAAGCAGAAGAAAGAAGATTGACTGCAGAAAGAGAAGAGAAGAAATTAGCTGCAGAAAGAGAAGAGAAGAGATTAGCTGCAGAAAGGGAAGCAGAAAAGGAGGAGAAGAGATTACAAAGGGAACATGAGTTACGACTAAGGGAGTTTGAGTTTCAAGGCCATGCTCCTGAAAATGGTGCCAGTCCCTTTGCCTCTGATGCTACGGTTACTCAAGGAGCCTCAATCTCAGCTATGAATTTTCATTTAGATCATTTTGTTGAGAAAGACGATGATATTGAGAGCTATATAAATAGGTACGAACTATTAGCTACCACGTATGGGTTAGAGAGAGAAAGGTGGAGCTTAAAGTTATCTCAGGGACTTCGTGGGGCAGCTTATGAAGTTTTTGCAAAAATGAGCAGAGGTGATCAGGAAAATTATGACATGCTAAAGCAGGCTCTTTTGTTAAGGTATGAAAAGAATGCAGAGTTTTACAGGAAAAAATTTAGGAATGCTAAACTACTGTCAGGTGAAACCTATCACCAGTTCTCTGCACGAATAGAGACATACTTGGAGAAATGGACTTCTCTGGGGAAAACCCAAGATCTTAAGGAAATGGTCCTTATAGAGCAATTAAGAGAGTCCATGGCTCCAGACCTGAGAAAGTTTCTCATGGAACAAGGTGCAGAGAGGCTGGGTGAGTTGCTAAATGTTGCTGAAAGGTATCAAGCAGCTCAAGCAGAGGTAACAGGTAATAAAAAGAAACAGGTGGACAACTTTAGGGCACCACAGAACTTTAATAAATTTGATCCTAAGGATCAAAATAAAGGTAAGCACCAATTTGATAGGCCACGGTATGACAATAAAAATAAATTCCCACAATTCGATGAAAGGAAATATGATGAAAGAAAATCTTTCAACCAAGGAAAAAGGTGGTGTAAGAATTGTCAGATGGACAATCATGACACTGACCGTTGCAGAAGGAAACCTGTGTATATGGCAACCCTTCAGGTCAGGTCGACCTCAAGACAGGAGGAGGATATTATGTTAGATACCACTCCAGAAGAGATGAGGAAGGCACAGGCTGGGGATAAAACACTCAAGCCTTGTTTCAGAAAATTGTCAACTTGTCATACAACTCCAGGCAAGGGAGATTTTTACATGAAAAACAAGTTGATGTATAGGAAGACTGGAACTAGATCCCATGGTCACGGACAGCTGGTTCTTCCAAAAAGATATAGGACAGAATTAATAAGGAGCCTACATGTGAAACCAGATGGGGACCATGAGAAGATAGGTACCATCATTCAAAAGGTGGCTCACAATTATTATTGGCCCAAAGCAAGATGGGACATTGAGAATTTTGTAGAAAGGTGTAGCATAGCACATGAGGGAACACCCACAAGTGGGAACATGGATCAGGACCTGGACACGCCACGGGGCAAAATTAGGCCTGATAATAAAAAGAAAAATAGATTTGATAAAGTGGACCAAATGGAATGGGAAGCCCCTTTTCACGGACAAGCTTCACTTAACTGTTTTACAATGGCCACTATGCGGAGAGTGCAAAAAGATGTCTTACCCCAGGATAAGCCGACAATCCCTCAATCGGACTTAAACAAACTGGAGGAAGAAGATGTAGAGAGGAAATCTCTCATCAAGAATTTTAAGTGGGGAGAAAGCCCCAAAAGAAAAATTGGTAGCGGTCGTTTTGTGAATGATAATTCTGGGAGGAAAAATCATCACTATAAAGCTTCGAGTGGAAGAGACCATACCGGTGCATGGACAAATAGGTCCACACAATTAAAGGTCCATATGTAGCTTTGTTAAGAACGTGGACTGATGAAAAGGCAGAGGAAAACATTACATCTTCATACCAATATGTGAATGAGCTGACCACTCGGTTAAAAACTGGCTGGAAACTTGCCAATGAAAATTTGAAACAAGCCAGGAAGAAACATGCTGCCTATTATAACAGGAAGGCGAAAGACAGAAATTTGGCTGTGGGAGAGAAGGTACTGCTTCTTTTGCCTGGGAGTCAGAATAAGTTACAAATTGGATGGCAGGGTCCATATACAGTTCTAGAGAAGGTGTCTAGAACAAATTATAAGATAGATAAGAAGGGGAAAGAAAAAATCTATCATGTGAATCTCCTGAAGAAATATTTGGAAAGAGAACATCAGGAAGAGACACACTTGTTGACCTTGTCCATCGCCATGGAGATGAAAAAGGAACCACTTTCATCATTTGAATATCCATTACACCCCTGTGAGACAGCAGCACAGGTGAAAATCAGTACACATTTAACGAAAACTCAGAAAGAGAGAGTGCAACAGGTTCTAAATAATCATGCAGAGGTGTTAACAGACCGACCAGGGCATACAAACCTATTGGAATATGATATGAAACTCATAGACTCCACACCTGTCTGTATGAAACCATATTCGATTCCGTTTGCTAAGGAAAAAGCTTTGAAGGAAGAGATAGACTATCTGTTGAAGGAAGGAATTATTTCGCACAGTGAGTCTTCGTATAGTTCCGGTGTTGTACTCTTAAGGAAGCCCTCTGGAGAACATAGACTCTGTATAGATTACAGGAGACTGAATGCTATTACAGAAGGACAGGTGGATCCATTGCCGGATACAAATCAGCTGTTTGCCAGACTAAATAAAGCTAAATATTTCTCAAAAGTGGATCTGAGTAAAGGATACTATCAGATTCCAGTAAAGCCTGAGGTTAGACCATACCTAGCTTTTAGTACCTCAGAAGGACACTATGAGTTTAATAGATTGCCATTTGGATTGAAGAATGCGCCTAGTGTCTTCTCTAGAATGATGAGAAAATTATTGGATCCTCTGAATAATCCCTGTATAACAAATTTTATGGATGATATCCTTATAGCAACAGAAACATTTGAGGAACACATTGACTCTCTGAACATGCTGTTTGATCGACTTAGGGAGGCAAATTTAACAGCCCGACCAACCAAATGTTGCGTTGGATGTAAAGAATTGGAATTTTTGGGACACACAGTTTATCAGGGAAACATGACCCCTGACCCAAAGAATTTAGAGAAACTACAGAAAGCCCCGAGACCACAAACCAAGAAGGACGTGAGATCCTTTGTCTCATTATGTGGTTTCTACCAGAAGTATATCAAAAACTTTAATTCCATATGTGCACCTTTAACGGAATTGACACGTAAAGGACTTCCAGATCGCATTACATGGACACCACAATGTGAAATGACTTACCAAGAATTGAAGGAAAAGCTCACAAGTAAACCCATTTTGAAATTACCTGACTTAAGTCAAGAATTCATAGTAAGGACGGATGCAAGTAATATTGGGTTAGGTGCAACTTTACTACAGAAATCAGATGCATTGGATGGGGAATTAAGCCCAGTGGCATATGCTAGCAGAAAGTTGAATAAAGCTGAAATCAACTACTCAACTAGCGAAAAAGAATGTCTTGCAGTAATATGGGCAATAAAGAAATTCAATATTTATCTATATGGGAAGGCATTTAAGTTGCAAACTGACCACAAACCTTTATCGTTTTTAGCACAGGCTAAGCATGAGAACTCTAGGTTACTCCGATGGTCTTTGCTTCTGGCTCCATATAATTTTAGCATTGAATATATATCTGGAAAAACCAATCTGGGAGCGGATTTTTTAAGCCGCCATCCGTGTGATGAGAATCACCGTAAACCCCAGAAATAATAATAAATTTCTCTATGTGTATATAGAATAAAGGACTGACATATAATGTCTGTTTTAAGAGGGGAGGTGTCATGAAATATTCTAATCCACATATATAAATTATTAGGTAAATATGAAGCCTAACAAATAAAATTAATAAAGAGAAGAGCAATGGGAAAATGACAGTGCTGTCACAAAGAATGTACTCGAAATCCCCCTTGTTTTCTGCTTCGTCTGCAAATTGTAACGCTTTCACGTTGATAGTAAAGCTTACTGTATTATTACCCGCCTTCTTCAATGAAACGTGTGCTGTATTTCTTGGAAAAACATTGAGACGTACTGCGTAATGACCTAAATTAACCCTAACATTAATTATACTGCGTTACCAAAACGAACGAACAGATGGACTAAAGGGATAAAAAGAGAAGGGAGAGGCAGAAAGCCGAACACTAAACACGCTTCGCGCGATACACAATTACTACCATCACGCGTGTAAGTCTACATGCACTAATTTTTTTTCAGACGGACAGTGATAAAATACACTACCCTTTCCCAGAGTTAGGTTTATAAATCATAACAGACTCTTATTAGAAAAGACAACATTAGATGGGTTTACGTTTGAACACATAACAGTACCCAGACAGCACATCTTCGAAACAGGAGGTAGAAGAAATTGCATATTTTGAACGCAGCCACGTAGCTCCTTTAAATTAGTATTTTTGGGTTCCTTAGGGTTTGCTGACAAATAATATGTAAAACGTTACGCAAATAGTCCAGGAATTAATAAATTATACCCAAAATAAAATATTGGGGGTGCCTGACAGCATAAAATCATTTCTGCTCATAAAATTTTTTTTATAACGTGTTTGAAAAAACCTTACGTTACATAAATAGCCTACCATGTAAACTCCAAATTGATTGGAGCGCAACAAATGAAAGCCTAACCACGATTGGTCGGGCTATAAATACTATCTTGGTTGTTAGGGGAGACGGGAAAAGATAACATTTTTTTCAAACACTTGTCGAAACGTGGCTCATTGGCCAGTCTCGCTGATATACACACTTGGGAGCGTTAGTTCGAGACCACTAATTCAAATAAGCTTGATAAAGCGACAGTACGTTGAAGCCAGCTCACATTTTTGCTAAAATAAAAGCCTGGAACATAGGCAGAACGGAATTTGTGCCAGTTTGTGCCAGAATTCATTGCTAATCAACGTATCTGTGTTTATTTCCATGAAATTGTGGGACAGTGGTCTTGATGTACTGAGCAGTACCTGGGCAGAGATTTGCTGAATCCAGAGTCGGACAGCATACTCCTTGGTCTTTTTAGCTATCAGTGAGGTGTCTCCTGAGCCCAGAGGAGAATTCGAACAGAGGAGTCCTCTCCTGCCGCCATCACTCAAGATAAGCAGAGTTGGCCAGCTGAGCTCAACATTATGTCCCCTCATCTTGAAATAACTTTATAAAAATACCATTCAGAGGGGAATTTACTTGTCTTAAAATCAGGAACTGTGAACATCTCCAATACTGATCCCTAAAGACAAACTATTGAAGTCATGATGACAAATACCAACAGAGCTTGAACAAAACAAAACCAGTATTACCTCATTTTACTACTACACAACTGACACACATAGAACATTTGTAATAATATATGTCACTACAATATTCATATTAAATACATTCTGTACATAACTTGTAATTTAAATTGATTGTGATTCCTGGTTCCCTTGTAGTTGAATCAGGACACATATTCATTCATGCTAGTAATGAATACATATTGTTATTTGAACCGTTACGAGTGACTTCTTTAAGATATTCTCGTAGAGTGTTATATGTATGTGAGTGTCACAGTGTTGTCAAGAGTAGTGGATTAAATTAAATTGTTTATCTGTCTGTTGTTGTGACTTACACTTCACCATACTCATACCCTAGACACATAACGTAGCATCACACTATTCCAGAATAATTCTGACTGAGATATATAGATATGTGGTAGCAAGTAAGGTTATCTATAATACACTACTTTTAATAGATATAGATACCTTCACAGCTGATCTCAGTCAGTACACTAAGTCCCCTATAAATATTTATAACATCCCACTTCACCACACAAATATCCATGGTTTCACTTTTAAAACTAGAAAGTCTGTGGTTTATCCAAATATTGAATCGGTTTCGAAACCAGTGCCTCATGATCCAATCACGTGTCCGATCCCAGTTCCACCAGAACAATATCCGTTGGACGTGAATGAACCATCAGAAAGTGATAGTTTACCTGCTTTAGAAACTAATTCTGACTGGATTATATACCGGTGAATGATGGTGTTCACTTAATTAACCATTCAGAACTTTCAGATCTAATACGTGATCTCGCTCTTACCAAAATTACAAGCGGAATTACTCGGTTCGCGACTCAAAGAATGGAATCTTTTAGCGCCCAATACTCCGATATCTAAATTTCGTCATAGACACAGAGAACTTGTTCAATACTTTGAGATGGATGATGACATTTGCTATTGCAAAGATGTAAACGGTCTAATGGTGCACCTCGGTCATGAGCACATAGTCAACGAATGTCGACTTTTCATCGACTCTTCCAAGTCTAGTCTAAAAGCCGTGTTATTGCATAACGGAAATTTATTTTCATCAATTCCAGTCGCCTACTCTGTTCATATGAAAGAAACTTATGACAGTATGGCTATACTTTTGGCAAAAATAAAGTACAATGACTACCAATGGCGGATTTGTGGAGACCTAAAGGTCATTGCAATTTTCACGGACATGCAGACTGGGTATACTAAATTGTGTTGCTTCCTATGTGAATGGGACAGCCGCAACAGACAGGAACATCATGCAAGAAAGGTGTGGCCTATCAGGGATCGTATGCAGCTCGGTCATAAAAATGTAAAACTCGAGCCATTAGTTAACACAGACAGCATCATTTTACCACCGTTACATATAAAGTTGGGGCTCATGAAGAATTTCGTAAAAGCGTTAGATAAAACGAGCAAAGCTTTCACTTATCTTCGAGAAAAGTTTCCGCAAGTTAGCGATGCAAAGATAAAGGAAGATATCTTTGTAGGACCTCAGATTAGGAAAGTTATTGCAGACAAACAATTCGAGAACTTGTTACATGGTAGTGAACTTTGCACATGGATGGCATTCAAATCGATCGTCGATAACTTTCTGGGAAATCACAAATCTGTTGACTATGTGCATATTGTTAAGCAGTGCATAGATGCATACAGAATTATGGGCTGTAACATGTCCCTCAAAATCCATTTGCTCGATTCGCATCTTGACTTTTTCCCTGACAACCTTGGCGAAGTCAGCGATGAACATGGAGAACGATTCCATCAAGATATCGCCGTAATGGAGTCACGTTATCAAGGACGGTGGAGTGTGACCATGTTTGCCGATTATTGTTGGATGCTTCATCGCGATGTACCACATGCCATTCACCGACGAAAGTCGACTGCAAAGAAATTCAAGCCTAGATAACTGTTATACTTCTTGTACGAATGATGTTGTAATACTATATGCGTTGTTAAAAAACTTCAATTGCGTATTTCTAGAGATCCCGACCTCATAGAGAAAAACGGTTTGCAGATTTAAATACAGCGCATTAAAATTGACCAGAAAAACATAGAAATGTTAGAGAAAGAAAAAAAAAATTTTTTTTTTGTTAGCCAGTGTAATTAACGGGAATTAACACGTACACACCTCCATTTTGTTGAAATAATTACATTATTTAGCACCATTTATTTCTGACCGCTAGGAATTCCACAAGGCTGTGTACTATCATCACTACTGTTCAACATTTATATAGACTGAAAAAAATCAGTAGCAAATCAAGAAGACGAAATAAAGCCAGAATATGAAGAATATGACCCACTGAACGAGTTACTTTTTGTAGATGACCAAAATATAATGTACGAGGATGAAAGCTAATTGCAAAACCATACAAATGAACTTAATTCAACTTGTGAAAGATACAACATGAAGATCAGCAGATCGCTAGGCTCACTTAAATTACACGTCAACAACATCAAGCTCAACCGATTCCAGAGTTCATATGCATAGGAAGCATTTTTTATAGAAAATGGAAGAATTGACAGAGAAATTGAAACATAATGTAACAACAACAAAAAAAACCCCAGTGCAGTTGTGCCAGCGTCAGTTGTATGTTATACGGCACTAGTAGTTATATTGATTTTATTTAGTCAGAGTTAATCCTTCATATATTGTTGTGGTTCAAGTGCTAACTGGCCTTCCGCCAGAGATGGTAATACTTGACCTTTTGTTTTTTTTTCAACCCAGGAATGTTCTTCCCTTTAAGTTTGGTGATAAGCAAAACAGTTTCAGCATAACAACGTATATCCAAAAGAAATTACTGTAAAGTTCCACAAACAGCAATGTAGAAAAATTCAATTAGGGTTTATTGATGTCAGTAGACAAACACTGTAAATTTCACAATGATGATTGGTTATCCAAGATGAAAAATATGTAATCCAACTGAATAATATATGTATATCCAAATAGAATAATATATGTATATCCAAATAGAATAATATACTGATTTGTCTACTCAAAAACTTGTCTTGGTATCCTCAAAGACGAAGTTCACCAAACGCTATCTGTAAAAAATCCTCTAGTCTAAAATCATGGAATCATAAATCCTAAAATCTCTCTCCCTATCGCCCACAACTCTTCTATTTATACTATTTCTTCTTTTTTCCCGCCTTTTTCCACACGACCCGTCCTTTTTTCACACGGTACAATTTCTGCACACGACTCTCTGTTTTCGACTTTTTGCACACGACTTTCTGTTATTTCGACTTTTTTTCCCATGTGTGATCTTTTCCAACTTAACAATTGGATTAAAAAAACCAGATCACACAAACATTCATTTCCCACTTTCCGCGCATAAAACCCATTCATTATTATCTGGGACTGACCTACGTTTGCCCTGTCAGAGCAGTAACTGCCAACTGAACTTTGAATGATACTGCGTTTTGTGTAAAAACGTCTTATTTGCTTTTGAGGTCTGTCATTCTTATATGTAGCATATTATAGTACGTATAAATGCTTAGCGTGGAAGTAGTAGGGATAATGCTAGCGTAAAAGGCCAAGCGGTCACACAGTGGCTTACCGTAATTGCTACTCATACGTCCCAATTTCAGTATAAAAACTAAACAACTGCTGATAAATTGCATATTCTTACCAACTCTGTCTTGTTCTTTCACAAGTGCACAGGTGAGAAAAATCACATCCGTTGACATGAGATGCACAAAAAAAGCCATGAATGTGAACACGATGGCAAATGATGACATCAGAGACTTTGCGGGTACTGCATCCTGCATCACGTATATAGAGAGACAGAAAATTGAGTGGTTTGGCCATTTCATGAGAATGGAATCTGATCAATTACCACTACGCGACTACAACAGAAGGAAGATCTGGTTTCAAGGCACGGAGATGAACAAGGAGGAGATGTATAGACAATATTACAGAAATGCTACAACGCGGGCTCACAGTAGCGGATGCGTCACATGTGGCTCAGTATAGCAAACGTCAGCTCCTAACTGCACCTTACGGTAAGACTCGACTGAAAAAGTAAAAAAGATGCGATCCATTACCTTTGAAAATGTCATGAAAAGAGTAAAAGAAAAAAAGATATATAAGGTGCAGCACACTTAAGCAGAACTCGTTTAAGTCGAATTTCGCTTAACTAGAAGCATTTCTGAAAGTCCCGGCCAAATGCGTGCTTTGCCTTTGTTAAAAAAATAAAAAACTCCGATTAAGTCGAATTCTGATAACTATAATTTTTTAATAAGCGTATGTAATTTTTCTGTCCCAACTCAAATTTGGACGCATAAGTAGAAGTTTTGCCTTCACAACTATGGGCCGTACATAATTTTTTTTGATTAATAGGCGATAACAGGTTAATAAACGTCAGAGATTTCGTCAGTAGATAACAACGCTAACATTCATTAAACCAACAAGCATGTAATCGTCAAGCCAACTGAGCGAACACCGGTTCACCTCAGTTTCCGAGAAAAGGGTTTGCGTTAAATTCTGACAGCAACGGTACTACGCATTTGACATCTGAAGATAAACAAAAAGTGAAATGTAATGCATATGAACAGTAAATAATAAACATTAACTAGTATTTAGCAGGCACTCGTAAGAAAGTAGGCAGAAAAATACTAGATAACAGGTAAGTCTTAAATACTTTTACTTGTGCTGCAATAGTTGTCGCTCTTTGAATCTATGTAAGAACTTCTAACAGTGCACGCAAAAATACTAAGCCAAAACACGATTCGAACGTTTTAACACTTGATTCTGTGCTACTAACAATTAACTTGACACTACATTTTAGGCTTCGTCAAATTGCTTTTGAAAATGTTAAACGATGCAGAACAGAAAATTTAAAATGAAAATACCTGTTTACGAATAGTTAAAATAACTACATTATGCTTTACCTATTATTATGACGTAGATGTCCATCTTTGAGGAAAATTCGGATAAGCAGAATTTCGGATAAGCAGAAGTATTTAAGATAGTCCCAGCGACTTCTTCTTATCCGGACGGCACTGTATTATGACATGAAAAATTGAAGAAACCAAAGAGACACGGGACTACAAAGAGAAAATACACTGGAGAGTTTAGCATCATGGCATTATAGAAAAGCATCAACAATAAATTTGATGTTTATCAGAACTTTGGTCAAATTATTGGTCTCCTACTAGAGCTGATGAGCTACGGTGGCGCAGTGGTTAGTGCCCTGGCTTCCTAGCTCGGTGATCCATGGTTCGATTCTCAGTTGAAGTGGGACTTTTTAGACCCCAAATGGCTCCGGGGTCGACCCAGCCTCATGCACTGGGTGCCAGCGGGATGCTGACCCCACCATCCTTGAATGCCGTTGGTCAAGAAAATAAGGGCCTAACACCACATTCCTAAATGCCTCAATGGGCGTGTAATGGGATCCTATTTTCCTCCATGGCATGGTAGTTGAAGAAGATGATGAAGCATAATAGCAAGCAGTCATAAATAATGGTCTTACTTTTGTTTCACTTTTTCCTTCAATAATTGCCGTGAAGCTTTTTATGTGGACCTGACGTTTGTTCTCCGGAGCCAGGTGTGTCACCTTGGCTGCTGTAAGCCCGTATTGTTGTAGGATGTATGTGATGTTGTCTATCTATCTGCCTCTTGATCTCTCCTGTGCTCTGAACCCATGTCTTCTAGTTTTGTAGGCGAATAGTGGTAATTTATCAGACTCCATTCTCAATAGATCGCCAAATCACTCGATTTTCTGTGTCTCTATATACTTGATACATCATGTCGTTTCCACCATTTTTCTAATGTTATAATTTCTCATTCTGTCTCTCCTGGTAACATTAATTGATTTTCTTAAGCATTTCATCTCACATGATATGATTGTCCTTTTCTATGCTTTGGTCAGTGACCATGTTCAAAGATTTGGTAAGACTATACTATTTATCAGCTGTCGTTTAGTTTCCATACTGATATTCTAATGTTTGAGTAGTGGTGACCGTTGGAAAGTCACAGCTCTGGCTTTTTGACTTCTTGTTTTAATTCCTCTGAATTAATGGTCGTCTTGTTCCTAATGACTTAATAGCGAAAATTATAAGTGATGGTTATCTAAACAAAACAAAACAAACAAAAATCACTTCTTCAGAATGCACCAACAAAGTGAATAGTGCAGTTGTGAAACAAATCAATTGATTTACATCAGGTTAAAGATGGATCGCTTAGGTGAGAGGAAGAATAACTGTCAAAAGCCGTGTTCAATGACATAAAAAGTATATTAAACAAAAAATCTTTGCCAACATAAAGTAACAGTAAGAGCCCTTTAATGTCATAAAGAGCCTATCTTGAGAAATTGAAGTGAATCATGAATACCTAGTAATCACCCAGTCAAGCGTTTAATACTTGACTATGCCTCGGAAAGCACAGGTCCTCTTAAAAAAACGCACTAAGTCCTCCTACCTTGTCAGTGTCTTCTCCATCTCTTCTTTATTCATGTGATGTCTGTTTACAGTTCTTGTCTTCATTTGTCCAAAAGTCTCTGACTGTTTTTCTTACCCTTGGGTTTCCATAACATAGCCTGCCTTGTAAGGCTAAATGCGTGGTTCCTTGATGTCTCCTTTCCGTAGCCATTGTTTTCTGCTGTTATTCTGCTTCACTAGCACCTGTCTGGTTCTTGTCATCAGTTCCACGTTGGTGATCTCGTCACATCAGTTCCACGTTGGTGATCTCGTCACATCAGTTCAATCATATTCTATGCAAGCATCGATTTATTAAATTTTGTAAGTTCGGGGTTGTTGTTTGTGTTGTTCTCCATGTTACAGGGCCATACTATAAGATTAGCTTGAGATTTTAGTTTATAAATGTGATTTTGGGACTGGACTTGATTGTTCTTGATTTCCAAATATTTCCTAGTGCAGTGAAATCGACTCTAGCCCTTTATATTCTTACTGTGATGTACGCATTTGTTTCTTCTTCTCTAACCAGCGGCACTCGAGCTTTCCAGCCCTTTTGGCCCAATGAACGCATTTGTTAGGATGCAAAAGAATTCAGATTACTCGTGGCTAATTCCGGGGTTAGTATGTTACTCTTGCCTCTGACCCTGAAACACTCCACGTGGTGTATCCTACAAAATAAACGTCGGAATTCCCGAGTGTCCTGACTAAAGCTCGCCCATCAACTTTTTATTACTGATTTTTGAGTTATGATATTCCATAATAATAAAAGCACATTCAGTCATAACTGACTATGGGAATGCGCCCCTGAGGTGACAGCCTTCAGCTGCTTATTTTCCTGGTGTTCCTTTCGACGTTTTTTTCCTACTTACCATGACAGCTTCTATTCGCCCAATCTGAGGTGGCGCCGTAGAGAGCATCGCCACTTGGTGCGATCGACAGCTTCATCCTCCCAGGTTGCCGAATTTATGTTCATTGCCCTCATGCTCAGATCTTTGAACCTTAGCTGCGGTAATTAATCTTACAGATATTCCATATGTCTGATATTCCATATGTCTGATATTCCATATCAGTTTGGAAAATAACTGACTGCTGAAAAATAGTACATTCTTGCCAGTTCTTTATTGTCGGTGTCAAAGATGGTCCCAGACCCAAGCACAGGAGAGGAAAAATCACAACCTGTAAGAGTAAATGCTTAAGAAGAGCCATTAATGCTACCATGAGAGACAGAATGAGAAATGATGACGTCAGAAAAATTGAAGGTGCTACACCCTGCATCTAGTACATAGAGAGACATAACAATACGGGGTGTGGCCATAGCATGAGAATGGAACCCGACAGATTATCACTACGTGCCTACAAAAATGAAAACTCTGGTTTGAGAACACTGGGAAGACAAAGAGGCAGATGGACATAAATCCTACAACAACGCGACACTTGGCCCAAGAACGCTAACTGGAATAAAAGAAAAGTAAAGCAATTATTGATAATAATAAAGTTACCAGTGATGATGATGATGATGATGGCGTTAACGGTGATGATTATGATGATGATGAATCAACCATATCCACCACACAGCTTCGTTAAAGTGTTTTTAACCTTTTTGTGTGCCATGGATGCCTTTCATTGTCCAATGAAGGGCTATGGACCTCTTTGTTTGTCTGATGAAAGGGATATAGACCCCGTCTTGAAAAAAAAGTGTACATAAAAACATAATTTAAAAAAAAATACATTTTAAATTTGAGCTAATGTACACCTACAAGGGGCTCATGAACCACAGGTTAACGAACCCTCCTTAAATGCATTTCTTTTTAATCACAGGAATCACGTGTCACAGCCACGACAATATCGGCAGTACCATATGAAATATTAACAAACGATACGTTTGTCATCGATGCCCACGCCGTATCGGCATCGACATGCGGTAGATACTTTATAGCTTCCTTTCTTAAGATTAATTACATTTTACTTGATTATCGATACCGACCTCCCAATCCACGCTCACAGTAACACTCCGGTTAAAACAAACGGCACCGGCATAAATATATAAAACACAATGTCACAAGTGGAATACGATCCTTGTATATTTATAGCCATGACAAATGAGAAGGCATTCCAGCATTGATTATAAATTAAAACATAGCCATAAAATCAGCCACAAGACATCAAGCCTCAAAGAACATGAATAATTAGTGGCAAAATAACGCCGCTCGACCAGATTCGCTTGAAGACAGAATCGGATTCTGTTAAGCCTCAATGCTCATAGCCCTTTAAACTCCTCGAGGCGTGGTGATTTAATTTCTCTCACGCGACCTTCCTTGTTTATAATTTATTTCCAGATGACCTTCGTCGAACAGCAGAAAGAAATTGCAGAGCTATGATTAATGTAATATCTAGTTGCGTTTCTGTGTATTAAGATATATCGTGTTAGGATATCACGCAGGGGGTCTTACAACGGGGAAGTTACCGTTTCCGGGAATAGGCAGTATTCTGGAAGTTCAGCTATCGATCTGGGTTAAATTTACTAGCGTTGATCTACGCCCAACATCCTCTGGGATTATTGTAGTAGAGATATTGATCCGTGCGATTAACTTCAAAGTCATCGATTTGGCAATAATCCGAAAGGAACACGCCACTACATCCTGTCAGCCACTGCGCCGACGCTGAAACTCGTGGTCTCGGATATACATACAAAAAAAAATCAACTGTGTCGATTGAAGAACAAAAAAAGTTGTTTGACAGAAAAGTGTGGTGATGTCAAAGAAATCTCAGGAAATGAATAAATAATTGTGATTAATGTAAACATTATATGGAAACAATTCTTCTTGTTGCGATAACCTGTAAAACATGATTCTCTTTATCAGACATGTTCCATTGTTGTAATTCAGTTACTGCTCTGAAGACTATTCCAAGACTGTGAATGTAAATTTGGGTAATATATTTACTGGTAAGCGGCATAACCGCTCATTTTCTTCTCATTACGTCTTTTCTTCCAGTGTGAGTTATTTTCCTGGAGGTTGTAGAACTTGTCTCTGAGTATTTATGGGCACCTTTTACACCGTATTTCCACTGTGGAGGCGTCTCCTTTCCGTTCATTTATACTGTCTATATATTATAATGCCCTGTGCAGTTCCCGGGGTTCTTTGAAGAGACAAAGAGAGAATCAGACTTCTGTACCCTCACGCGCGTGCCGGAACACATTGATTAATGTGAGGTTGTGCTTGGGCGCTATTAACTTTATTATGTAAAATAAATAATCAACGATATCACTACTACACGAGCATGCCAATGTTTGGTGCTGACGTCATACAAGGGGATTTGAGGCCCTGGTGGTTATATGCTTTATAAGGAGTGCGTAGGAAATGATGATGATGATGATGGCATATTATTCACCAAGAACCAACGCTCAGTTATGGTGGATCAAAGACGAGATAGCATGTTAGAGCCAACGCTCAGTTATGGTGGATCAAAGACAAGATAGCATGTTAGAACCAATGCTCAGTTATGGTGGATCAAAGACGAGATAGCATGTTAGAGCCAACGCTCAGTTATGGTGGATCAAAGACAAGATAGCATGTTAGAACCAACGCTCAGTTATGGTGGATCAAAGACGAGATAGCATGTTAGAGCCAACGCTCAGTTATGGTGGATCAAAGACAAGATAGCATGTTAGAGCCAATGCTCAGTTATGGTGGATCAAAGACGAGATAGCATGTTAGAGCCAATGCTCAGTTATGGTGGATCAAAGACAAGATAGCATGTTAGAACCAACGCTCAGTTATGGTGGATCAAAGACGAGATAGCATGTTAGAGCCAACGCTCAGTTATGGTGGATCAAAGACAAGATAGCATGTTAGAACCAACGCTCAGTTATGGTGGATCAAAGACAAGATAGCATGTTAGAGCCAACGCTCAGTTATGATGGATCAAAGACAAGATAGCATGTTATAATAACCATAAACTACTTTAATAAGAAATAAACGTTTGATAGAAATAGATCTACGCATTGATAACTATCAGAAGTATATGGGGAGGGGGTGGGGTGAGAATGATTACAATTATCCACGCATGCACACAAAGTATGAATATATCTAATCTCTTGTTTTCATTTTTAAAACTGTTTGATAATACAGTAGAACGGCTATTAACCGAACGTTAATTATGCGAACCGCCAATATCCAAACCACCACAGCCACACACACACACATAAAATTACATTATCTACTTTTAATGCACTAACCAAGGTGATCCTGATGATGAAGAAGAAGATGAAACGGAAAGCGGACCCACTCACGCGGAGGCCTTCACTGCCTTAAAACTGCAATGGTATGGTGTGAGCGACGGTCTGAATGCAGTTCTACGGAGACACTGTTATTAAAGAAGATGAGAGACATAGCAGCGAAAAAAAAAAGTCTCACATGGTTCTTAAAAATATTCAAAATTAAATACATATAAAAAATCGTTCCCAAGATTCATTATAATTTCATTTATCTGCATTTTGTTTTATTTTATTTGTTTATGTAAACAAAAGTGTAATTTATAGTTGAAACCATGTAAAACTATTAAGTAAGTTCAAAATAAATATAATATGTATTATACCTTTAAAACTTTTTGGCTGTTATTTACAAACCATTTCCTAAATTAATTATTTTTTATCTAATACATCATATTTCAAAATACAGGAGAAATAACATTGCGAACAATAATTTAATTGTAGACCTAATTAACACTTTGTTTCGTATAAACTGGGTATTTTCATGTATGTTTGATTATCCGAAGTATTTAATTAACCGAACCAATGGTCCCAATTAGTTCGGGCGATCGACGTTCTACTGTAATACTAATGTTAAGAGGCTGTATTGCTAATGTTGCTGATCTGGGGCTACTGAACTTAAAATAAGAAAAAGTTGTAGCCTACGATATAGTAG
The DNA here is from genome assembly GCA_024509875.1 of Oreohelix idahoensis. Taxonomy (NCBI): domain Eukaryota; kingdom Metazoa; phylum Mollusca; class Gastropoda; order Stylommatophora; family Oreohelicidae; genus Oreohelix; species Oreohelix idahoensis. The sequence continues at coordinate 232,367 of JAMPIV010007343.1, read as the reverse complement.
TAGATGTAGATTACATTTTAGTAACAGCTTACAATACAATAGTAAGTTAATGTTAATCAGAATCGACCTAACTGCACTCAGGGCAAACCCATAGGTGCTCAGTCTCCCTCAGCAAATGTGGAAGAGTATGAATGCTAATTGTACCTGTAGCATGCTGGTTGTACATACGACGGATGTGTCCTCTCTCACGTTCATCTCTGCTGGAGAGATAGTAAGTACAACCTGGAAGGTCGTCTCAAAGAAAATACTGCCGTAGGGGAGTAAAGTCTTAGTGACTTCCCTATACTAAATCCAGCTAATTGAGACGGGGTGACCAGTTCCTTTCCTCGTTGTCTTCGCCTTTCCTAACTCACGAGCAGAATGAAGTACCCATTTACAGCTGAGTAGACTAGAGGGTGACCTTTCCAGGTTTCCATTCCGGAACCCGGTAACCTGCCACCCGGATGCTCCTACAAAGCGGTAAAATCTATAGCCTACAATAAAGTGATAGCTTACAACCACAGTAGTAACTATAGCCTACAATACAATGATAGCTTAAAACCACAGTAGTAACTATAACCTACAACACTGTGATAGCTTACAACCACAGTAGTAACTATAGCCTACAATACAATGATAGCTTACAACCACAGTAGTAACTATAGCCTTCAATACAATGATAGCTTACAACCACAGTAGTAACTAAAGCCTTCAATACTGTAGTAAAATCTGCGAGAATAATCGCTCACTTCAGTAATATTTTAGTCATAAAATGATAATAAATAAAACCGCCCTATTGTGTCTGACGGTGATCCTCTCACACGCCAGCATAGCGCTGAATTTTGTGCAGTGCTAAAGCCTATAGAACGATCCCACTGTAAAAATCTAACACACGTTTTAGTTTCGGTTTCGAAAAGGTACTACCAATATTTAACATTTTGCCAGATCTGCTGCATACATTCTGCAGCCTTGCCTTATAATTAACGATTTTGCGGAAGTGTGCCGCAAAATAACTATCTGAATTAACGTATTCTGTCAACTTTAACGCAAAATTGTGTAGTAATCCTTACATTTTTTGGTAGTGTTACACGATACAATACAAATTATTAACGCCAATTCTTAACCCGCCACGCCAACACCCCGCTTTGCTTGAGACGTTCTGCCCGCGAGACAACTAGTATATACACGCTGTGGGCAAGGCTAACGGATATACCCACACAGACAGTTTAAATTCTCGACGCGTAGTGTAGTTGTGACGTCACAAAAACAAGTTGGTTTATTTGAAAAATTAAAAAGTGAGACAGAAGGAGGGGGACAAGATGGTAGACTTATGTAAAAAGTTATAATTAACGACTGTCAGTGATAAAACTGAAAATCTAAACGCAAATGAATATAGTCATAAAAATTATATATTCGTGTTTCTTAGTGTATTCTGAGCACAAATATGTTTTAATATAAAGGGTAGTCCAATTATTAGCCAAGTTATTGAGAAAATACTATTTGACTGAAAACGCTTAGACGAACAGACTGTTGTCCTTGATCGTTAACTGTAACGTTATTGGGAACGATAGTTGAAAGGAGGCATAGGATTAATTCGAATCTGATTGGAGGGTATAGGAGGGTAGACAGAGAGTATTGGTTGGGCAGAAAAGATAAAATCTATATTTAGAAAAATCACTCCTAGAAGTGTGATGTAGTGTTTTTCTTTTTAAATTTTTGAAAATTGAAATGCTAGACCCTCGCTGTGATTGGTCCGGTCTAGGCATATTGGCAAAAAGCGTTTACAGCTCAGCGCCAGTTGTAAAGAAATATTCTAGAAGCAAGCTGCGTTGTTCTCAGCAGTACCAAGTGTGTTATTAACCATTGGCAGTCTGAACAGAAGGCAAAGCTGAACTTAAACTATTATTTATGCTAAAGCCAGTCAACGTACGTTTGTGATATTTCTTTGAATTGTGGTAAGGAAGGAATTTATTAATTTTGTTATTTAAATAAAATTGGTGTCTGCGATACTGCTCGATTGGGAAGGTTTTCGACTAAGTAAAGAGTCCCCAGCAGAGTTATGCAGGACCTGTGGTGTTGTGTTAAAGCAGTAAAAGCAGTAAATTAATGTGTATTGCATAACTGAAAATGATTTCCACAGTTGCCAGTAGGAAAGCTAACCAACGTTATCCTATGGAAGATCATCATTGTTGAAGTGTCAGAGGCGTTGTAGCCCTTAGGGAACAGAATAGGGGCACTGGTAATGCATTGTCATCTCAGAGTGGTATGGTGTGGTCAGAGAGATCTGACCCTTTTTCTTTATGCAAATTATTACATGTGAAGGGGAATATAGATGTGTTTTTAAGAATCATAACGTTGTTTCAGAGGTTTTGTTCTGGTACAGTGTGGGTACCAGAACCCTGGTGGCGTTTTTGCAGTGTACTAAAGTAACCTATTGTTTGGACCCTGGGGTCTAGTTACTGCACCAGGAACCTTGTCAGCGTGGTCATACCAGAGAGCCTGTGAAAATGACAGCAACAGCTATTTTCTAGATAAGTGCCATACATGTCGGCACTCAGTTTATCCATTATAATACTATATTTCTGTATAGAAATAACATAAAATAAATTGTTGGCAAGAGACTTTCAAGATAAATTTACAAGATAAAGAGGGAATGATGACAGTACCCCACCCATACTATTAATTACCAGTGTCATTAACTTAGTGAACATAGATACACATATTTTGATTGTCTTATTATAAATTGAATGGACAGAAGATCCGTGGTAGCATTTAAATTGTTGTAAATACATTCATAATATCAATTTTGGTTGTTGGACCTGATGCAGAAAATTCTGATCAGGCCAAATAAATTGTAAATAATCATTTTACCAAACTTTTAACACAGACTTCTATAAGATATATTTCATAGAGTGTCAGTGTGTTTGTGGTTGTAGTCTTGACTCAGTCATATATATATATATATATATATATATATATATATATATATATATATATATATATATATATATATATATATAAATATATATATATATATATATATATATATATATGTATATGTGTGTGTGTGTGTGTGTGTGTGTGTGTGTTAGTAAATACATGTGTTTGTAGTACTTGTACTTACAATACATCATACACTCATAACCCTAGACATATAGACGTAACTAACATACATATGAGTCAAGAATAAGTCTGATTGAGGTCGTAAGGTGGTAGCAGAAAGGTGTTCTGATAAATCAACCCATTTAGTATAATCAGGAACCTTCACAGCTGACCTCATTCAGTACAATAGGAATAACATCTTATAACATCAAATCCACCACAAATACAATGATAGCTTACAAGCACATTAGTAACTATAGCCTACAATACAATGACAGCTTACAACCACAGCAGTAACTATAGCCTACAATACAGTGATAGCTTTTAACCACAGTAATAACTATAGCCTACATTACTGTGATAACTTTACAACTACGGTAGTAACTATAGCCTACAATACCGTGATAACACAAACATAGCAGTAACTATAGCCTACAATACTGTGATAACTTACAACCACAGTAGTTACTATAGCCTACAATACAGCGATAGATAATAACCACAGTAGTAGCTATATCCTACAATACAATGATAACTTACAACCACAGTTGTAGCTATAGCTTACAATACAGGGATAGCTTACAACCGCAGTAGTAACTAAAACCTACAATACAGTGATAGCTTATAACCACAGTAGTAACTATAGCCTACAATACAGTGATAGCTTATAACCACAATAGTAACTATAGCCTACAATACAGTGATAGCTTATAACCACATTAGTAACTATAGCCTACAATACAGTGATAGCTTATAACCACAATAGTAACTATAGACTACAATACAGTGATAGCTTATAACCACAATAGTAACTATAGCCTACAATACAGTGATAGCTTATAACCACATTAGTAACTATAGCCTGCAATACAGTGATAGATAATAACCACATGAGTAACTATAGCCTACAATACAGTGATAGCTTATAACCACAGTAGTAACTATAGCCTATAATACAGTGATAGCTTACAACCACGGTAGTAACTATAGCATATAATACAGTGATAGGTTATAACCACAGTAGTAACTATAGCCTATAATACAGTGATAGCTTACAACCACCGTAGTAACTATAGCCTATAATACAGTGATAGCTTATAACCACAGTAGTAACTAAACAGTCATAAATATAGTTAACAGCAGGGTTCTGGAGTCGACCAAAAAATGTTCCTACTCTGACTCCAACTAGTCATATGATATAAAATCGAGTCAGACTCCGACTCTACTACAAAAAAAAAAAGACCAACTTCACGACTGCGGCTCCACAACCCTAGTTAACAATATAGCAATAACTTCGGCCTACAGTACGGTTATAACATTAGCTTACCCCTCCCCCCCCAAAAAAATACAAATACTAATAATGTTGTTGTTCACAAAAATAAAATATATCTTACTCTTAGCTCCGAAACGTGGCATGACCACTGCAGACTTTCCCCAACTGATGACTCAGTCGCATCTTCCGTGTGAAATCATCATGATCATGCTTCTATGGAGCATAGACGTTCACCATACTAATGCTAAGCCTTCCTGTCCCCGCCTTCAGCTCAAGGTCTTTCAATATCTTCCTCGTACCTTTCATTTCTCTCTCCAGTTTTCTTCTCGTCGGTGTTTAAGTCTATCTCTACTGCTGTTACAGTGGATTCCAGAATAAGGCCTACTTTGTAATGCTATCAACATGTTTCATTAAAATATGTCATATCCATTGCCAGCGTCTTCGTCGTATCTCTTGTTCCACTGGTACTTGTCTGGTTTTTGTTTTTAAATAAAATGTTGCCTCGTTTTGGCGAGGCGCGTCCCTTTCAACCTAGTCGGATACACAGGGTGTTTCAAAAAGAATATCAGTATTTTGAAGGTGTATAGTTTTGGTAATTGCAAACTTAAAAATGTTTGTTTTGCACCAAACGATAGGTAAACTGTCCGAGTTTGGACAGTTACCCGATTTAAAAAAATGTTTATCATTTCAGCCGCTAGACGGCGCAAGGAATGAAAATGGCAACGCAACAGCAGAAGTCGTTTTGTGTATTGCAGTTTGCCAAGTCACAATCGGTAATCACAGTTTAGATGTGTGCCGTGTACCACGAGGTGCACACATTGAGGGTTTGTAATGTAAAAGAGTAAACGTTGACAGTTTTACTTTCTTTTGGTGCAAACTGTATATTTTTTAATGTTCAATAACCAAAGTTATATGCACCTAAAATACCGATATTCTTTGTGACACACCCTGTATTAGTGCGCATGTCCAAATATAAAAAAACCTTTAGGTCTGGTGTTTATTGATTCTTTTTCGTAAGAAATAGCCATTCGTAATAATAAATACAACAAATCCATAATGGAACCAGGTAATAAATAATACAACTAAAGATAATAGAGACAAACTGGAGGTCAATGGGAAACAGGAAACAATCAACCAGTTTTACCATACTTGCCGTTGACTGGAATCCCAAGGGAAAGAAAATGTGGGTATGCGAATGAGAACATAAAGAAGAAGGATTAAAGAGGAAGCACATGTAGTCCAGATCTCGTGGGTAGAGCTGAAGAAAAAAAAAACATACTGATGGGGTGACAGTTGTAGTTGTATGCCCAACTTGTTACGAAAATGATTTTAAAAAATAGATAATACCCTAATAATGTTACCCTACTAAACATGAATGGATGTAGCCAAAAGTGCAGTAATTACAAATGCCTCTGTGCTGCCCTTAGATGTCCGGGTCCGCACGCGCTACACTGAAGGAATCAGCGTGGATGCCTTAGTGGCCCCCAAAGGGTCTGGACACCCGTTGAATCAGACTATATCGGCTGCGCCGTTCCTTTAGACCAGTGCCCCGCAACCTTTTTCACTTCGCGGCACACTTAAAGTGCTTTTCACAATTCCACGGCACACTACAATATTTAATTAGGTGGGTATGGCAAATATTTTAAAATTTGATGCATTCATAAGACAACGATCCCTAATTGTGTTATGATGGACTGGTGGATGATGATAACTCTATTATTTGTACAATTGTACGCGCGAGATTCTTTCGTAATATTTTACCACAACATATAATGTTGTATACTATTATATAGTGTATTCTGCCTGGTGTCACGGCACACTAGGCAGACATTGGTGGCACACCAGTGTGCCGCGGCACACCGGTTGCGGAGCACTGCTCTAGACTCACCAGCAGAGGCATACTGCATGGGCAACAGCTTGACCTCTTTATCCAAGCGCCCAATCTCGTGCCCACGAGATATCGTTTCGGGGGCGCGTTCCTATAGTCAGTAATGTCTGAAGGGATACTGCAACTACTATAAATGTCTCTCAGACAACAGATTAAAATAGTATGTCCAGATCTTCTTCTTATTATTATTCTACTTCGTACACTCTCAGACGTCCACTTGAATGTTTTCAAAGAAAACAGTAGTCAGTTTGATGCTATTTGAATCTCCGTATAGCTTTTCCACGAATGGTACTGGTGTTCTCCATATGCGCTTTCTCTGTTCCGCATATGTTGGGCAACTTTAATTCTTGCCCTTTGCCCTCTGTGTAGCCCAGCAGAACTCTACTGGGTTAGTGACATTTTGCTTACATTTTAATGACGTCATCATCAAGTGACGTACGTTGCACTGTTTCGTTAGGCCTGTGGCCCAGTGCATCTAATTTCAACAGGCGTTTATCTCGGGTTGCCTTCCTTGGTCTTTGACTGTCCCCAGCCTACCTGCAAGTGCAAGGCAGCAGTGTGATCTCTCTGTTTGACTGGTTTCTAAAAAAATATTGTGTAAAAAATCGCTACCGTCATTAGTTAAGTCGCCATATTGGCAAGGATAGATCACTCTCGTTGGAACTGTCGACAAGAACCAAACAAGCTCCTGTAGAACAAAAGATGAGAAGAAGATGCTAGCGAAGACTCGGACACACGCTGAAGAAACCTGCTGATAGGGTTACAAATTAATCCTTGTTTTTGAATTCCCAGATTATGAGAGGAAGTGGGAGGCGGGAAAAAAACCACGGGAAAGAGAGCTGGAGACAGACATGAAAGTCATGGACACGTGACAAGATGACTTGACGGGAATTTTTTATAGGCCTATGCTATTTTGGGAGCTGAAGGGTTTTGTATGAAAACAAAAGTTACTCACACATTCTTGCCTAACCCCTGGCCCCCAACGACAGCTTTACGTCATCGAAGTACTCACGTCGAGCCTCCCCTTCCCCGAAACTTCAAATTATAACAGTTTTTCTTACTCGTGACCTGACCGTTAATTCTCCATTAATGTCGTAAACGCGTAACAAAAAAGGACACTAGCTTTTCTGTGGGGCTGGTCACTATCTTGTTTTGGATAGCTGACCAGAATAATTCCAAAATACATGTTCTTTGCGCTGAAGTGTGAGATCTAACTTTGTTTCACCGACCTATTGCCAGTATTACTGATACCTGTGTATTCAGCAATATTCTGAGTGGTCACACAAACCTTTTATATTGTCTGCATCGGTGCAATTTATTGCATTATTACATGGACCCATAATATTCATCTGGCTCTAGCAGTCTAGTGCAGTAGTTTTCAACCTGGGGTACCCGTACCCCCAGGGGTACGAGAAGACATATAAGGGGGTACGTGCCAAAAAAAATCTGCCAATGCACTATCGGAGAGTTTTCTTATTTTTCATTATTTTAAGTAAATTACTTTCAGCACTGAAAACTTTTTTCAAGAGAGAACCTGTAGAGGCAATAGAAACTTTATTTTACTATTTTATTTCTCTTTTATTTTATTTTGAAGCAATGGTTCGGTTGTTTACTCTGACACGCGTCTTAATCCTTTCTTACTCCCTCCCCGCTTATAACTCCCTGCCTCTCGTAATAAGTGTGTGGTGTGATGGGTGTGAGAGTGGTAAAGCGAGAGTCAAGTTAAAGGCTTGTAGCGGTGCAGCAGCTTGGCGAGATTATTTGGCGCAACAGCCGCAAGAGTCGCCACTAGCCTTTGTAATATATTGTGTTATATCATATTAATTTCTCAGTGTCCACATATGCGTCAATTACTTTATTTAAGATTAATTGTGACTAGTATTATCATTATTCATTTGTTTCAATGATTGTAGTTAACATTGCACCAATAACCTTGGGGGTACATAGGTAAAGATAAATCATATCTGAGGGTACGCGAACAAAAAGGGTTGAATACCACTGGTCTAGTCTGTCGGCATGCACAGGAAAGGTCCCACAATTCGATTCCTGGCCGGTTAAAAAATAAAAAAAAATTAAAAAGCGAAACAAAAATAACATGTTTTTTCTCCGAGTTACGATTACTCATCTATAAGAGCCAATAATTTAATTACCATATATTTTTCTTCTTTTTCAGATGTATTTCAGCATCTATATCATGTTATTCTATAACTTCAAGTACAAAATGTTATCTTTACCATTGTAGTAGAAGAACCTTTTTGACTTCGTGGCACACTTGAAACACCCTTCAAAATTCCGCGGCAAACTATAATATTTAAATAACTGGGTATGGTAATAGTCAGTCATGAGTGAAGGGGATACTACTACAACTACTACTACTACTATTACTACTACTAGTATGGTAAATGTTTAAACATTCCATGCAATCATAAGACAACGCTCCCTAATTGTTCGTGATGAATTTGTCAAGGATGAAAATTCAATTTATTATTTGTAAAATTGTACGTGTGAGATTCTTTCGTAATATATTACTGTCACATATAATTTTGTATGCCACTACATGGTATATTCTTTTTGGTTTCATTACACCCCAGGCAGACACCGGCGGTTTTTTTTTTAAAAACAGCTGCAGACTTTTATGAACGGGTACTTGCGTAGAATAGGACTGAAATATTATGACAAAGTCACAAATGTGGAATTGATGACAAGAACCAGACAAGTGCCAGTGGAACAAGAGTTGAGAAGAAGCCGCTTCCGATGGATAGAACACACATTGAGGAAACCTGTTGATAGCATTACAAGGCAGTCCTTGTTCTGGAATCCACAGAGAAATAGAGGCAGAGGTAGTCCAAAAAATGCATGGAAAAGAGAACTGGATACAGAGGTGAAAATGATGAGGAAAACATGGAAAGAACTTGAGCGAATGGCATGGGACAGGTAGACTTGGCATGTGTTTGTTGAAGGCCTATGCTCCCCTGGGAGCTAAAGGGTATTGATTGATTGAGACACTGGCGGAGCACTGATATATTCTGCAAGTGACGTCTTTTCATGCCAAGAAGAGGCTCAGTATCTTCTCTCTTTGTCACCTTCAATACATTTTCCGTCAGCCTTTTGTGTTGTCAAATATATTCCGAATTTCTCCTTCTCATAACATGCCCAAAGACAGTGGATTGCCTAATTCTAATATGAGTAATGAGCTTCCCTTACGCACTCCTCTGTTGTCTAGTTTCCTCCCCTTCCTGTCTTACGAATGTCTGCTTTTTACCTGTATTCTAACATGTATTTACTACTCACAGCCCTCGAGTTCCCTTCTTTATTTATTTCCATGTTAACAAAGTGTGATAGTGTATTCAAATTACAATAAAGTGGATTCTTTATTTGTTACCATAATATAGCGTTTACGTTTGTATAGGGTACGTGAAAAGTCACTTCCTATTATTTAAATTACACTGACAAACAACATTTTTCTTTCTTATATACGAATAAGTGTTCTTAGGTCAGTTTCTTGCGCTGATTTCAAATCTGAAATCCGTTTATCGCTATCACATCGGGTTCTTAAGATATTTGTGAATAAATATATTTTTGGGAAACCGTTATTTGCTCCGTTTCATTTTTACTTTATAACTTATTAAAAATTAATAAAATGCAAAATAATTCTACTTTTTATACTGCTAAAAGATGCATGACATATGTTACGCTATTTTTCAAATAGTTACTGTATTTTGAAATAATTCTGAGCGAAATATGGCTTCTAGAAGTTGTAGAAATTCGGCTGATCTGTTCTGTTACGTGTGCGGATATTTTACCGATCGTGTTCACCAGAAAAACTTTACACCATTACTAAAGAAAGCATAGGAACTTTATTTCGATTCGAAAGTTGATGATGCAAATAAATCTTGGAAGCCAAATGCAGTTTGTTCGACTTGTGCAAATACATTGGCAGGTTGGTTACGAAAATCGCCGAAGCATAAATCGATGCCTTTTAGAGTGCCAGTAATATGGCGTGAACCGACAAATCACGCTACTGATTGTTACTTCTGCTTGACAAATATCCATGATTTCACTTTTAAAACTAGAAAGTCTGTGGTTTATCCAAATATTGAATCGGTTTCGAAACCAGTGCCTCATGATCCAATCACGTGTCCGATCCCAGTTCCACCAGAACAATATCCGTTGGACGTGAATGAACCATCAGAAAGTGATAGTTTACCTGCTTTAGAAACTAATTCTGACTCGGATTATATACCGGTGAATGATGGTGTTCACTTAATTAACCATTCAGAACTTTCAGATCTAATACGTGATATCGCTCTTACCAAAGGACAAGCGGAATTACTCGGTTCGCGACTCAAAGAATGGAATCTTTTAGCGCCCAATACTCCGATATCTAAATTTCGTCATAGACACAGAGAACTTGTTCAATACTTTGAGATGGATGATGACATTTGCTATTACAAAGATGTAAACGGTCTAATGGTGCACCTCGGTCATGAGCACATAGTCAACGAATGGCGACTTTTCATCGACTCTTCCAAGACTAGTCTAAAAGCCGTGTTATTGCATAACGGACATTTATTTTCATAAATTCCAGTCGCCTAATCTGTTCATATGAAAGAAACTTATGACAATATCTATACTTTTGGCAAAAATAAAGTACAATGACTACCAATGGCGGATTTGTGGAGACCTAAAGGTCATTGCAATTCTCCCGGGCATGTAGACTGGGTATACTAAATGTTGTTGCTTCCTATGTGAATGGGACAGCCGCAACAGACAGGAACATTATGCAAGAAAGGTGTGGCCTATCAGGGATCGTATGCAGCTTGAGCATAAAAATGTAATACACGAGCCATTAGTTAACAAAGACAGCATCATTTTACCACCGTTACATATAAAGTTAGGGCTCATGAAGAATTTCGTAAAAGCGTTTGATAAAACGAGCAAAGCTTTCACTTATCTTCGAGAAACGTTTCCGCAAGTTAGCGATGCAAAGATAAATGAAGGTATCTTTGTAGGACCTCAGATTAAGAAAGTTATTGCAGACAAACAATTCGAGAACTTGTTACATGGTAGTGAACTTCGCGCATGGATGGCATTCAAATCGATCGTCGATAACTTTCTGGGAAATCACAAATCTGTCGACTATGTGCATATTGTTAAGCAGTGCATAGATGCATACAAAATTATGGGCTGTAACATGTCCCTCAAAATCCATTTGCTCGATTCGCATCTTGACTTTTTCCCTGACAACCTTGGCAAAGTCAGCAATGAACATGGAGAACGATTCCATCAAGATATCGCCGTAATGGAGTCACGTTATCAAGGTCGGTGGAGTGTGACTATGCTTGCCGATTATTGTTGGATGCTTCATCGCGATGTACCACATGCCATTCACCGATGAAAGTCGACTGCAAAGAAATTCAAGCCTACATAACTGTTATACTTCTTGTATGAATGATGGTGTAATAATGTATGTGTTGTTAAAAAACTTCAATTGCGTATTTCTAGAGATCCCGACCTGATAGAGAAAAACGGTTTGCAGATTTAAAAACAGCGCATTAAAATTGACCAGAAAAACATAGAAATGTTAGAGAAAGAAAAAAATTTTTTTTGTTTGTTAGCCAGTGTTATTATTTCTTCACTCCTATCTAACTTATGTATCTTTAAGAAAGTCCAGAACAAGGGCACAAGAGAATAAGTGAAACTGCGAAAAGTGCATTGTGTTGGTGATAAAGTTGATAATGTTGGATTTTTATTCCCGTTAATGGTATCCACCAAAAGATAGATATAAGTGGATGGAAGCAGACATCATCATCATCATCAGTTGATAAGATCTCTATGGTGTTGTTTGCTCCACTGTAGTGTATGGAATGTCAACTTGACCTACGCAGTGGTGTGTAGACATGGATTGAGTGTACAATGTGCGAATGATGATAAGGGTTCGTGTTGTTGACAAATGTTCTTTTCTCACACTCATGTATGACTGGAAGTCATCGACACCAACGACTGTGTACCTTTTCTAAAGTTTAATTGGACGTACACACTCGACAGCACAGATAGTGACAAATCACAGGTTGGCATAATACATCATGGTACAGTGGATAAATGGTCTTGCAATGTTATGTTACATGGGCACTCATGTAGATTAATATTATAATGGACTGTCAGTAGCCAAGCCCTCAGTATCGCCCATACATATAAATCATCTGACTTCACTGACTGAGCACGTCAGCTTATAAACAATATTTCAGATGGCTTCTAAACCTAATCTCGTCTAGCGACGATTCTTCAACATAATGTTCAGCACATATTTTTTCCATATAATAATATTGAACCGCTGATAAAGGGTTCTCATGTGTAGCAGTGATCTCTGGACTAAACAAGCGATAATACGGGCATCCCCTTTTCTCTTCTTGAAAGTCACTACATGTTTTGGTTCCAAGATGGCTTCACTCGTGAGCTGTCACTCACGTTTGGATACAGATAATGAATCTGTCCTAAAGTTAGTCATTCATAAAACATTGCATTGCTCTGTAGATTTGATCATGAACAATTGACTGCATTCTACAGAATATAGTGCTGCTAGGAATCGAAGTCGTTTTCATCGAGTCAAATATATTCTCTTATCGAAAATGGTGGCTTCGATCGAGAGTTCATAAGAGTATCTTTGATTACCTTGGTATAAGAAATATGAAACTGCCATTCCTTGGCAATACGACTAAACACTGGGGTAAAGCATACACGATAGGTCTAGACGACTATCACTTTCCCCACAAATACTGAGATCACTTTTTCCCGGCGACAGGCCGACATAGGAAACACAGTCCCTATCAGGACGAAGCCAAATCACACCACACTCTAGCGACACATCCGCCGAATAGCCTTTGACCTCTCTAGAGACAACAGAACATATAGTTCGACTTAGATATGTAAAGATATACAGATATAAGACAGACTCGTCCTACTCAGACAAACAATACACATAAATTCAGGCCATAGATATTCTGAAGCAAGAACAATCTATTATTACCCAAACAACGAATAAATCGCAGTAAAATGGATTTATCCGCGGAGTTTGATCGAAAGAGCCGACACAACTTTCAAGGGAAGTAACTCAATAATGACTTTCCCTTAAGCACTAAAAAATTACCTATGTATAATATTGTAAGATATCAAAGACTGCACGTAACAGTCTTACCACACCTCCCGGGAAAAAAAAATGGAACATTTTTTTTTTTTTGAAATACATCTAGGAGCAACGTACAATAGGCTCACAACGCATGAATAATGCGCAGATGAAAATATCAGGAATACCTATAACGCCTAATATGAGGCTAAGTCGACTTATGGAGCGACTGGTGAGAATGTGTCTCATAAACTGAGAGAAATTATTTCTCTACAAGTATATTTTTCCAGGAAGGTGTCATCAAAGTATAATACAATTCTGGCAATTACACAATGCCTAAAAAATTCATATCATCATTTCGTATTAGATATCTTAAATTTATGATTTATGAAGAAAAAATCATCAAAGCACAGCGGTGAATAAACATCCATGAACCGCTATGTAGTGATACAATCATTATATTATTAAATTACAAATGTGTATCTATCATGATATAGAAAAGGAACTACTATAGAACTAGACATATCAAGAAGTCTAAGCCCTAATAGTTATGTGGAATCATGTGGGCATCTTGACAGAATGTCTGCCATCACATTATCTGATCCACGAATAGCTCGCACAGAGAAATGAAAAGGTTGAAGAGCAATTGCATATCGAGTAGACCTCGAGCTCTTCAAATTCTTACTCTGTATAGCAGTAAGAGCTTTTTGGTCGGTTTCTACTATGAAATGTGCGCCTAGAAGGAATCTCTGTAGTTTGAGGATCGACCAAACCATAGCTAATAGCTCACGGTCTAAAACCGAATAATTCCTTTCTGCCGCATTAAGTTTTCTGGAAATATACATTACAGGATGCAGAGTTCCAGAGTACTCTTGCATTAGTGCCGCTCCAATCCCAGTGGATGAAGCGTCACTACGAAGAACGAATGTCTTATCTTTAGTGGGTAGCACTAAAATAGGTGGTGTTGAAAACAGTGTTTTAATCTTATCCAGAGAGCATTGGCATTCCTGAGACCAGTGGACCACATTAGGCGAACCTTTCTTTAGAAGTGTTGAGAGAGGTGCCATGATAGAGGATAGATTCTGAATGAATCTGCCATAAAATTGAATAAGACCTAACAGACTTCTCACCTGTTTTTTAGTCTTAGGGATTGAGATGTTAAGTATCTTACTAGTATTATGGTCCTCTGTCTTTAGGAAACCATGACCAACTCGGTGGCCTAGGAAAGAAATTTCGCTAAAACCAATATAGGCTTTAGAGGGTTTCGCTGTCAGGTTGTGCTCACGCAAAGTAGACAGCAATTCATCTAACCCTGAATAGTGATCTTCCCAAGTATCGCTGAAAAGACAGATGTCGTCTAGATATGCAATGACATCTGACCGATAAGATAGGATTCGGCGCATCATGCGTACGAACGTAGCTGGTGCGTTCATAAGACCGAAAGGCATAAAATTCCATTGGAACAAACCTCTAGGTGTTGAAAAAGCCGTGAGAGGTTTGGCGCGTTCAGATAAAGGAACTTGCCAATATCCTTTAGACAAATCAAGTTTAGTGAAAAAATGAGATTTGGAGAGTCGAGTAAGTAGCTCTTCCAGTAAAGGCATAGGTTCGGCATCGAACTTCGTTACTTGATTCAATTTTCGATAGTCAACGCAAAGACGTATGTTATTGTCTTTTTTACGCACAATAACCATCGGCGAAGAATATGCAGAGGTGGATGGTTCGATTATTTTCAAATCTATCATCTCATCCAACTCTTTCTCGACCTGTGCTTGAAAATGTATAGGTATAGGATAAGGTCTAACCCTAATAGGAGTATGGTCAGTTAGAACAATGTCATGTTGAATGACATTCGTTTGTCCAGGGATGTCAGTGAGTACATCCTGAAATGTTTGCAACATAGTTGAAACTTGTCGCTGTTCTCCTAGAGACAAATCAGGAGAGACAGTAACGTTCTTCCATGATTCACTGGAATGAAGTGGGATCATTGGAAGAGGAAGATTTACATCTGAAAAACTTGTTTCCTCATCCTGTATCACGGACAGTGATGAGTAATGACCATGTTGTACTGGAGAATTGTCCGTTGCTTGGAAAATGGGTTGCAAATAATCCGGACGTTCATGGAATTCAGTAAGCATATTGATGTGGAAGGTTTTATGCTTCCCATCAATATCGACAATATAGTCGACATCGGAAATTTTCGATATTATATCGTACGGACCTTTCCAAGAAATAAGTAATCTGTTTTCCCTACAAGGTAGTAATACAAATGCTTTGTCACCAGGACAAAGTTGTCGTAAGCATCTCTTCTTATTGGCAAATTGCCTTGCCTTCTGTTTCGCAAATTCAGAAGAAGAAGTTGCTAATTTGCATGCTTCGATAATTTTTTGTCTCAACGCGATGACATATTCGTAGGATGACTTTGTGTCATCGTCAATATTGTCAGATGTTATGAGATCGTGAAGCAACGACATAGGGCCACGCGGACGCGCGCCAAAGACGAGTTCAAAGGGAGAAAATCCCGTATGTTCATTGGGTACCTCTCTGTAAGCGAAGAGGGCCGCAGGTAAAACTCTGTCCCAGTCTTGAGGATGATCCTCAGTTATCTTCCCCAGTAAGTTTTTAAGTGTTCTATTAAGGCGTTCGACCATACCATTAGACATTGGATGGTAGATACTACTTAAAGATCTATCTATCTGCAGAGTAGACATTACTTGAGACATGGTATCTGATATTAGTTGGGTGCCATGGTCTGACAATATCTCTCCGGGGAACCCCAGACGAGAAAATATAAGCCAAAGAGCATCTGCAATATCAGCAGTAGTAATGCTCTTCAGAGGAATAGCCTCTGGCCAACGTGTGCACATATCAACACACGTCAAGATAAACTGATGTCCTCTGGCAGACTTGATCTTAAATGGACCAATAATGTCTATGGCCATTTTTTGGAACGGCCGAATAGGAATGTCCGCCGCCTGAATGGGTGCAGCATGCCGTGGACCTTTGGATTTAACTTCCTGACATACTTTACAAGATCGACAATAAATCCGTATGTCCTTGTTTACCAATGGCCAAAAGAAAGCCGCAAGGACTCTTGACTTAGTACGGGAAAAACCCATGTGTCCAGCACACTGAGAGTCGTGAGCGTGCTGCAAAATTTTAACTCTCAAATTCTTGGGAACCAGGATTTGAGAATGACTTGACGTAATGGAGTCTTGAACCATACGTACAAGTACGCCATTCTTCTTTGTAATCCACGATTTACGACTTGTGTCTTTATTCGGATCACCTTTAGTTGCAAGAATGAAGAATTTCTTCAGAGTGGGATCATCTTCTTGCTGTTTTATAAACGAGTCACGAGAAATTACCAAGGGATTATCTTGGTTATGCACTTCATTATCTTCAGTAGATGAAGTTTGAGGCATATTAAGAGCCTGAGCTCTAGTGACTACAGCGTTAGCAATCTGCATGTTTTGCCTTTCCCACGTGGAAATTTGTTGCGGAGTGCATTCCTTGACTCCATGAATGCGACCGATGATGAGGTCAGCGATCGGATTCGGAAGAAGACATGCGTGTACATCTCCTGTAAAGAAAGGAGTAGCAATCCTAATGATAGCAGTAGAGTATTTCTCTAATGTGCCGCCAAATGTTACACATTTGACTACTTGTCCAGTGGCACGGGAAGGATCTACGAGTGACTGCCTAACACCAATTGTGGTGCATCCAGAATCAAATAGCACAGAGACTGGATTGTTATTCACTAAACCCTTATGTAAGACAAGAGAACCTCTTCCATCATGCGCGACTGATGCTGGAAGAGCAGGAAGAGGATGGCCACAGCTTAAAGTAGACACTGTGGTTGGCTCAAATAACGTTTTGCATTGGGGGCACTGAGATGCTCTCCCAAAATCAAAAGCGGCACATGCCATATTACTAGCATCATTATTATCTTTACTCTGTTTATAGGCTTCATGGGACTCTTGTTGTGCAGAGTTTGCCTGAAAATGTGGTTTATGTCTTTTGTTTTGAGATCTACCTCGGTTATTATCACCTCTGTAGTTATTGTTACCTCTATTGTAACCCCTATTTGGGTTTGAGTCATAGTTCCCTTGGTTACCATTATCATATTCATTATAATGAGTATCTCTGTAATTATGATCTTGTTGACTCCAAGACGGATAACCCTGATAGTTTCTATAATTACTTCCTCTACGGAAATTCCTATAATTATGACCACCCCTGTGTCGAGAGCTATCAGGTCGTCTCCAGTTCTTTGAAGAAGAACCCTGAAATGATTGGTTACCTTGGTTTTGATAACTATTATGGTTACCTTTTTTATCAAATCTGTTTTGAGGTCCCTGAAATCTGTGTGAATAATTGGGATTGTATGGTGTTGCTGAAGCAACTGGCATACTCTCCTTAATCTTAGTGTTGCCAAAAGTCACGTCGGGGTGTGCAGTGACATATTGGGAACAATATTCTTCCATTTCTTTTAGAGATTTGGGTTTACGCTCATGTATAAATTCAAGGAAAGGTTTGTTCACACATGACATAATCTTATCTCTGAGCAACAAATCCATAAGTCCTTCATACGTTTTTTCTGTTTTGGAAAGCTCAATCCAACGATCAACTGTGAGACGTGCCTTTGCAGTGAATTCTGAGAATTCTACACCCGTCTCAGGTACCATCGTCTTAAATAAAAGGCGATAGCCTTCCTCACTTAGCTGATATTTTTTTATCAAAGCCGCCCTAATGACATCATAATTATCCTTATCTGCTTCACCTACAAGGCATAATCTAGTCAAAGATTCACCTTTCAAGTTTTCTGATAATTGATTAGCGTATTGTGATTTATCCACATTATGTGTACGACAAGAACGTTCAAATCTATCCAGCCAGAATGTAATATCGTCACTGGACTGATTGAACGGTGGAACCTTAACCTTGTAAGTAGAAGGTTTACCATTACCACTAGATGCCTGATTAACATTACTCATACTTGTCAATCTCAATTTCTCCAACTCAAATTCATGTTCTCTTATTGCTTTTTTCTCTTCAGCATCTAATCTTTTTTGTTCAGCCTCCCTGTCTAATCTTTTTTGTTCAGCTTCCCTGTCTAATCTTTTTTGTTCAGCTTCCCTGTCTAATCTTTTTTGTTCAGCTTCACTGTCTAATCTTTTTTGTTCAGCTTCCCTGTCTAATCTTTTTTGTTCAGCTTCACTGTCTAATCTTTTTTGTTCAGCCGCAGCTTCTCTTTCTAATTTTTTTTGTTCAGCTTCAAATCTCCTTTCCTCCACCTGCATCTGCAATTTCTTTTGTTCAGCAGCAGCCTCAGCTTCTCTTTCTAATCTTTTCTCTTCCGCCATAGCTTTTCTTTCTTCTGCAGCTAATCTTTTCTCTTCTGCCATAGCTCTTCTCTCTTCTGCAGCTAATGCTTTGTCATATTGAGCAACTGCCCATTGTTCTAATTGTTGACCAGTCTTATCAAGGGCTTTCCCTTGTGTAATGAAGTATTCTAATGTAGACATGATGTCTAACAATAATACTAATCACCTGAATCAATAATAATACCACAAGTTCTCAATGACTTGATTAATCAGTATACTATCCCAATATCTGTGGGTCACAAGCCTTTAATAAGGTCTTGTATAATAGTAATAATAATCAGGTACTGGTTTATACCATAATCCAAGTGCAGTGCACAGGCAATTGTGTCTTATGAAATATACCTATATAAAACATATGTCAACCAACAGAATACATAAAGTACAAATAGGACTGACAATACAAGAACGTTTGCAGAAATCAAAATAAATCAAATAGGGAAATCAATGAAAATAATCACTGAATCTGCAAAGAATAACAACACAAATGACGTCACAATATATGAATATAAATTGTGAATAGAACTGAAAGATAGAAAAGGTTAGACCAACAAATTACAAACAAATCAAAACAAAACTAAAGAACAAAGAAATATTACAAAAATAACAATAATTACAGACTTCACAGCTAACACAAAAGCAACAGTTGTCGCAGCAAATTTTCAATCAAGAAAATTGCACCTATAGAAAACGCCCACAACGGACCCTCTATGACGTGGGATATTCTGTTGTGAGGACGCCGCCCAACCTTAAACACAACCCGCTGACATAGAAACTAACATACTATACAAACAAATAACATGTAAACATAAATATATATAAATTATGTGTATGATAGTATGTGTTGCAAAATAGGCTCAGTTTTACAGTAATGGCAAAGTTATTTTTATGAAAACAAACAAACTGCCACTTTATTCAATTAAACATTCTGGCCTTAAATATTAAAGTTCATATATGGAAAACAAGAAGATCCATCGATGAAAATAGGACTTCTTAGTTCACAAATACTGTCTTCCTGTTAACATTGACAAGAATTGATCCAACTGTTCTGTGAAACTCTGTAATGTCTAATGTAAAAAATGTCAACAACGCTGACCTACATACCGCATTCACTTGACAGGTCACGTGACAAAGTGTTGACAAAGAGCAAACCAATACTGCAAGTGTGTCGTATCAGCCACAGGAAACGGTCTGGTATCGGTAATCTGTTGACTTCTGAACTTCTGCGAGGTCAAACCCAGAAAGCTGGTCCACCAGTTGATAAAGTTGATAATGTTGGATTTTTATTCCCGTTAATGATATCCACCAAAAGATAGATATAAGTGGATGGAAGCAGACATCATCATCATCATCAGTTGATAAGATCTCTATGGTGTTGTTTGCTCCACTGTAGTGTATGGAATGTCAACTTGACCTACGCAGTGGTGTGTAGACATGGATTGAGTGTATAATGTGCGAATGATGATAAGGGTTCGTGTTGTTGACAAATGTTCTTTTCTCACACTCATGTATGACTGGAAGTCATCGACACCAACGACTGTGTACCTTTTCTAAAGTTTAATTGGACGTACACACTCGACAGCACAGATAGTGACAAATCACAGGTTGGCATAATACATCATAGTACAGTGGATAAATGGTCTTGCAATGTTATGTTACATGGGCACTCATGTAGATAATAGTATCAAGGACTGTCAGTAGCCAAGCCCTCAGTATCGCCCATACATATAAATCATCTGACTTCACTGACTGAGCACGTCAGCTTATAAACAATATTTCAGATGGCTTCTAAACCTAATCTCGTCTAGCGACGATTCTTCAACATAATGTTCAGCACATATTTTTTCCATATAATAATATTGAACCGCTGATAAAGGGTTCTCATGTGTAGCAGTGATCTCTGGACTAAACAAGCGATAATACGGGCATCCCTTTTCTCTTCTTGAAAGTCACTACATGTTTTGGTTCCAAGATGGCTTCACTCGTGAGCTGTCACTCACGTTTGGATACAGATAATGAATCTGTCCTAAAGTTAGTCATTCATAAAACATTTCATTGCTCTGTAGATTTGATCATGAACAATTGACTGCATTCTACAGAATATAGTGCTGCTAGGAATCGAAGTCGTTTTCATCGAGTCAAATATATTCTCTTATCGAAAATGGTGGCTTCGATCGAGAGTTCATAAAAGTATCTTGGATTACCTTGGTATAAGAAATATGAAACTGCCATTCCTTGGCAATACGCATAAACACTGGGGTAAAGCATACACGATAGGTCTAGACGACTATCACTTTCCCCACAAATACTGAGATCACTTTTTCCCCGGCGACAGGCCGACATAGGAAACACAGTCCCTATCAGGACGAAGCCAAATCACACCACACTCTAGCGACACATCCGCCGAATAGCCTTCGACCTCTCTAGAGACAACAGGACATATAGTTCGACTTAGATATGTAAAGATATACAGATATAAGACAGACTCGTCCTACTCAGACAAACAATACACATAAATTCAGGCCATAGATATTCTGAAGCAAGAACAATCTATTATTACCCAAACAACGAATAAATCGCAGTAAAATGGATTTATCCGCGGAGTTTGATCGAAAGAGCCGACACAACTTTCAAGGGAAGTAACTCAATAATGACTTTCCCTTAAGCACTAAAAAATTACCTATGTATAATATTGTAAGATATCAAAAACTGCACGTAACAGTTGGCTGTGGAACAACCACAACGGACTATGAAATTCTGGGTAGTTATATGCAACATAATGGTTACTTTCGTTATTGCCTGAAGCTGGCAGCATGGATAAAACCAAGAGTGAAGTTGATAGTCGCAAGCAAGGTGGAGTGGGTTCTTCTTCTTCTTCTTCGTTTGTCCTGACAAGGACGTTGTGTCCGTTTACAGCGGAGCTGCGATAATTGCGCCTTTCGGCCGACACATCCGACTTCAGCACGGCATTTTTTTGGGACCGGGTTAGCCTTCCCACTTCGATCCCTACTCTCTCAGCCAGACTGCAGTGATGCAGCCTGTTTCCAGGACCACCACTTGGAGGTGGAGTTGGGTCTTAGTCAGCTCTGGTTCGCTGACCCTGACGCAAGCAGTCAAGCTATGGGTCGCTGACTGCACTTATCACTGTTGGTGCGTCTTCGGTCCCAAGTGGGTTCAATTCCCAGCGAAGGTTGAAAAGACATGGGGCTGACACTTGGGAGTCATGACCCAAGTATGCCTGCCCTCTTTAGAGTGTAAAGGAGATTACTTGGTCAAAACACTTGGCCGACGGAACACCCTTTCTGATGATCAGATTGCCTCATGTTATAACGCTGTTTATAGAATTTTCAATGATATGAAACAAACATCAAAATTAAGAGAATTAACTGCCAATATTATTATTACATAAAAAATGCTATATTAAATGAACATAATAGTAAATAAATAAATACAGGGTGTCCATAAAAGATTGTACCCTTTTCAACAAGTTTATTCTCGGCCCCATGATGTGGTACGAGGATGCTTTCTATCACAAAAGTAAGATAATCTCTGCAAGTTTTTAAGCATAACTCAAAAAGAATGTACCTTTTTCTTTTTTTTTTTCACCTACATGACCATTGAGTTGAGAGACTTGTAACAATTACCAGTTGCAACTCAACTGCGAAAGTTTCACTTGAAATACCCGCTGCGTTCATACGCACTTTTTTTTAGTCTTTGTAAGGTATGGTTAAAAACTTGCAGAGATTATCTTACTTTTGTGATAGAAAGCATCCTCGTACCTCGTCATGGGGCCGAGAATAAATTTGTTGAAAAAGGGTAAAATCTTTTATGGACACCTTGTATTACGTACATAAAGGTATAATATTTGTTTATTTACTATTATGTTAATGTAATACAGCATTTAAAAAAAAAATATATATATAACAAACATAAAGGTTTGTTTCAAGCACTCGTGAGAAAAAAAGAAGTAGAAAACTAGACAACAGAAAAACAACAGAAGTGAGTGGCTTACCGGAGAATCGAACCCAGGACTTTCTGATTGGTACCATCGCCTAGCTATGGAAGTGAATCACACTATTATTGATTAATATTACACCTCGGCGGATCTTCTATATTTTTTCTGTTGTGTAGTTTTCTACTTCTTTATTTCTCACGAGAGCGTGAATCATACCTTTATTATCTGTGTAATATTTATTTGTTTATTTAGTGTAATGTTAATATAATATTGCATTTTATGTAATAATAATATTTTGATTGTGTTGTCTCTTGTAATGTCGCTTTAGATTTAATTTTATTTGAATGTGTTTCTGGAAATAAACTAAATATGAAATAAATAACTTAACTGACAGTTTTCGCTTATTGTTTTGGCACTATTTTTATGTGTGTTCAATAGATATAAATTAGGATATAACATTATAAATCAATCAATCAATCAATCAATCAATACTCGTTAGCTCCCCAAGGAGCATAGGCCTTCAACGAACACACACCCAAGTCCTCCTGTTCCGTGCTATCCGCTCAAATTCTTTCCATGTTGTCCTCAGCATTAAAAATAAAGACAGCGAATTTTCAGTAACCCTGTACTACAAAGACAACAGAAGAAACAAAGCATTCGCATGTGAGACCAGATCGCCAGCGGCTAGTTTACTATTGCCAGCCCAATAAATAATTCGTTTATGTTGCAGCGGGACAGACGTATGGTGCAGGGGTCATCTGCTTCCGGACATCGCTCGTAAATCTCGTGTGATTGTGGATTTAACAGTGGCCTCCTCTGGTCCGGCAGTTTTACAGCTCTGGCGGAAACCTATCGAGAAACAGAACAAAACAAGAGAACAATGTAAAGGGAGACAAATACAAGACGTTAAGAGATTTAAAAAAAAAACACCAGTAAGTGAAATCGCTATAGATAATACTGACGAAAAGAGCTGTATAGATGAAAGCCAAGCATAAAATATTCTTAGTGCATATATATATATATATATATATATATATATATATATATATATATATATATATATATATATATATATATATATATATATACACACTCATACGATAAAAGAGAAGAGAGGTAGACCAAAAAAAAAAAAACGCATCGAGAAGAGAGATGGAAACAGAAATGATAGGGTTAATAAAGACATTGGTAGACGTAGAACCAACATAACATTTCAGTCCTTCATTCTGTGGAAACACCCGATTATGAAAGCTTTTATCTTTCTGGTTAAACCCACTCTGTAAAAGTCACATTAAACCTAATGTGGAAGAGAACACTCAGGCCATATTTTAAAAACAATGATGCATATCAAGGCGAGACCAGGTCATCACTTCACCGCTACACACTGGACACAACAGATTGAGATACCATCTATACCACAGGTGCAGGATTGGTGCAACAGATCTCTTCACCTGTGGCACCATCCCTATGACAGCCGAACATGTGCTGCAGTCCTGCCCAACATACAGCAGTGAACGGAGTAGCATATGACAACAACCCATTTATCTCCACCACAAACTGTTTGGAGATGTCAGGTGCCTTGAGCCGACTACTGCCTTTATTAGAGTCATTCATGTGGAAGTCTGAAGACGAACGTGGAAGAAGAAATATTCTCTAAGGTGTTTCGTACCCCGCACCTATCCCAACCCATTAAAACTTTGTATTATTTTTTATTTATAGAGAGGATGAAATGGGGACCAGTTACTGTAGTTTTTGTACATCCCATTCTTTTATGAAGACATCTTGGTCGTAATGTATGTTTAGTTGACTGTTTTATATTTTTTTTATTGTTAGCTTTAAAAGTTACCGGGTTCGAAATACGTTGGCGTCACGCTCCAGTCTACCAAGCTGTAAATGGGTCCTTACTCTGCTTTTCAGTTAGGAAAGGGAAAGGCGGCGAGGAAGGGAACTGGTCATCCAACCTCTCGAAGCTGGACGTAGTATAGTAATGTCTTTAACACTTCACTCCCCTAAGGCAGTATCTGATATGGGACTCCCTATATCTTTTAGGATGGGATAGCCGACCCAAATGCCCAACCCTCCCGAGAGAGGGTTTATTCTTTTTCCGCGTTCGCCTTCAGACTTCTACATTAATGAATCTTCTTCTCTCAGACGTCTACTTGAATGTTTTCAAAGAAATCAGTAATCAGTTTAAGGCTATTTGCATCTCAGTAGAGCTTTTCCAACATTAATGAATTTAATAAAGCTCCAGGTTCGTGACATCTCCAAACAGTTGTTCGTCACTCCTCTACGGCAGTATCTGGTATGGAGCTACGTTTATCTTTACACTTATATAAACACTAATATAACAGGTCTGGAAAGAGAGGTAAAAAACAACACCAGACGTGAAAACCCTACATTGTAACTTTTAGACTTCGATGTGAATTCACATCAGGCAGGCCTTACAACAACAACAAAAAAAAAGGCGATACTTGTTCTAATTTCATATTCTGCACCAGACCACAAACTCCAGACTCTCTCAGATCTTGTGATCCCAGGGGGTGATTACACGGTCTTAACGGATGTTGGTCCATCCGAGCACGAACAACTGTGGGCTCTGTTCGGCCCAGTGGTCATCCGCTGGTCAGTATTGACACATTTTTGGGGAAGCCGAAATGGCAAAGTTCTGGAAGTGAATCCCTGATTTACGGTTATGAGCTCTTGGACGCTGGAAAATTGTACAATTTGTCTTCCACGCTTTCTTCTCGTAATTGGCAGAGTCTCCACGCCGAAACAGTTTCCATTAAGTGGTCAGTCAGTGCGGGGTGATTGGCTTTACCAGACAAAACTTCTTTACGACGGAAACAAAAACGTCCGGCTGTAAGAATAGCACTATTTGCTGTGACTGTTTGGAGACTGTAAAAATGTTGAGTACATTCTAGGCAAGAGTTAGTGGAAATTATTGCCTGTTATGATTATTACAAGAAAACTCTGTGAAGTACAAAGTGCAGAAACGTCGCGTATCATACTTTTACAATGTAAATAACTTGCGAGATGCACAGCACAATCCTTAAAATAGTGACCAACAAGACAAGACGGCACCAAATCGGCAACATAAATTTTGTTATTGTTGATCGGAATCAACAACATTGCACTCCGGGAAAACTCAGAGGTGCCCAGTCTCCCTCAGGAAATGTAGAAGTGTGTGAATGCTAATTGTTCCTGTAACGCGCTGGTTGTGTACACAAAAGATGCATTGTCTGATACATCCATCCCTGCTAATATTACGTTTGATGAAAGGAAAAACCAAACCAGAATTTGATTGGTCTACACTGCGGGTTTTTTTTTTTTTTGTAATGCTTCGACTGCCTCGCACAATGACATACACAGTTATGTCTCTCCACAGCTTTCCTTTCTTTGTTATCTTTGTCCACTGTGTTCTTAATTTTCTTCCAAGCCATGCGGTTCATCTGCTCAGTTTGGACTCTCTTTGTTTGTTTCTCTGGTTTGTTTTTTTTGTTTCCTTGGGGTTCTTTTTTTTTCAGATTGAGTAGATTCTGCATGGACATAATGTTGAAATAATGAGAGACTTAAAAAATTGTTTAACATCTTCTGGTACACGTACGCTGTAATTCAGTTTATGACAAAGTTCATCAACGAAACTGCCATTATTCCGATACTTTCTGATTGTATATCGTTTGGATTCTCAAATCCGTAGTTTTTATATCTCTTAAATCGTCGGCACACACTTCAACATTAAGTGGGTTTCCCTCCTCAGCCCCTACACCACTTGTGACCAAACGCAGGTGTTGAGGGTTTGCTGTCCGCCTCTGCTTGTCCTGTTTCTGAAACTGTGAAATTCGTCTGCGCCTATGTGGAAAGGGTAATTCTGTTTTAATTCACAAGTTGATGTTCACATTATCACATTTACCTGCTCATCAAACAGCTGAGATGTTGCGGACAATCATCGCTGGATCTTGTACGTAACTTAGCACCTCCATAATGTCTTAACAGCTCTTCACAAACAAGTTTGCTTCTACGACCTTGCATTGATAACATGGAGCATCAGTTAAAAAAATGAAAACCCCAAGGGGAAATGTTGTAATTCCAGATGCTTGATGAAAGACGGCGAAGCGATCGGGTTTTCCCCGCCACCGTTTTGAAAATGATTATTGCAACCGTAAAAATAACAGATAATAATCAAGAAAACACACGGTAATTTGGACACGTAAAAATGTTTTACAAACACTAGATTCATTTCTTTTTGGCAGGCATTATGCCATTTTAATCTTTAGATAATCATCATGATTCTAAAATGTAGCCGGGCTATTCTCCACGTGGGTTGTATAAATTACTTCATCCCCTTCTGCTGTCTGTTAGAATTCCCTCCCTTACATCGAAACTCACATCTCACGTGAGCCCGTAACTTTGAAAACACATATTATCCTCTTCTGTACACCATACGTAAATGTGATTATCTAACTTGAAGTAAAACCGCTGAGATGTATCTCGCCTTGCTTTGCCTCAGAGATACCCACCGTACCACCCTCGAATCGCGTCTTCTTGTACACAGTTCTTCATTATCGTGGAGACTCGACAAGAAGCGACTATGTACCACCCATGTATTTTGCTACCCGTGTGATCTACGGCTAGGAATATAATGATGTTCTTTTTCTGTATTCTGCCTGGGGAGAGTAATCCTAGCGGTTGGCCCTGAAAATGGAGACACTAAGAAATGATCTTGTGGCAGCCACAGATAATGGCGTATCGGGTGAAGGTTGAACCGCCATGCCCATACTGCAGTGCCAATAGGCATATCATTTACAGAATCCTATACAAATTGTCTGTTGGCTAGGGGTGATGTTTCGGACCTTTAGAATGCCGAAACCAGAAGTTAATGTACTTTGTTTGGTCCTGAAATGGAGCAAAAAAGATTTTAATTTGTAGGCTGTGTTGCATCCTCCTATATTTATTGTTCCTCTGTAACCTCATACAGCCGCTGATACGGTTTTCTGAAGGAAGATTATGCGTAGAATAGAAGGACTGAAATGTTATGACAAAGTCACAAATGTGGAATTGATGACAAGAACCGGACAAGTGCCAGTGGAACAATAGCTGGGAAGAAGACGCTGGCGATGGATAGGACACACAATGAGGAAACCTGTTGATAGCATTACAAGGCAGTCATTGTTCTGGAATCCACAGAGAAAGAGAGACAGAGATAGACCAAAAACACACGGAGAAGAAAGCTGGATACAGAGGTGAAAATGATGAGGAAAACATGGAAAGAACTTGAGCGGATGGCACGGGACAGGAAGACTTGGCATGTGTTTGTCGAAGGCCTATGCTCCTTGGGGAGCTAAAGGGTATTGATTGATTGATACTAATGTGATATACCCTGAGGCGACTATAATGCGACTAATATAATGATGTGCATAGAGTTGGTAACCTCATCATGTAATACAAAGTGCTACAGAAACCCTTGATGCAATATCAAGATTTTTCTTCTCCTTCTTCTTCTTTGTACACTCTCAGACGTCAACTTGAATGTTTTCAAAGAAAGCAGTAGTCAGTTTGTGGCTATTTGAATTCCCGTAGATCTTTTCCACGAATGGTATTGGCGTCGGCCATATGTGCTGTCTCTGTTCCGCATATGTTGGGCAACTTTGAAGCAGATGTTCAGCAGTCATTATATCAGTACCACAGTTACACTCATCGGTAGTTCCTATCTTTAGCTTGTTGGTTAGATGGTATCTCTCTATCTGTTGTGGCCAGTGAAATCAAGATTTGAAAAGCGGCAAATATACAAAGCTCACGTAATCTAAAAAAAAAACGTGGTTTAAAATAAAAACGGGACCTGGAAGATTTATCTAAGATTAACGCGAACTCAAAATAAGTACAGCATGACAGTATGGCATATTGCCAACCGGTAAGCATCTGAAATTAAGCCAGTTTTTTCTAGCGTGACGAGTTAAACAATAAAAAATAAGAAGGAAAAAAAAGTATGCTTTACTTCCTGTTATAACATTAAAGACAAAGAGGCTTTCAAACATTGTGTAGTTAACAATATAATTTCAATTTATCTTGACAACGAAATATATTTACCAGTCAGACTTTATATAAATGGAACAAAAGCGCTAGTGTCCAAGTTTCATTAATTTGGTGACCAGACAAGCAATTTACGTGTAAAACTGGCCCAAAAACTGTTTGAAACTTAGACCGAAGTTACCGCAGGTTTTCAAACAACAATCCAAACAACACCTAAATTTTTTTGCTGGCAGCTGAAAGTTTTCCAATCTAGTAGACAATTCGAATTCTTTAATTGGCATTCTCGTTGTAAATAGATTAAAACTTGGACTTCTAAAGTTGAATGCGGTACAAAGAAATTTAAAAGTTGTGCCAATACATAAATGCCAGTGTGTAATGACTGCAAGAACTGACGCATATGTTTGTCGTGAGGTAAGTATGTATATACACCTTTAGATTGCCAATTTTCCTGTCCGACACGGCGGCTACACTGGCTTGATAGCCGAGAAATACGCAAGAGCCACGCGCAAATCGAAATGACGTTTCAGTCAAAAACAAATAATTTCATACTGAAAGGAAGCAGTTCTCAAACTGCACAACCGATTATTGTGCCGCATGGGAATAGAATTCGGGCTTCTTGTACCACTTCTGTATCGTAACACGAATCAAATAAACATGCCTCTAGCACATGATTTCTTAACCTGTGATACATATACCCCTTGGGGGTTCGGGAATTGACTCTACGGGATCCAACTATATTACCTAAAATTTAAAATGCAAAGTTTCTTTTTTATTTATATGCTTTTATGTACACTTTTTTTTCGCCAAGAAGGATTTCATAGCCTTCAGTGGACAATCAAAGGGGTCCATAGCTTTCATCGAACAATCAAAGGGGTCCATAGCCTGTCTCAGACAATGATAGGGGTCCTTAGTCTTCATCAGACAATCAAAGGGGTCCATAGTTATCATCATACAATCAAAGGGGCCCATAGCTTTCATCGGACAATTAAAGGGGTTCATAGCCTTCATCAGACAATTAAAGGGGTCCGTAGCCTTCATCAGACAATCAAAGTGGTCCATAACTTTCATCAAAGGGGTCCATAGCTTTCATCAGACAGTCAAAGGCGTTTGTAGCCTTTTTTTCAGAGAATCATAGGGGTCCATAGCCTTCATCGGACAATCACTTGCGTCCATGACCCAAAAATGGTTGAGAAACCATTCGTTGGCATGTTCCTGTTTAGCTCTTAGACATAACGTACAGGGAAGCTCGGAAATTTTATTTTGAGAGCACAAGGCGCCGAAAAAAATTAATGACAATGGTGATGTAATCTAGCTGGAGCATATAACACAAAGCCCCTTGTAGATGCCTGGAGTCTCTAATGAGACAAAGAATTCAGAGGACTATTGCGCCCTCAGACATTTCGCACAATGCTACTAATATGAGGTTTTGAATGAGGCTGGTGTAGCGAGAGGAAAGATATAATGACGGTGATATTATCCTGGACAAATAGGTGTATCAGATGATACCAGGATATTGCCAGATAAGAGACTGGTCTTACAAGAAATACCCCATTCTCTGAATAGAGTAATGGTGTATCGACATCAAAGGTATAGTCAAGTTGTATAGGTTCCTAGATGAGATGGTACTGTACTATCTTGGATTCCTATGGGCTACTCTCCAGACTAACCTTAGATAATGACTCTGCTAGGGGTAATTAACTACACAACAAGGACGTTTAACAAAATTAAATAATTCACTGAAGACTCTGGGTGCAATTTATAATTTATTTCTGTACAGGATCGTTTCTTCTTTGTACTTTGTTAATTTTCAAATAAAATCCAAATGATCGCAAAATAAATATGTTTCATTTTCATTTATATATATAACACATTTACAGTTAATTTCTTAAACTAACATAGTTCGTATTCAACTGTTCTGTCGCTTCCTGATAGAATCTGTCTCTCTTCCTGATAGAATCTGTCTCTCTTGTGTGCTTTCTTATATCGAATATTAATGTTACTTTATGATAGCTATCGTGACTCATATGACTGTCAAATGTCTTTTATCCACACCACAGATTGTATCTCCTCATTACATAGTCTATTCGTAAGTGGCTATATGGTATTTGAAAGCTGAAGTAGCCCAACACTGAGCTACTTATCTGAAACAAAGTCCTTCTTAGGCCTCGTACAGCAGTATGATTTGAAAAAACCCCACCACTGCGGGTCCTCCACTCGTCAACATAACACAGTTAATACTTGCACAAGCTCTAAAAACTTGAACATCTATTTGCTGACTTGGTCACTATAGGTTTTGTATGACACTCAGGGCAGGATATAACCTGAAACATAATATACAACCTACGTAGTATCGCTCATTGTCTCCTTAGCCAGTCAGGAGGTATAATGAGACAGTCAGATAAGCTGTGGTTAATCACAAGAGACATAGTTAGTCATGATTAACACAATTCGTTCAAGTTCTAGCACAATAGTTCAGTAATTCACTTGTTACAGTTCTGTCCATGATTTGCTTCTATAAAATCATATAGGCCTTGTGGTAATCATTGTATCATATATCAAATAATACAGAAAATCAATCTGTCATAGTCGTTCCTTCTTTCAGTTTGGATAGTCCTTTGCAGCAAGTATAATATCTTTAAAACGCTTTCCATAACCAACTAGCTCAATCCATTCGTTCTACTTAGTTATTACACAATTAAACTAAACCTACACACTTCGGGTTTTCCTCCAGAAATAGCACAATGATTCTACAAATATCAATATTACACTAAGCACACATTGATAATATATTTACATATATACAGATTTAATTAACATCTCGCTTACTCTCAATCACAGACAGGCTTTCAATAGTTACACAGTCTGCTCACACTTCTGCAGATGGCAACGGAGGTGATTCAAATGTTGTGCTCTGTGTCTGTAGTTTGAATTAGGCGGCAACTGTGTGTGTGTCATTCGTTCTCTTCCCTTATATAGTGGACTTGCGTATGTACGAGATGACAACTAGACCAACGTACGTTTGCATGCATCCAAAATCGGGTAGGCAGGGCAAGGTGTGCATAGATAACAAATCTAAAATAAGTCTGGAATCCACATTTCTGCACCGATTTCCTCCATCTTAAATTTATTTTACTCATATAAATGAGCTCTATCACTATGCACATTCATTGGAGCAGCCGAAACAGGGAAAACACAACATGGTTCATGGTCCATGTCTTCTATTCATAATAACTTCGGCTCTACAACACATCCAGTGAATCTATTACTAACTACCTAAGGCTAATGATCTCTATTATCGAACTGGGTCCTTTTTTATCTAGGTACTCCACGATTATTTGCACACTGCCTTCCGAATATCATAAACATCTACACTTTCGTTTTCCTCCATGCCTAGCGTATCTTCCGACACTATTTGTACCAAGCTGGCGTTTCATTGGTCAGTTACTTCCACGGGGTTTGTGCGGTAATACAGTTTTGAATGATGCCGAGATATGATTCAGACTTCATCACAGCTGGCAACCACATTGTGTAAAATGAAACAAATTGCCTCAAAACCCACCGCTGTATGAGCAAGCTGATTGCCTGGTGCAGCTAGAGTGGTGGCTCCATGCTGGGTAAAGAGCAAACAGGAAAACAATGATGATGTTACAGACATAACAACAACCAAAAAATTACAGACTTTCATACAAGGGTGCTTGTGTAGACAATAAGGTCTGAATTGGCTTGACAGGATCGCCGAATGGGGATCTAATGGCAAGAACTAGACGCTGGCCTTATTTGGAACACACAAAGAAGAAACCTACTCATAGTATTTCAAAGCAGTCTCTGTTCATGAATCTCCATGTTAAGAAAGGGAGAGGTAGATTAAAAAAAAACACTTGGAGAAGAAAACTGGCGATGGATGAAAGGGATAAAGAAGATACTGAAGCACTCTTTGAGCAGGCGGTTCAGCACAGGGCGACTTGGGGTGAATGTTCTGAAGACCTATGCTCCTTGGGGAGCTGTAGAATGATGATGACGATCAAAATAATGCTGATGATGATGACAATGACGATGATTACGATCATAACAATGGTGATGATGATGACGACGACGATGATGAAGATCATAATAATGATCATAATGACGTTAGTGTTGATGATGATCACATGGTGATTGTCATGAAGTGACGTCTGTATCACATCACGAATTCTGCATAGCTCTGATCACACAGCGCGCCATACATTGGAAATACTATAGGATATCCCGAACAATGAAATCGCACCATCAGGCCGTGTTTACAGAAATATTAGGCAGTCCAGAATGGAGTCGAATGTGTGCAAATCACTTGAGAAGGGAATTTAAATACAACCTCAGGAGAGAAGTACCACCTGAAAGAGGGCACCAATGCGATGTTACAGATATTGATCTGCAAGTCGGTGCAGAGACTTTTACAACAAGTACTAAAGGACGGGAGAAATCATTGGTCGAATGCATCGACTCATCAGGTTAGTCCATAATTTAGCTGTTTAAAGCATGAATAGAATAAAATGCAGTTAGGAATGGAAAAGGTGGTTTACTAGAAATATGTAGAATAATTCAGGGTGTAATTTAAGCTTTAGATGAATAAAATCGCTCCAGAAATAAGAAAGATAATTGGGATAATAGTTTTTCGTAATTGAACAGCGAGACAAATTTTGCCTAATTTTGAGATACGCAACACCCCGTTAGCCACTGCTCCCCGATACGCCGGATGTAAAGTATAAATAGACCTTGCCCTTGCTAAATTGAGGCCATTAGATTTGAGAAGCACAGCGAGCAGAAGAAGCGGTAAAATTGGTAATGAAAAGTGCCTTTGCCGTTTGCACCTGAGAGCAGATCAGTCTGCCCATTAACAGTTCGTCTGTGTGTGCCTGAGGGTAAGAAAGAATATATATATATATATATATATATATATATATATATATATATATATATATATATATATATATATATATATATATATATATATATATAATTAAATGAATTTCTATTGATTCACTACAGTGTGCGATAAGGAGTGTGTAGACGTGATTCTGCCACCATTGTGTAATTTCTGAAGGACTTACCCGCCTGTGTATATTCAAAATAAATTGAGAATGATGGCAAAAGTGTGTCTGTAGGTTTGGAAAAGTATTTAAACAATTATTTCTTGATGGAATGGATCACATACCAGGAACATAAGGAAGGATGAAAGTCGTTGGATTACTGTATAGTTTGATATATTACTTAGTATTTTTATTCACGAACAAATTATTGTAGGGAGGCGGATCACGGGAAAAGGATTATAAGTAAGAATGTAGAAGAAATTTATGATCACAGTGAACTGAATTGATTGTTGCTACTATACTATATCTTGTGCATCTGCTAGCACTCTGTCTGAAACTGTCTATCATCCCCATCTGTGTCATAGAGGAATACGGATAGAAAAATACATGGATTGCATTTAACTTCGTTTCAGGTTTTATCCTGTAAACCTAACCAATATACAAGAGGCATCTCTTACTGAGGTTACAACAGATGCAGTGCCGGTCTATGTCAGAGGGCCAGACATCTCGGGTATACCACTTGGAAGAATTCCAGCCAAGATTTCGATCCAATATCAGAGGGAGCCATCTTTCGGGACTCAGATAAGTTGCCCACAAAGGCAACTGTACAGCATATAATAATAATAATAAATTCTTTAAGCGCCAAACACGGCGCATAAGGCAGAAACCAGTGCTCTCCAGGTTGTTCGTTGTGACGCCACTCCTCTTAGCTCTTGCACATTATTTAGGCCCAACGTTCTTCCTTCTCTTATTATTGTTCTTCTGAGTGTTTCTTTTGGTCTTCCTTTTTTCCGCTTACCCTCAGGAACCCAAGTGAGCGCCTGTAGTGGTATTCTGTTGTTTTGCATTCGTAGGACATGACCGATATATGACCATCGTCTTTTCCTTATATAGTCGGAGACATATTTCTGCCTAGAGTCTTCTCTTATTTGTCGATTAGTCTTGAATTCTTTCCAACTGATGTTCATGAGTTTTCTAAGACATTTGTTCTCGAATGTATTCAGCTTGTTCTCCAATGATTTTGTTATTTTCCAACTCTCACAGCCGTATGTTAACACTGAGATAACATTTGAATTAAACAGACGAAGCTTGGTATGTATTATTCAATGATCGTAATTTCCAAATGTTAGATAATCTATTGAAGGCGCTAGCTGCCAAAGCAATTCTAGTATGGATTTCTCTTGTTGTGTCACCATCCTGAGTCATTTTACTGCCTAAATAATTGTACAGCATATCCCTGTTCACAAAACATAAACTAAGAACAGTTAGTGATGACAATTGCAGTGTAGATCTTCAATCAAAACTGTGAAATTAACAAATATTACTTAATCCGAGAGAAACCCACCCAACAAGACTTTCTCCATAGTGAGAGACATTTTACTTCAGTGAAATACTTTGTTGAACTTTTTAGTATTTAATTCATGTTGTAATATGATTTCTTTTAAAACTTTTCATAAAGAAGAGAGTAAATGTATAAATAAATTGTAAATATTCACCAGCAGACTTACTTAAATTCTTGTTGGTGAATTTAATTAAATAATTACCCCTTGCAGAGTTAATAACAATAATAAATACCATATTAACAGAGGAGGATCTGGAGAGGTAGCAAATAAGGAATCAGAGTACTACATTACCAGCTTCTCTGGTAACTTATACAGCTTGACCCTACCTTTGTTGTCTATACACCCTTACTCATTTCAGAGAAGGGGTATTACTGATTAGACCAGACTCTTATCTGGCACTATCCTGGTATCATCTAATACACCTTTATGTCCAGGATATCTTATTAAATTCAATAACCATCTACCCTCTCGCGACAGTGATGATGATGATGCTGAATGATGATGATGGTGATGAAGATATTAATGATGATGATGACGATCATAACGATGGTGGTGATGATGATGACGATCATAATGACGGTGATGATGATGATATGAAGATCATATGATAGTCTTGATGATGATCATCACCATAATGATAATGGTGATGATGATGGTGACGATCATATGGTAATGATGATGATCATGATGATGACAATCATCATGAGAGTGATGACTATGACGATAATAATGAGGGTGATTGTGACATGAAAATCGAGCACCCTGATCGATCTACTTTAATCTCACCGGCACCCTTCACTCTTGTTCAATATAATCGCTCAACGTGGGTTTCCACGTGCTTCCCTAATTAGCATGCAAGAATTATTGCGCAAACAGCCATGCATTTCTCCATCTGTCTCATTTTCTAGTTTAGCTACGCCTACCTGTCTTTGTTTCAAGCAATATTGAGGCAGCAATTCATATCTCTAACTGTCTTTCCTTCAAAAAGGGGAAGGGCAAGGGGGTTTGTCAGCTGTAAGGTACGTAATTTCGTCAGCGCCTTGTCCCTGAAACACGGGAAGGGGGGGGGGCGAGGCAACGGGTTTTGTAGTCACTAAGAGAGAACGGATCGTAATCGCAGAATGCAGAAAGGGCGTTAACCATTTTACCGTCTTTATTCCTTTGATCGTGTTCCAGGGGACGAAATTGCTCACCGAGAGACGGGACCTAAAAGGCGCCCGGCTAGCGAAACGGAGATACGGGTGGCGTAAGCGTGAAAATAATCTTTCATTCATGAATCGACCGCAGTTTTCCCCAAATCCGGGCAGAAGTGAGAAATCTCACACTAGTTAACGATTTCTACCCATTTTCATATATATATCCGATCTCTTAAAATTCAGTTATCAGTAGCGCTAGAGATTTTGAAGAAAGTACCTAGCTCGCATATGAGATCCAAACTACAATTTTGTATCATTTATATACGTAGAGATTAATTCATTTTTCTATGCTGAGGTAATAATATATTAGAGTTTGAGTGATTTAATTGTAAAGTGTTTCCATTATATTTCACTGGGTTTTTGGTATGTGTTAATTAAATAACGTATAGCAAACTTTACCAGCTAGAAACGTAAAATTAATTACTCGCTATTTCCTAAGTAAGAGATGCTTTAAATTAATTAATAGACGCTAGGCGGCGGATAATTTAGAGAACGTGATTTATTTTCTATTTTCATCTTGTGTAAATTTTTTAAGTGACTAGTGTTCATATCTCATGTTAGGAGCGATGAGATTAGCTAGACACTTGTGGGGTTTTAATTTATTTTAATAACGGAGTGCTTAACAAGTAATACCTAAATGTGTGTTAGATTAGGATATGGATAATATTGTTAAAGCGTTTATATTTTTCTTCCCATATAATCCAGGCTGATCAAAACCTTGTGATCCAGCGTTTTTATGATCTGATGTACCTATCAGCATCAAAATAATTATTGTTATGACCATCTTCATGTTGTGACCCCTGTGCGGTCCACCTTCTCTATTTATGACGAGAAGCCAAATCAAGAAAACAAACAATAATATATAAATTTTAACTGGTACGGAACTTTCCCAGAATACAACTTTTTTTATATCATAATATATTATCAGTCTGCTGAGGAAGAAAGTCAGTACTTTTCATCTGACCCTTGACAGGAGTTTTTCCATCGAATTTATTCAAGAGAACTCACTGTTCATACTCGGCTCCCACCTCAACGAACAGCAGATTATTATCATTTAACATTTTTGTCCATCACGTCACAGAGTGTCATAGCCACCTGAATTTAGGCCGCACTGGAACAATACTTTACCATATTAATTTCCAGGACAGTGCCACCACAATAGAAACCCTTATCCAAAGCATATACCTGCAGTGAAAAGGAATAATATCCAGGCAAAAATACTAACGCATCAATTGCAGCGACTCCCCGAAACATAGCAGTCAGCTCATCGGATAGTCTGGGGCTGCACTTGACCCTGAATATGACTGATTAGTTTTTAATAACTGCTAGTGTTTAAATTCCAAGGAATGTATGCAGCTTCAACATTTGGTAAGGAAATCTGAAAGTGGGCCACTGTATGGTTTGTGCGAGTGAACGGATAGAAAGATACTAATTTCTTATGTTACTACTAACCTACCAACCTTCTTTTATTTATCTCTCACTAATCTGAGTGTTCTCGGGATAGGTTATATTAAGGACTTAGTCTTTACCCGTCCTAACTATTCCCTACTCCCATTGTTAATTATTTGGATTTTTTTTTTTTTTTTTTTTTTAGTTAATTACCTCTGTTGGGATCTTTCCTAGTTTTCCTATACAAGAGGGAGGGCCTATTAGATTATATTTTCATTTCTTGTCTTTTTTTTTTTCTTGATGTTGTGATATTTCTAGCGAAAATAAACATAATAAACCTTAAGCTATAGTGTTGGTCAAACCCTTGTCCTTTTATATGTTATTCATAGTTTGTTTTCACGTCTGTACGTAGTTTTACATGTCACAGAATTTTGTGTACTTAAGTATTGTGTAAACTTGTATGTTGTACAAGGAGAGTAAGGGCGTCTGGAAGTTAAATAGAGTCGTAAAAGATAGGCTGGATTAGAGCAATTACTCAATCCAAGACTGCCTTTTTCTCTACACTATCACCCTCCTCGTGAAACAGATACTATTTCTTACACCTTCCTTTCACATAGCTGTCACTATCACCTCTGCTTGTACGGGACCATAAATATCTCAGTCCTATCTTCTCAAAATTTACGACAGTGATGATGGTGGTGATGATGATGGTGATGACGATCATAATGAGGCTGATGGTGATGATGATCATAATGAGGGTGATGATGATCATCATAATGAGGGTGATGATGATGGTGATGATGATCATAATGAGTGTGATGATGACGCTCATAATTATAGGGATGATGATGATGACGCTCATAATTATAGGGATGATGATGACGATCATAATGATAGTGTTATTGATGATTTTTCTCCTTGCTCTGCAGTGATGGTCGAACAATGGCCAAACTTCAGAGTATCTACTGACGATCTTCAAAGTTATCTACCTTTAGCTCAAGATTAATCTTGGTAGAGATGTGAATTGAAGATTGGTGCTTCAATTCTAGGGAGCCTCATGGGATAATAAGAAATCAAGTACTATAGATGATAGGATCCAGGCCGTGTAAACTTTCTATCTTACCAGACCTTCTATAAGGAGAAAGAATTTTGTTTGTTTTGATGATCCCCCAACTGATTTAAATCAGTAAATATTACTTCATTGGCTCTGTTTATGTGTATTTAAAATGACTGAGACATACGGGTGCAGTTCACTCAAAAAATGATTAAATCAACTATAAATTTGTATATATACTTATAGCAAATGTAATAATCAATTTATAGTTAACACTGGAAAATAAATAAAGGAAATTTTAGCCTAAAGATTTCATTATAGGTGATAGTCCTATGCTCTAAATTGTTTGGTTTAAGAGTTCACTTGGCAGCTTTAAGTGGGTACTTCGCTGCCAGTAACATGTCGGTTGGCTTCTGCTCCAGTCGATGCTTGTTCTTTGCAGGTTATGGACCAGTTTTCTCTCGTCACTGGTCAAATCTGGTGGCTGTAACACTTCCCTTGTAGTATCGTGAGGCAATTACGAAGATGGTCCAGCGTCTTCAAGGCCCGTCTGATGTTGGTATCTAGCTTTGATTGAAGGCCACATACCTTACACTTGTTCCACAGACTAGTACCACCTATTGGTACCACCGACTGTTATCATGAAATGAGAGAAAAATAAATATCCCTCCTGATACGAAAATCAGGTGTCCCCTCCTTTCATTCCACCATCCCATCTGCCTCAGAACTTTACCCTTTCTGAGCATTAATGTTAATCCCAGTGAGCGGAAAACACCCATTGCATTTATATAGAACATGTTTACATATACAAGTACGTATGCACTGGTTGAAATGTTAATATAATAATTATGTACATTTTTTTCTGTCGTAAACCACTCCCTGCTCCATATGGTACTTCTGACTACCTCTGCCTTTGGTTCTCTATTAAAAACCCGCATGAAACAGTCATCAGCTCTTGCAGTGGTGGTTCATGAAACCATCATTCTA
Source organism: Oreohelix idahoensis (assembly GCA_024509875.1). Taxonomy (NCBI): domain Eukaryota; kingdom Metazoa; phylum Mollusca; class Gastropoda; order Stylommatophora; family Oreohelicidae; genus Oreohelix; species Oreohelix idahoensis. The sequence goes on along the minus strand of JAMPIV010007343.1, from coordinate 192,601 downwards.
TATGCTGAGGTTGCCAGCCTCGTACGACTTTGACATCCACTAGCAATTTTCACATATTAATAATGCAAAATATATCTTGGAGCATACAGACTTCTGGCTCAGAGAAACAGTTTCGGCATTTTGGTTCAGACGCCTCTTACACGTGGTCTGGGGTATTACTTTACAATAGAATCCCATTATAACTTCGCGTTCATGTTCCCAGGATTCCGTATTAATAAGGGTAGAGTTTTCTTCTGTATAAGTCCAGAAGATGCTCAAATACGTTGTCCGGTCCTATAAAGTAGAATCCTGATTCTATTCCTTATTCTGGCTTGTCTGGCTGTTTTCTTGACGAGTTGAATTATCAGTTCCTTAGAATGTGCTGCATTATAAGCAACATTCGGCCCACGCATCCACGTTGCTACTATACGACAAGGCTCCAATCAGAAATGTTGTATTTTAACATCTCAAATGTCAAACCAATAGCATTCAGCTTGCGTATTTTGGTAGGGGCTATACCCGCTACTCTCTCTTGGAAAATTCCTGCGTGACACATAACATTTGAATTGTTCACAAATCACTCCCATATAAAGTTTTTTTCTTTTCCGTTGGTATTGATCATGTTTACAATCCACCACTTCATAGATCTATCACTGATAATATTTTTCAAGATTGGCAACTTATCGTACTATTACCTACAGTTAATCTTGCCTGGAAACAGTTACATCATTTCGTGCGCGTCTTTAATCTGTCACCAGATGAATATCTACCGACACGCTCTTGTGTACACAAACAACTATCAAGCAACAAACCGGCCAGACAGAAAATATTATCAGGGATAAGACAACTGACTGTGGCCATCTCTGCTTTGTTTACGTATTAATCCAGGCGCTCCCATTCACTCTCTGGTGAGAAATGTGTTACGCACTCGTAAACAACATTTCACTCTACACATCCAGGAGTCAATATGGGTTCAAATGAAAGTAAATGATTACAATAATCAGTAAAGATGGTCGATGAAGCCCAGACAGGACATGAATTGAAGGAAGAAAATGTAAACAATAAATCGAAAATCCCAACTATGGGAGGTGGGGAAAAAAAGAAAGGAAAGAGCACAGAATGAATAACAGAATGGCACAGGAAAATGTAACGAATGTGGTTATTTTGTCACATTGATGATGATGATGATGACGATCATAATGATAGTGATGATGATGATGATGATGATGATGATGACATAGTGATGGCGATGATGCTGAAGATGATAATGACGATCATATTGATGTTTATGATGATGATGTCAATCATAATGATGATATTGATGAGGGTGATGATGATAATGACGACGATCATAATGATGATGGCGATCATAATGAAGATGATGATATGATGATCATAATGAAGGTGATGATAATGATTATGACGATCATAATGAAAGTGATAATGATGGCTATCAAAATGATGGTGATGGTGATCATCATCATAATAAAGATAATGATGATAATGACGACGGTCATAATGACCGGGATAAAGATGATGATGATCATAATGATGGTGATGATGATGATGCCGATCAAAATGAGGGTGATGATGATGGTGATGACGATCATAATGAGGGTGATGATCATGGTGATGATGACGACGATCATAATGATGGTGATGATGATGACGACGATCATAATGATGCCGATGATGATGACATTGACGATCATAATCATGGTGATGATGATGACGACGATCATAATGATGGTGATGATGATGATGATGACGATCATAATGATGGTGATAATCATGATGATGATGACGATCATAATGATGCCGATGATGATGATGACGACGATCATAATCATGGTGATGATGATGACGACGATCATAATGATGGTGATGATGATGATGATTACGATCATAATTATGGTGATAATCATGATGATGATGACGATCATAATGAGGGTGATGATGATGGTGATGATGATGACGATCATAATGATGCCGATGATGATGATGATGACGATCATCATGATGGTGATGATGATGATGATGATTATGACGATCATAATGATGGTGATGATGATGGTGATGATGATGGTGATGATGATGACGATCATAATGATGACGATTATGATGATGACGACGATCATAATGATGATGATGATGACGATAATAATGATGGTGATGATGATAACGATCATAATGATGGTGATAATCATGATGATGATATAACGTAAAGGAAAATGACATAACAGACAAAAAACTGACGCGCGCAGGAACAAGATTTCCCAGAAATGTAGCGGACACCTGTCAGTCTAGTAATGTACGACACAGATTTAACAAGTTACCTATGACATTATGCTGAACAAATGAGATGTATTTTATGAAAAAAATTAAAATACTCTACAATAACATTGGATGCACCTATGGTGTGGAAGAAATTCAAAGAGAGACGCTTACACACTATACTTGCATATTCTAATTATGCAAACGTAGGGATGTGAATCAGTTCTAAAAGACCGATGAAGAAATGGTTTAAGAGCAAAATTTCAGTTCTTTCAGAGCTGTTCTTTGGCTGCTGTTTTGTTTGCTGAGTAATTGGGCAATTACACTACTCAGCACGTACATGAACTAATTTCAGTCTGATTAAAAAAATAATAGTGATTACATCGTAAGAAACATTTTCTTTTGGGAATGGTATTCATGTGGAGCAAGATTTCAGCATGAATTAACGTTGTCCACGTCGTAACGAAAGTTACCCCGGAGAATTTATGCATGTACTGTCAGAACTTCCCGCCGGCGCGATTTGCGCACAATCTATTTCTGATGACCTTACCTTATCGTGAAACTAACAGTTCATCCTTTTCAGTGAAAGGACTGTTGTCAGAAAAAATGTCGTGAACTAACAGTTTTAGGATTTATTTGTGTACTACCTGTGGTAACTAAGCTAGACACTTTCATGATAATGTTTGTTTTATTAAATGTATACTGTAAAATGGCGTTGTATAGCATTAAGCCAAAATGATTGCCATATTCACTTGTATGCAAATACGACACTGCAGAGCAATAAGTTTTCTTTCCGCGGTTAATTTAATAATGTTAGTGTGCTTTTATCTGTGCCAATGGACGAATGTGAAACATATATTCTGGGAGATCATTCTAAAACACAGTGTGACAAGATATCAGCTTTCTGATGTGTGATTGTCGTAATTTTTATCTGAGAGAGTTCTGATGGATATTGGTCCTTTTAGAGTGTAGAATGATAGTGAAGGCTCTGTGAGAATAAGGATTCAGGAAAGTGAGGTAGTAGATTCACAAGGGCTGTGGAAGAGTAAGGACAGTCTCTTATTACGACAATATTTGTCTCTCAAAACTATTCCTACCACTCTTCTGAACAAACAGTTGTTTGCCAGTTCCAGTCGCTCATGCGCACACACCGATTTGGTGATTCTGACGCACAACGTACATGAATACACACTACGATAACAAAATATGGGAAATGTTTGGGTTTTGGGCCAGCCGACACCCAATGCTAATAAAGTTTTTAATACTTTTATTATCATAAAATCAAGTTACAAGTAAGTCAATTTACAGTCAGAAATCATGGGTTACAAAATACAAAATGACAGGGGGGTGGGGGGGGGGGGGGGGGTTGAGGAAAAGTATCCAATGCACCTTTTCCCGCTTGTATTTACTAACAGAAAAGACCCGGTCCCAAGGACGAGAAGGGGGGTGGGGTAGGGGGGGAGGTGTGTGATGATCAGAGATAGGCAATTTAACCCAATGGTAAATTTATTACTCTGAGTCAAGGGGGTTACAGTAATAAGGGGTAAAGGAAAAGCTAGGGGTCATCAAATGTTTTCCTTTAATCAACCAATTTTCCCGGGAGGGGGGAATGCTCACAGTTAAATAATCCCGCTAGGAGAAATCCCGTACAATTAATACAGTACACCTTAATACTAGGTTGAACTAATTATAAGGGTAAAAAGATTAAATCTCCTTTTTCATTAAAAAAAACACGCTTGGCTGGCCAGCACACAGTCACACACACACACAGACTTACTAAATGGTGAATTCTGGCACTTCATAGGAAATAAATAAAAAAACAGCACTAAACCTTGGCTTAGGTAAAAGTATTTTCTTCCGTGTACAGCCCCAGATTAGCGGGTTGTTGAAGTTAACAAAGTGTCCCGAAATCGCTGGACGTTGAAGTTTAACGGTACTGTTTGTTTATTAGATAAAGTTCCTAAAGAATGGCACAGGCACTTGGCTAGGTGTGAGGAATGGTGTGGTATCTAAGATTGGCACAGCTGGTAGAGATAACTTTCTTTTGCAGTAATGTCACAAACTACAAAACACTGAGGTAAGTTCTTCAGGGGGGTGGTAAAATCCAATGATTATGCTTGACAGACAGTGTCAGGGAAATCTATGTTCTTCTTCACAAATAGAGCAGTGAGTAAAGTATTGCTACTGTTGACTGTTCTTCTTACAGTTTGATAACTATAAAACGACTTTATGAATTGGGATTTTAAAATAGTCTTTGGGTTTGCTTTGTTTCTGTATACTTCAGATAGCTGAATCCCAACAGGATCGCCACAAAGATTAAATTTCAAATATGTTCATAAGTCACTGGAGTAATCGAACTGAGTCGGCAAGACTCTAGATATATATTATTGCTGCGTAATGGCTGTTTAAATGATGTTTCATTGCTGCTAAATTGCTGGGATGCGAGGTTCAAAAGAACATTCTGGATGCAATAGAAAAACATGAAATACAATAAAATCATATTAAAATCTAACGCGCGATACATTTACAGTTTAACTATTTTCTGCACTCGCGTCTTCAATTAATAAAGCAAGAAAAAAACTCCCCGTGAGGTTAATAGTAGAAAGCACATCTATTTATACAGAACTAAACTGTATTGAAGTTATAATTCCCTCAAGCGGCTATTGTATTAGGAAATGAACTTATAGATGTAACATTTAGTTGGCACTAGAACTTTGAAGATGGGCTTATTTAATAAGGTTAAATTTACACCACAATCCCGTGAAGTAAATATGAAATAACTAGACCACTGATCACTCGAAACTAAAGTATTAATTACCGTCTGCACAGAAAAAGAATTTCACCCCAACAGCCAACAATTTAGATGAAATCTAACAGGAATTTAGCTATATGCTAGTGAATCTTAGAATTCTGTCAGAACGAATGATAACGTTGCCCTTTTCAGATTCTGTATTTATCTATTAGAAAGGCAAGATAAATGGTACGTGTGAAAATTTCACGCCTCTTCAGTTCCCAAGGGAAGTCGAAGTTATTTAGCCGCCATGCTAACCACGATGGCCCGACTGGCTTCCGATCTACGTTCGTCTCAGGCTGCTCGCACGAGGATGTGAAATTTCGGCGAGACTAGCCTCGTTCGCGGTGAGTTTCCTGATTCCTCAGATCGTATCCGCTACGCTGAGCGTTCCGTCTTTAGGGCAAGTCTGCCGGTGGCCACAGAAGTGCGAAGTCTGCAAAAAGCTTTCTTCTGACCGCTCGTTTTCGTCTTGCGAACGGTTTAGTGTTCGTACGGAGATGCTAAACTTCTGCTTCTCTGTTCTGGGGATCTTCTTTGACTGCTTTGATCCTAGCCGCTACTCTTCGTTGATGAAAAGTTACAACAATACTGATGTTCAGGGATTCTAATGTTATGAAAAGCTAAAGTCCCTTTAATCATCCATCAAATCAGGGAAAATTCACTTGACAAACTAGACGTACGTCACAATCGTCCCCACTTTTAGACATGAAACCATTTTTCATGTTTCCTTTTTGACAATGGAAGTGACCTGATTGGTGACTTTAGGATGAGTGGTATCTTCAGTTTGCTCTTCTTCCTCTGTAGACCAGTTTCTACTCAAGAAGTCAACTCCGACATTCTGTTTTCCTGGAATATATTCCACTTTGAATGAATAAACGCTCAATAATAATGCCCAGCGCATAGTCCTTGCGTTGAATTCCTTATAGGCACCAAGGAAAGCTAATGGAGCGTGGTCGGTTTGTACTGTGAAAGAAGTACCATACAGAAACTCATGATGGCGTCTGATGCCATGAATCAGAGCGAGACATTCTCTTTCAACGACACTGTAGTTGCGTTCAGCCTTGTTCAGTTTCCGACTGCCGTAAGCTATTGGGAATAGCATATTCGGGTCACTGTCCTCGGCTTGCAACAATGTTGACCCGATGCCCTGACCTGACGCGTCAACTCTCAGTACGAAAGGCTTCTTCAGGTCAGGTAACCTTAGGATTGGGTATGCCGACAACTGTCCTTTCAAAGTGCTGTATGCATGTTCGCACGTTTGATCTCACATGACCTTATCAGGACAACCTTTCTTGGTGAGGGCAGTCAGAGGTGCCGTAAGTCCGTTGAAGTTCTCGATGTATTTCTGATAATATGCACATAGTGATAGGAAGGAACGCACGTCTTTCTTCGTTCTGGGCCTTTTGGCTGCAGCTATTTTCTCCACGTTCTTCTGAACAGGCCAACTACAGCCGTGGGAAATAGTATGCCCCAATAAGTATAGCTTTTCAAACCCGATGAGATATTTGCTAGGTCTGGCTGTGAGACCAGTTTCCTGTAGTCTCCTGAGGAGCATAGCAACCGTAGCAATATGTTCGTCGTAGGTTTCCGATGCAATTAATATGTCATCCATGAAATTATGGATGTGGGGACTTTGCAAAGGTTCTAACAGCTTCCTCATCATTCTGGTGAACACTCCTGGTGCGTTATGCAATCCGAACGGCATCACATTAAATGTGTAATGTCCTTCACTAGTGCTGAAAGCTAGCAAAGGTTTAACTTCCTCCTTGACTGGTATTTGATAATAACCTTTACTGAGGTCAATCTTGGAGAAAATCGTTGCCTTGCTGAGCTTGGTGAACAACTCAGAAACAGTTTGGAGAGGTTCGGGCTTGAATTCCGTAACAGCGTTTAGTAGCCGGTAATCTATACACAGCCGAACTTCCTTATTGGGCTTCTGCAACAGCACTACACTTGAACTGTAAGGAGATGTAGACTCACTGATAATTCCTGCCTGTCGCAGCTTGTCTATTTCTCCGCGAAGTGCATCAGCTTTAGCGTACGGGATGGGGTAAACTCTGGTTCGAACAGGGGTCTCGTTTGTTAATGTCATGTCAAATTCGATGAGATTTATTCGACCAGGTACATCCGTTAAGACTGCACTGTACTGTTTTAGTAGCGCCCTGTTTCTGTTTGTTGTTCTGGTGAGAGATTGTCGCCGAACTTGACATCTTTAAAGGATTATGTGGGTTGCAGTGGATACTCCATGCAACCATCATCATCTTCCTCGTCTTCCGTTGCTATGGCGACAGCCAGGAGATGCTCGGAGGATGGCACTGGTCTTTCCAGATATTTATTAAGCAGATGTATGTGGAAGACCTTCTCCTTTCCTTTAATGGAGATCTTGTAATTAGTACGTGAGATCTTTTAAGGACGGTAAACGGCCCTTGCCATCCGATGCGAAGTTTATTGCTTCCGGTTGGAAGTAGCAACAAAACTTTCTCCCCTGGTTGTAGTTCTCTCTCTCTTTTGCAGCTTTGTTGTATCTTTTAGCATGTTTAGCGCGGGCTTTCTTATGGTTGGTTGTAGCTAGATCCCATCCTAGCTTTAGCATTTCCTTGAGCTCAGATACATACTTGCTTGCAGAGACGACTGTCTCGTCAGCCTTTTGGTCTGTCAGGGACCGAAGTAAGGCTTCTAGTGGCCCTTTAATAGGTCTGCCAAATAAAAGTGTAGCTGGCACGAATCCCGTAGACGCTTGGGGAACCTCTCAGTAGGCGAATAAGGCAGCCGATATATATAGATCCCAGTCTTCCGGTTTCTCCTGACCCAGCTTACGTAACATGGTGGTGAGGGTGCCGTTAAAACGTTCCACGAGCACGTTTCCGGCCGGATGGTAGGGACTTGTGTGGATATGTTTGGCCCTCACGATCTTAAAGATCTCCTCCATTAACAGGCTACGGAATTGGGATCCATTGTCCGTCAAAACTTGTTGAGGGAATCCCAACCGTGTAAAGATTTGCACGAGGGCTTCTGCGACATGCTTGGAATCTGTGCATGTTAGCGGTACAGCTTCGGCCCACATTGTGCAAGTGTCGACTAATGTCAGGATGAACCTGTTCTTTCTTTTGGTCCTTTCCAGGGGTCCAATGATGTCGACAGCAACCCGTTCAAATGGAGTCCCCACAATTGGCATTTGCCCCATGGGTACTGGGGGTGTCAAGTGCTTGGGTGCTACCCGTTGGCACTGGGCGCAGGATTTCACATACCTGATAATGTCAGAGTTCATTCCTGGCCACCAATAGTGGGTTTTATTCGCTGAATAGTGGCGTTTTGTCCCATATGTCCGCTAAAGGGAAGAGAGTGCCCCATTTCTAAGATCTGGCTTCTGTACTGCGTCGGTACTAGGAGCTGGTTATTCCCCGTGTCCGGGTTGCCCGTTCTACGATACAATACGCCGTCCTTAGAAAAGATGTCTCCGTTGTGTCTGGGGTCCTTAGCCATGGGCAGTTTTCTAAAGCAGGGCTCCAGAGTAGGGTCCTTTTGTTGCGCCTCCTTCAGTTCATTCGGCAACAAATTTGGCGCAGGCTCCCTCTCCTTCTTGGCTTGCCCTCTTGTGGTTACCGCTGCCACAATCGGCTCCTTTGGTCTCCCAATAAACACATATCTACATCCCAGGATAACTGGGTAGATAGGATCATCCATAATGGCCGCTTTAATAACTCCTCTGACAAAGTCAGAGTGTATTTCTACCAGTGCGATAGGAAGCGTCCTGGGTGCATCACTCCTGAAAACTCCACTAAGTTTGACGGTTTCCTCTGTCTCCTGACCGGGTTTGACTAGGTGCCTAGCGACAATACAACTAAAGCTTAGTCCAGTGTCAAAGAGACAAGTAGTTGAGGTACCATTCAAAATTACAGTTCCTCGAGTTGAGGGTCGGTCCCCCTCAGGTTGAGAATCACTGACATTGACTCTACCTTTCGAGGCTGTATGCAAACATCCGACGTGGTTTGGACCGGTTTGTTTGCCCTGATCAGACGTTCCTGGTGTAGGGGTCTTCCCTTTTCCTTGACCTTGGTGGCCGCGCTGCCACGTAGGCTTGGTGGGTTGATCAGAATTGTTGTTAGGGGGGTATCGGGTTTTGTAGAATTTCGATTTTTCCTGGGGAGGTCTCTGGGTATTATTTTCTCGTTGGTTATAATTCTGAGAAGGATTGGAAGAATAGGATGAGTGCTCTAGATTTTGATTTTCGAGATGGCTCATCTGCGGGTTTACGTTTATTGCTGGGAAATTCGGCCATTGCATTGCTATAGCGTTCGGCTTTATTGAGGATGTCCTCAAGCCTGACTGCTCCTTGTTCAGCCAAAAATCTACGGGTGTCATTGGACAAAGTGGATTTTATCTGTTTAACAAGAACAATTTCTAGAAGTCCCTCATATGAAAGAGGTAATTCAGATAATTCTATGCACTTTGTCAAATAGCCCGTGAGACGTGAAGAGAACTGCGGAAAAGTTTCCGTGCTCTCTTTCCGGCTGTTTCTGAACATTTGCAGAAATTTTCGGGCGGTTATCTCAAACCGCTCTAGCAAGGCCTTTTTCAGCATGTCGTAATCATGTTGGTTGGTTCCCAGCTTTGTATATACGTCATAAGCAGTGCTTTTTAATGACGTTGAGAGTTTAAGTGCCCAGCGGGAACTCTCTAGCCCATACAGATTGGCGAGCCTCTCGAATTTTTCTAGGAAGCTGTCAATTTTTTCGTTAGGGCTAGGAAAAGACTCTAAAGCAAAGGACATCGCCGTTAATTGGGCAGATTGAGTACTGGAGAGGTCCATTGACTGAGACTGGGGTGAAGACGGCTCTCCGTTATTCGAAGTAGAGACGCCCCGACTCTCTAAAGCCTTAAGCGCCAGTTCATGCTGTCTTTCCCTGTCTCTCTCTCTCCCTGCGAGCTTCCGTCTCTGCCTCAATTTTCTTCTGCTCCAATTGACGATCGTCCGCTTCTTTCTTCCTAGCTTCTGCCCTCTCTTCTCTCTCTTTTTCTTCCTTCCTCTCAGCTTCTGCTCTTTGTTTCTCTTCCTTCCTCTCTGCTTCTGCTCTTTGTTGCTCCGCGTCATATATTTCCAGTTCCTGGTTGATAAACAGATTCGCCACTTCTGCGTCTAAGCCTGCCTCTTTCGCTTCCAGCCTCAGGATGGATCTCATCTTTATCCTCTCTGCCATTGTCAAAGAATAAGATGTAGTATGACTAGAGAATAGTACGAAAGAACAAGAAGGGAAAAAAATCAAAGCCGCTACGAGAAAAAAAAAACACAAAGTATAAATTTACTTGTGTTACCTCCTATTTGCAATGTGCAAACTTATCGCTGCTATTATTGTCACTTAAGACTCTTAACGCAAGCGACTATGCCACTAAAATGGTAAGTTACACTAGAAAAGAATCTACTCTTACTAACAGTAGAGAAAAATTTATATTAAAACAATTTAAAAGGAAAAAAATATTTTTTCCCTAAAATTTTAATTCTCTGACAACAAACTCAGTCCCTGAAGTCAATTATTGAGATGAGACGTTGTTAACTTAATTTAAAAAATCAGAACACTCCGTCTTTATCGAAGCTCAACTCCTTTTAACTTCAAAAAACCTTTAGTGACTGTAAAACCAATCACGCAATCCCAGCAATTATATAACAAAATTTCAATTTTCTCTGCCAGAGAATACAAAGGTGACAAATATTTTATTATCACTAACTTCCTGCTCCTGTGGAAAGAACAAACCTGTAATACTTATTGTGTGGTCGGCCCAAAATACTAAAAGGCTTTGTCTAGGGGAAGTAATTACAATCAACCACACTCTATTTAAACTAGGCTCAGAATCCGGGACGAGCTAACCATTTATTGTCGTAATTTTTCTCTGAGACAGTTCTGATGGATATTGGTCCTTTTAGAGTGTAGAATGATAGTGAAGGCTCTGTGAGAATAAGGATTTAGGAAAGTGAGGTAGTAGATTCACAAGGGCTGGGGAAGAGTAAGGACAGTCTCTTATTACGACAATATTTGTCTCTCAAAACTATTCCTACCACTCTTCTGAACAAACAGTTGTTTGTCAGTTCCAGTCGCTCATGCGCACACACCGATTTGGTGATTCTGACGCACAACGTACATGAATACACACTACGATAACAAAATATGGGAAATGTTTGGGTTTTGGGCCAGCCGACACCCAATGCTAATAAAGTTTTTAATACTTTTATTATCATAAAATCAAGTCACAAGTAAGTCAATTTACAGTCAGAAATCATGGGTTACAAAATACAAAATGACAAGGGGGGGGGGGGGGGGGTGTATGTTTGAGTAGAAGTATCTAATGCACCTTTTCCCGTTTGTATTTACTAACAGAAAAGACCCGGTCCCAAGGACGAGAAAGGGGGGGGGGTGTGTGATGATCAGAGATAGGCAATTTAACCCAATGGTAAATTTATTACTCTGAGTCAAGGGGGTTACAGTAATAAGGGGTAAAGGAAAAGCTAGGGGTCATCAAATGTTTTCCTTTAATCAACCAATTTTCCCGGGAGGGGGGAATGCTCACAGTTAAATAATCCCGCTAGGAGAAATCCCGTACAATTAATACAGTACACCTTAATACTAGGTTGAACTAATTATAAGGGTAAAAAGATTTAATCTCCTTTTTCATAAAAAAACACGCTTGGCTGGCCAGCACATAGTCACACACACACAGACTTACCAAATGGTGAATTCTGGCACTTCATAGGAAATACTTAAAAAAACAGCACTAAACCTTGGCTTAGGTAAAAGTATTTTCTTCCGTGTACAGCCCCAGATTAGCGGGTTGTTGAAGTTAACAAAGTGTCCCGAAATCGCTGGACGTTGAAGTTTAACGGTACTGTTTGTTTATTAGATAAAGTTCCTAAAGAATGGCACAGGCGCCTGGCTAGGTGTGAGGAATGGTGTGGTATCTAAGATTGGCACAGATTAAATTTCAAATATGTTCATAAGTCACTGGAGTAATCGAACTGAGTCGGCAAGACTCTAGATATATATTATTGCTGCGTAATGGCTGCTTAAATGATGTTTCATTGCTGCTAAATTGCTGGGATGCGAAGTTCAAAAGAACATTCTGGATGCAATAGAAAAACATGAAATACAATAAAATCATTGATAAGGTAGAACTGCCACCAATGATAAGGCACAAATCTGGCCTCCAACTGATAATGTAGAGAGAGATGCCAGCTCTACCGACACCAGGTATATATATATATATATATATATATATATATATATATATATAGTTGAAAATGATGTAGGGTGTCTTATCTGGTGTTTTGTTGTTGTTGCTGTGTATATATTAGTGAGGTAGTTCAGAGTTACAGCATATGACGTATGACATGTGAAGTCATAAAAAAGGGTGAACTGCTTTGACGTTTCATCATTTATTTGGACGCCACAAATGACAGGTACGTTACATGAGTCATGGACATCAACAGTTCAATATATAATTCAGCATACTAAAGTTTCTGCATGGATCTGCATACATTCTCCAAGTTGATACAGATAATCCTAGCTGACGATAACCTCAGCTTCATCTTATAAATATTCATAATTATCCATACTCCTCTCTGATACTGGAAGATTGGATGTACAATATATATCCATTACTGTTCACACGAGAATGTCATACATGGAGTACAGGTCAAACTGACCTTTACAAAATTCCTAAGTCTAACCCTCGACGAAAGGTGCAATCGCTGATATAGCGATGTTTATAGGACGTAGAACTGTTCCTTGGGCTTAGTATATCCCGTGTACATATAACTCGCAGGTATGAAGATACCTGGGGTGTGACTTCTAGTCGAAGGACCTCGATTACTGTAATGCATAAGTGAGCAGGAATCGACCATCGTCAAAAATAAAGTTAGATTACAGATTTTGATACGTAAATGAGGTATTACCTTGTTTCGAAATCCACACCACAAAAACACACGCCTCCTGGCGTTTTTGAATAATCGAGGGAAGGACCTTGTAAGCTAACTATCTCACAATAAGGCTCCTAAATCCCTAACAAGAATCACAGAGACGCAGAAGCGTCCTACCTGCTTCACAACTTTCTATCAACTCCCAGACAAGAAAACTTCCCAGACGCACTTGACGTCCGGACATGCGCAGAATGCATACAACTGAGCAAGAATCAAACGGGACGATATAAGGAACATTCCAGATCAAGATTTGTAATAAAATCGAGCCTTATATGGACCGAAATCAAGACCTCAACACTAGTTTCAATCATACCAAGAAACAGTTGACCGATACTACCATATACGGAGAGTGACTAACACATCGTTTAAAAGAATAGACCGATGAGTCCCGTCACAAGCGAAGGCAACCATCCTTGCAAAATGTAATCACAGTTAAACAAGAGTTATCTAGCTTAGACTGTGCGACAAATCAAAGTGTACAATTCAGACAAGTTAATTACACAATGTCTTTTGAAAAAATTATACAATGTCTTTAGAAAAATGATTATACAATGTCTTTAGAAAAAATATCTGTGCGTAACAATCATATTAAAATCTAACGCGCGAAACATTTACAGTTTAACTATTTTCTGCACTCGCGTCTTCAATTAATAAAGCAAGAAAAAAACTCCCCGTGAGGTTAATAGTTGAAAGCACATCTATTTATACAGAACTAAACTGTATTAAAGTTATAATTCCCTCAAGCGGCTATTGTATTAGGAAATAAACTTATAGATGTAACATTTAGTTGGCACTAGAACTTTGAAGATGGGCTTATTTAATAAGGTTAAATTTACACCACAATCCCGTGAACTAAATATGAAATAACTAGACCACTGATCACTCGAAACTAAAGTATTAATTACCGTCTGCACAGAAAAAGAATTTCACTCCAACAGCCAACAATTTAGATGAAATCTAACAGGAATTTAGCTATATGCTAGTGAATCTTAGAATTCTGTCAGAACGAATGATAACGTTGCCCTTTTCAGATTCTGTATTTATCTATTAGAAAGGCAAGATAAATGGTACGTGTGAAAATTTCGCGCCTCTTCAGTTCCCAGGGGAAGTCGAAGTTATTTAGCCGCCATGCTAACCACGATGGCCCGACTGGCTTCCAATCTACGTTCGTCTCAGGCTGCTCGCACGAGGATGTGAAATTTCGGCGAGACTAGCCTCGTTCGCGGTGAGTTTCCTGATTCCTCAGATCGTATCCGCTACGCTGAGCGTTCCGTCTTTTGGGCAAGTATGCCGGTGGCCACAGAAGTGCGAAGTCTGCAAAAAGCTTTCTTCTGACCGCTCGTGTCCGTCTTGCGAACGGTTCAGTGTTCGTACGGAGATGCTAAACTTCTGCTTCTCTGTTCTGGGGATCTTCTTTGACTGCTTTGATCATAGCCGCTACTCTTCGTTGATGAAAAGTTACAACAATACTGATGTTCAGGGATTCTAATGTTATGAAAAGCTAAAGTCCCTTTAATCATCCATCAAATCAGAGAAAATTCACTTGACAAACTAGACGTACGTCACAGTTGTCCAGTCTGTATCATTCACAACTATCAGCATCACCTCTTTGCATCACCAGCTACGCAGAATAAACGGCAAGATTAACATTAGCACTGGTTTATAATGTTCAAGACAAAAACAGTAAAATTCCAAAAAAAAATTTTCTTTTATCTTCCGATTATGAAATTTGATATTAAGGTCAAGTAGGTAAAGGATCCCGTTACACGCCCATTGAGGCATATTGGGAATATGGTGTTAGGCCCATATTTTCTTGACCATCGGCACACTAGGGGGGATGTGGTAAGCATCACGCCGGCCGCCTTAACCTTCCCAGTTGCTCTGGTACCCAGTTGGGGCTGGGTCGACCCAGGAGCCGTTTGCAACCTAAACAAGTCCCACCTCATCTGGGGATCGAACCATAGACCACTGAACTAGGAAGCCAGTGCACTAACCACTATGCTACCGCGGTTTCCAAAATTTGATATAGCTGCCAAGTATAACTTCCCACAAGTGGATATGATTACAGCATGAACGATTAACACGACAGACAAAACAACTCTTCGCTGCAGTCTTAATCTCTTTATTCAAATAAATCGTCTCCCATTCCCCCTCCAGATAGTCTGCATTACAGTATTGTCTTAAAGTCTGTTAGACACATTGACTTGAACAATTAGGCGGGACCCAAAGATGCAGCAATAGAGAATGAAGTCAGCGACCCATAGCTTGACTACTTGCGTCAGGGTCAGCGAACCAGAGCTGACCAAGACAACCTCCAAGTGGTGGTCCTGGAAACAGGCTGCATCACTGCAGTCTGGCTGAGAGAGTAGGGATCGAAGTGAGAAAACAAATCCGGTCCCAAAAAATGCCTTGATCAAAGGTGCAGATATCGCAGCTTTGCTGTAAACGGACACAAAGCAACCAACGTCCTTTTCAGGACGAACGAGGAAGAAGAAGAAGAACAATTAGGCACATAATCTGGGAGATAGACAATCAGCTGGACAGACAGACAGACAGACAGAACGAACGAACTTTATTTTCAAAGGGTTAACAATTAGGCTCGCAGGCCCGTCTAACATTCTGCCCTTCCATTCTCATTTATCTTGCGGGACCCAAAGGTGCAGCAATAGAGAATGCAGTCAGCGACCCATAGCTTGACTGCTTGCGTCAGGGTCAGCAAACCAGAGCTGACCAAGACCCTACACCACCTCCACGTGGTGGTCCTGGAAACAGGCTGCATCACTGCAGTCTGGCTGAGAGAGTAGGGATCGAAGTGGGAAGGCAAACCCGGTCCCAAAAAATGCCATGCTGAAGTCGGATGTGTCGGCCGAAAGGCGCACATATCACAGCTCCGGCGTAAACAGACACAACGCACCAACGTCCTTTTCAGGACTAACGAGGAAGATGAAGGAAGAAGAATTTATCTTGCATATATACCCTTTCATTCCCACATGTTACTTTAAGCATTAAATTAAAGGCATAAAACATTATAAAGGTTATATAACAGCATACAATGACATTACCCAATCATAATCAAAATAAAGTATTTGTTTAAGCAAACAAGAACGTAATGGAAAAAAACCCAAAATAAACAAATCCAAAACATCTATACGGTAAATCAGACAATAATTCGAGTATGATCACATTGGGGTAGTATAGAATCGGAACTCCAGAAATATTTGAACAGTCTGCACAGAGAGAGAGAGAGAGAGAGAGAGAGAGAGAGAGAGAGAGAGGCACAGAGACAGAGAGACAGACAGACACACAGGTACGGATAGGTGCATTAGCAAACCGGGAAAAACCACTGTAGTAACTGCACCATAATCGATAATTACCATTGAGCTTTGAATAACAATTACCATTCTTATGTAATTTTAGCAGTGGAAAGTAATTCTCTTTGGAATTTGACGGGAAATTACGATTCTGTCTGTAATTTTACACAATGGAATTTGATTTCACAAAGGCGTTTCAAACAATTAAAGTAAATCACAGTATATCTGCTTGACGCGTTTGGTAAAAAGTCAGACGGAAAAAAAATGTCATTGGTTGGAGTGCGAATCTCTCAGAGGGCAATGACATCATGGCCAGCACTGACAAAACGACAGAAAAAAGGTTATATAAGCCCGTTTCAGAAACAATTCTATACTACCCGAGTTCACTTCAAAAGCGTATAGCTGAGAAGGCGTCAAGCGGACTGACGCATGCGTTTAAGAAGCCACCAGCCACAGCACGTAGCTGAGAAGAAGCCAACTTGACTTGCTTTTGTGAGCCGACTTGCTTAGCGATAACCTTCAAAGCCGCAGTCTTCCTGATACTATTGTGTCTGAGGGCATGTCGATAATTGAATAGATCGTTAAGTTTACAAAATATCTTAGTGCCAATGAAAAATGATGTAATATTAATGTTATGCTTAACATAGATCTACATGTTTGTATTTTACCTTTGTGCTTCCACAACAAATATAACATCAATCCTGAACGGCATTAACTCAACTAGAGTCCTTCTCGGGGCTACAGAATGCTAGCAATAAAAGTGTATAGTCCTTTTAAGGGCTTAGCTTTTAAATGCCATGTGCTCAAGGTTCTTCTTTTTTTTTTCTTCTTCATTACATTTCGTTCGATAAGGCACAATACGTTTAATATATTGTACACATTTTTATAAAGGGAAACAGCTTGGGCATTATGAAATATCAAAGGGAATTAATTATGACGGTATCTAGAAACATTTGTTTAACTGGTGTTAATAGCCCTCAAATTACTTTTATGTTTGCTTTTTATTATTATAATGTTGATACATAAAGGTAAAACGTAATCACTTGAATCACAGAAACACAACTTTATGACAGTGTTGTCAAATATGCAGGTTCTGATTTATTTGCTCATTTAGTCACTGGAGGCACACCCAGTGCTAACATACAGATACCCTAAGTTATTTTGTGCCATCCCCCTTTAAAGGTTCATATATATATATATATATATATATATATATATATATATATATATATATATATATATATATATATATATATATATATATATATATATTACAAACTACATATCCTGGGAATAAGCGAGAGCAGATGGACAGGGATGGGGAGAATAAAAACAGCTACAGGGGAAACAGTACTTTATTCTGGTAGAGAGGACGGTCAGCACAACGAAGGTGTAGCCATTATCCTTAAGAAAGGAATGGAAAGATCTCTACTGGAATGGAAACCCATTAACAACAGACTAATAAGAGCAAGACTGAGAGGGAGATTCACCAACACCACAATTATACAATGTTATGCACCAACAAATGACAGCGACGAAGAGATTAAGGACGAGTTCTATCAACAGGTACAAAAGGAAATGGAAACTGTACCCAGGTACGATCTTATTATAGTAATGGGAGACCTAAATGCGAAAGTTGGAACACACAATAATTATAACGAAAGAGTAATGGGGAAATGCGGCAGTGGAACAGTAAATGAGAATGGGGACAAATTAATAAGCTTCTGCAGTATTAACAACCTGGTCATCGGAGGAACACTTTTTCAACACAAAGAAGTGCACAAGTTAACATGGGAATCACCAAACGGACGAGACAAAAACCAGATAGATCACATAATGATCAATGGCAGATGGAGACATGCACTACAAGACGTGAAAGTAAGAAGAGGCGCAGATGTGGGAAGTGATCATCACCTAGTAGTAGCAAGACTGAAGGTGAAACTCAGAGCTGCTGGACCAGTTGCAGTCAAACAGAAAAGATACAACATCACGAAACTTAAGGACCCCCTCACCAGAAAAGCGTTTGTGGTCGACGTAAAGAGACGATATCTGATTACCAAAAGCCAGGAAAGAACAGAGACCGACGATGTGGACCAGAAATTCAACACCGTCTCAACAATATATAAAGAAAGCAGCAAGTCATGCTTGGGATTCCAGGAAAGAAAGAGCCAAGACTGGATAACACCAGAAACGCTAAACACCATAGCGAAGAGAAAGGAAATGAAAAGGAAGAAAACAGAAGCTAAGTCTCCCAGGTTAAAGGCAATATATAGTGAACAGTACAGTCAGCTGGACAAGGAAGTAAAACGTCAAACCCGTGCTAACAAAAGGACATTTCTGGATGACCTTGCAAGACAGGCAGAAGAGGCAGCACTGAGAAATGAACAAAGCACAGTTTATAAAATAACTAAAGCTATCAGTGGAAAACGAGGTGCAAACAACATAACGTTAGTAAGAGACAAGCAAGGAAATCTCATCACCACAGCACAGGGGCAGGAAACAAGGTGGGCAGAGCACTTCAGAGAAACACTGAATAAGGAACCACCAGAGACTCAGCTGAATGTTCCTGAGGCTGAAAGTGACTTAGACGTAAATACAGACATTCCACGAAAAGAAGAAATTATCACAGCTATCAAAGGGCTAAAAAATGGAAAAGCGCCTGGTCACGACAATCTGAATGCTGAGCTATTCAAGACAGACCCTGAACTAGCAGCAGAACTATTAGAACCACTATTTGCACAAGTCTGGGAAACTGAGACAACACCAACAGAGTGGAGTAAAGGAACAATTGTCAAATTGCCCAAGAAGGGCGACCTTGCAGACTGCAACAACTGGAGAGGAATTACCCTCCTCTCAGTTCCCAGCAAAATACTAGGCAGGATAATCATCCAGAGAATTTCAAAAGCAGTTGACCATAAACTGAGGAAAGAACAAGCGGGCTTCAGAAAGAACAGAAGATGTGCAGATCATATATTTGCCCTCAGGAACATTATAGAGCAGTGCTCAGAATGGCAGAGACAGCTGTACATTAACTTTGTTGATTTTGAAAAGGCTTTCGACAGCATACACAGGGACAGCCTATGGAAAATTCTGAGGGCTTATGGAATTCCCAGCCGCATTGTTTCCATTATAAAAAGCCTCTATTCTAACTTTACGTGCAGTGTTGGATCGAGTAATGTAACTTTCGAAGTGAAAACAGGAGTACGACAGGGATGCCCCTTATCAACAACATTATTTTTGACAGTCATAGATTGGGTGATGCGCCAGACAACAGAGGGCAGTCCAAGGGGAATTAGATGGACAACGTTTTCTACACTGGAAGATTTGGAATATGCAGATGACATTGCACTGCTCGCGCATTCACACCAACACATTCAAGACAAAACTGATAGACTGAATAAGTATGGCCAGCAGGTTGGCCTGAACATCAATCTGAAGAAGACAGAGGTCATGACACTAAATGTGGGCAATCCTGAGCCAATAACAGTAAGGAACCAGAAGTTAGAACAGACAGACACATTTACTTACCTAGGAAGCATAGTAACACCTGACGGCGGAACAAGCAAGGACATTAACAACAGAATGAATAAAGCGAGAACAGCCTTTGCTATTCTCAACAACATTTGGAAGTCTTCCCAGTACAGCACAAACACCAAATTAAGACTGTATGAGAGCTGCGTACTTTCTGTGCTTCTCTATGGTGCGGAATGTTGGAGAGTAACAGAGAAGGAAATGTCGAAACTGTCCTCCTTCCACACAATCTGCCTAAGGAAAATTCTCCGAATCTTTTGGCCAAACACCATCAGCAACCAAGAACTACTTATTCGGAGTAACCAGGAGGACATGCACACCATCATAGCTGGCAGACGCTGGAGTTGGGTTGGCCATGTCCTCAGAAGGGACCCTGATACCATCGCAAGAACAGCTATGCTATGGACCCCCGAGGGAAAGCGAAAGAGAGGCCGACCAAAAACAACTTGGCGGAGAACTGTGGAAGCTGAGATGCAAAGAATGAACCACAGTTGGGGCACTGTACGAAGGATGGCCGCCGACCGAGCAAAGTGGAATCAATTTGTTGCTGCCCTACAAGATGCCACCAGGCGTGATGGCCGCTGACTGCTTTGACGGTTGGCGGTTATGGATCAAAGAAGAAGAAGAAGATATATATATATATATATATATATATATAATATATATACATATACATATATATATATATATATATATATATGTATATGTATATATATATATATATATATATATATATATATACATGTATATATATATATATATTCTTCTTCTTCCGTCCTTAGCCAACGACCGGCAAAGTAGTCAGTGGCCATTACGCCTAGTGGCGTCTTAAGGGCAACAGCGAATAGATTTTCTTTGCCGTTGTTCCCATCACGCCTAATGGCGTCTTTAGGGCAACGACAAATCAATCCGTTTGTTGTTGTTTCCGTAATCAAAGTGACTGGCAAACGGGTGATCAGCCCGTTGGGATATATATATATATATATATATATATATATATATATATATATATATATATATATATATATATATATATATATATATATATATATATATATATATATATATATTGCTACATCCCCCTTTGCACACCGCGATGCGTTCACTAGTTTGAAACATCGCTGTGCTCAAATGAAGCATTTATTGAACGCTACCGTATTAAAATGACGTCATATGAAATAATTTAGGCAGACGCGCGGGCTATATTCTCGAGGTGTCAAGGCGTGTGTGTGTGTGTGAGAGCTCCTGCTGAAATATTTTGATGTCCGCTGTTCTACGTACATTTTCATATGATGTCTGCATTTCATTGAATGCCAGAGATGTGTGGCTATTGACAGGAGAGTATTTTAAATTACTACAGCTTAATATTTTGACGATGTCGCTGTAAAAGACTGTAGCGCGGACTCATACGTGCAGACGGTTACATTCCTTCCATGTGTTCTAATCTATGAAGGCCTTTTGTAAGATGGCCAGTTTTTGCAATTAATCATCAGTGATTATCAACTCAATTGGAGTTTTTATCGTACCTTTAAACGATTGCCCGTTTCGGCGAGATTGTCTTATTTCAATTTATAATAACTGTTGGCGTTTGCATATATATTTATATCTATATATCTCAAGAAGCTAAGTTTTCTTGTGGTGAGGAGAACAAAAACCAAGAATCACCAAGGCCGTAATAATGTTAATGATGAACATGACACTGACAATTTATTAATTTCCAGCATTACAACTGTTGTGTTCCCATCCATAATTTTTTTTAATATACATATCTTAATTATTAACATGCATTGATTTAGTTTCTAAATTGCCGTTATTGATTTTATTCTAGTTATTACTTCCTAATTTTTGTTGTTCTGTGAATTTCACAAGAATATTTAGATTGGTAAGTGGTAATTAACGAGATACATTCGCATCACTTATTAAAAGAAACACAATTGGAGCATAGGATGGTCTAACGAGAAGGTGGCTTACTTCACAGCTGTCCTCTACAGCTACCATCTAGATATGTGTGGTAATCTACCTGATCTGTTATGTGCCATCCCTACCTTTAGTTCACCAGCTCTATTCTCTATTTATTTGAACTTTTACTAACTATCTACCATCCATCTCGCCACACTTACCTACTGAAGTATCTGCTACAGGACTACCTTCATCTTCAACTTACTGCTACTTCTGCTACAGGACTACATTCACCTTCAAGTTACTGCTACTTCTGCTACAGGACTACATTCACATTCAAGTTACTGCTACTTCTGCTGCAGGACTACATTCATCATCATCATCTCAGCCCGTAACCCGTCATGGGTCGTAGGGGTGCCATGGTGGAAGCATCAGCAGACAGAGTCCTCCACTGCTCTCTATCCTCAGCAATGCGTACAAGTGTGGAAAAACCGTGTCCTGCCCATTCTTTGATGTTATCAGCCCAGGATTTTCTCTGCCTTCCTCTTCTCCGTTTACCTTCGACTGTTCCCTGAAGGATCGTTTTCGAAAGGGAGTCATGACGAGTTACATGCCCAAACCAGGCAAGCTTTCGACGTTTCACTATTGACAAAAGTGGTTCTTGGTGGCCTGCATAGGTGTTTATCTTCTCTCTAACATAGACATTTGTTTTGTGCTCTTTATAGCAAATGCGCAAAATTCTTCTATAACATTTATGCTCGAAAGCCTGAATCCTTCGCTCCGTATCTGCAGTGAGTGTCCAGCCCTCACACCCATACAAGAGAATAGATAATACAAGTGATTTGTATAATTTGATCTTCACAGGAAAACTGATGTTACTTTTCCAGATCACATTCAACCTTGTCATGGCAGCTGAGGCCATCTCAAGTCTTGTCTTGATTTCTTTAATTGATCTTCCATCACTACATATAGTGGACCCGAGATATTTAAAGGTGTTAACTTCTTCTAACGTTTGCCCATTTAACGTAATGTTGGTCGGAACATGTTTCTTATGGCTATTCACCAATATCTTGCTTTTTTCTATATTAATTTCCATCCCATATGTTCTTGTTACTTTCTCCAGTCTAGAGGTAAGGTCTTGAAGTTCTGATTCTGATCCAGCTATCAGATCAATATCATCAGCAAAACGTAGGTTGCACAGAGGTCGGCCTCCAATCGATATGGTTGATTTATAATCGTAGAGAGCCTCCTGCATAATATGTTCTAGATATATATTAAAGAGCACTGGTGACAGGATACATCCTTGGCGAACTCCTACAGTTGTTTTGAAAAATTCTCCAATGTCGTTGCTTGCAAAAACAGCACTGCTTGCGTCCTTGTATAGTGCTTCAATGATATCTATGATGTTGGTATCAAAATTGAATTTTCTCATTACTTGCCATAAGCCTTCATGCCAGACTCGATCGAAGGCTTTTGTGAAATCGATGAAGTTATGGTATAAATCGTGTTGATGTTGGAGATGTTTTTCGATAAGTAATCTAATATTGAAGATTTGTTCTGAGGTACTTCTTTTTGGTCTAAAGCCAGCCTGTTCCTCTGACAAGATTTCTTCTGATTTCTGTTTTATTCTGTTCAAAAGTATCCTTAACATTACCTTACTTGGATGACTAATAAGGCTAATGGCTAATGGTTCTGTAGTTCTTGCACATTTTTAGATTTCCTTTCTTTGGAAGCGGTATTACTAATGACTGCGTCCATTCTTTTGGCCATTTTTTTGTACTCCATATCTTCTGGCAAATTGTTGTCATGATTTTTACTATATCTGGTCCTCCATATTTCAAGAGCTCTGCTGGGATATTATCCACACCCGGTGACTTCCCTCCTTTCATCGAACATATAGCCTCTTCCACTTCTTCCCGTAATATTGCTGCATTTCCGAGTTCCCTGTTTTCGCACTTAATGTTGTTTAATATGCCTAAGTCAGTGTCAAGTTTACAGTTATATAATTCTTTACAATATTCTGTCCACCTTCTCATTACAGCTGTTTTTTCATTGAGCAGAGCCCCATTGCTATCTTCTATGACATTTACCCTGGGCTGTTGAGGTTTTGATAGTTTTCTTAATGTGTCAAAAGCTGCCTTGCTGTTACCTTTTATTAGCCCCGTATTAATGGACTCACATTGATCAGCTACCCATTTTTCTTTGGCCTGTTTCATTTTCTTCCTAATATTTTTGTTCACCATACTGTATTGCCATGCTGCTTCAGGAACCTCTTTCTTAACCTTTTTCATTTCCCGCCGTGTATCACATAACTTCAGAATGTCATCTGTAACCCATGGTTTGTTTATTTTCTTTCTTTTACCAAGTATTTCTGTTGCTGATTCAATGAGCACGTCTTTCATGTTCTCTGTGATTGAGTTGATATCATCCTCCAAAAAGTTGAGAGCTGCGAATTTTCCTCCAACAGTTGCCTCAAAGATTCCCGCGATTTCTGGATCTTTCAGTTTGTCTAAATTGAATCTTAACTGAGAACATCTGTTTTGATTATAGTTCTTTTTAAGTTTAAGCTTGAGCGTCATCAATACCATGTCGTGATCACTACCAATGTCGGCGCCAGGAAAAGTCCTAGTCTTGGCTTTATTAATACTGGACTTGAATCTTTTGGATACAAGAATAAAATCAATTTGGCCATGTATCTCAGTTTTTGGGGCATGCCACGTTGTTCTTCTTGATAACTTATGAGGAAATAGTGTATTTGCAAGGGTTAGTTTATAGTTGCTGGCAAATTCTAGTAGCCTTAGTCCTCGATCGTTGGTTTCTCCTGTCCCAAATTTCCCCACTGTACCAGCCCAGTGACCGTATGCATCTGGCCCTATTTTAGCATTCCAATCACCTAACACGATGAGAAGATCTTTCTTTGGAATTTTCTTAATTGCTTCATCCAGATTGTCATAAAATGTATCAATTGCCTCATCCTCATAGTCAGTAGTGGGGGCATATACCTGTATGATGGAGATGTTCTTTGGATGTGCTGCAATACGAATGGTGATAAGCCTGCTATTTATTGGGGTGCAGCTGATGACAGAGTTCAATCTATCTTTATGTACGATAAAACCTACTCCATGCTGATGTTTAGACTCATCTCCACTAAACCAAATTTTGTGACCATCATCCGTTATTGATTCACCTAATCCTGTCCATCTGACTTCTGCTAGGCCCAGGATGTCCCACGAGTATCTAACAAGTTCATGCGTTAGTTCTTTGACTTTTCCACACGCATATAGCGTGCGTACATTCCAAGTTCCAACAACAAAGCTTTCTCTTGGAAGTTTCAAAACAGGTGTTTGTACCCCATTCGCTGACTTATCACTCTCAAGGGGCAATGAGAGCGCGGTCGTTGTTAATCCGGGCATCGGCCGATCCGGCAAATTATTACTGAGTTGACTTTCCATCATAGCATTTCAGTGGGCAAGAGGTTTGCTTGGCGGTGCCCATCTCCTCTCCAAGTATCCTTGCAGGTACATACAAAAATGTACCTGGAGCAGTAACAATAGCTCTCAATAAATCTGTAATGTTTTGAAACACTGTCCGATCGACACATCACAAAACCGCCATCTTGGCTGCTTGTATCAACACAAGCAGCGAACTCACATGATAGGCAAACTTGATGTTTTCATCTTTAAAATACTTAGCAACATAATCCAGAAAATGCCAAACACACTACAAACTCATACAGCCTTAATAAGGGCTGTTACCACCGACTACATTCACCTTCAGGTTACTGCTACTTCAACTAGAACTGCGGTTTTGCTGTAGTCCTTAAATCTGATTAAATCAGGTTTTATCGAATCTTCTTCAATTGCCATGTCTCCTGGCGTAGCCGGTAATGTCTCTCTACAGTTTTCTGTCTCCAATCAATTAATAAAATTAATCTCAATACCCTTTACTTTCCAAGGAGCATAGGAATTCAACAAACACATGATACGTCTTCTTGTCACGTGATATCAGCTCAAGTTATTTCCACATCTTCATCATTTTCACTCATGTCGGCACTTCTCTTCTCCATTTTCTGGGGGGGGGGGGGGGGGGCCTCCCCCCGCATCTCTTACCCTGGGGACTACAGAACAAGGACAACTTTGTAATGTTATCAATATGTTTCCTCAATGTGTGTCCTATTCTGACTCCAGCATTGTTTATCAACATATTGTTGACTTTTGTTTACCATGTCATGATGTCAAACTGGCCATTATCTCGAGCTTTTGTCGTCCTCTGATCTCTTTTTTCATTCTGTCCTCCCTGTTTCTGACGAGTCCAATTTATGATAAAGAGAAAGATCGACGGAAAAATTGAAAGAGTCAAGGAAATAATCTACAAGGAGATAATCTATTTTCTATTAAGCAAGCTCACAGTCGGCTCTTGAAGGATATTTTTTCCCCTCTCTTCAGATGTAAGTTACAGTAAGATATGACTCACGAAATTTTCCCGGTTGTCTTAAATCGAATGAGGACAACTCAGAGCTATAGAGCCTGCTAGTTAAATAGTGTACCCTTTTGTCTCAAAGTTTAATCTTATTTCTAAAGTCTGGCAAAGGTCTCGGATTAGAAGGGAAAGTAATGATAATGATTTTTTTTTTTCAGGTCAAACTTAAATATCCTACGCCTGTTCATTAAATTATTATTTCATTTACGGCTCTGCCCCCAAGTAAAAAGGGCCATAAAGATTATCTTGGTAATTTTTTTTTTAATTACGTAATTTCAAAGGAATAATAAATGTGACACTCAAAATAAAACTGGCATTAATGTGTTAAATGACATACATAGAAAGACAGATTTTCCAAAAGACAAAGACAGTATCATATTTTACAAGTAGTATTCTTGTGACCGTGCGTGTGATGATGGTGAGTATAATGGCTTCGTATCACAGCCCTAAACAGCATGTAGATGTAAATGAATGATGTTAAGTACTTCAAACGAACTTTTGACGACTACAACAGTTGGACAAAACAGATGGTTGATAATTAACTAGCTGGTAAAATATGAGTACTTCATGCCAGCAGCAGTGAATGTGACAGGATGTTTATTTCCAGTTATGAATTCAGCAATAGTTGAAATGGGATGTTCCTCTTGAGGCTGGCAACTTTTATACAGCAAAATTCTCTACGTCATCCTCATTCATTCCCCATATTTTTAGACACTGTCACTGCTTCAATTTGTCTACTGACTCTGGTAGTCTAAGTGGAAATGGCTTGAGAACCACTGTTGTCACTTAATGGATTCTGTCATGATGTTTTACCTCAGTACTTGATGTTTTAGTTCTGCTCTACTTGCTCTATCGTACTCCTATCTTCACAATGTTCTAACTTCGAGTCTATGTGTGAACACTTGATGTATCTTTATGATAAGACTGGCCTAAACCGCCAGGGGTGATAATTTCTACCAAACTGTCTATCGATCACACTTCTCGTGAATATTAACTGCTGTCTAATGTCTTCCACTGATTTCAAAACAGTTTATCATACCTGGTCGTCTTGTAAAATCTTGAAAACGAGCACAACTTCTTGAATCTTGTGAAACTGTCTCTGAACTGCTGAATCAGCCATGCTAATTATTATGATGGCGTAACAAGCGATTAAGGAGCTAGACAACAGTGCATCTCTCTGTCATCACAGAAGCAACCACTCATTGGCATGTTGTCTGGGTGGCACCCCTTAAAATCGCTTGCCATATCTGTCTTTAACACTTTGGTAGATAACCCATTTTTCTCAACTTACGCCTAGCGCGTCTGGATCTGAACTGATTATAACTTTAACTTCGATTTCCCATTACAATAATTAATCAAGTTTCTAACTCAGACTTTGTCATGAATCGTTCACTCACTCCTACAAAACTCCCGTGCAAAACCTGCTTCCTTCACACTGTTCGAAAACAGTAACTCACTTACACCGTCATGGGGCGTAATTACAAATTATCGCCCTTTGCCAAATAAGAGTTAGTCATAGTCTCTTCTTGTATGGCTCGGAGACATGGAGAACAACAAAGACAACAACCAAAAAGCTACAGACTTTCATAAATGGGTGCTTGCGTAGAATAGATGGATTAAAATGGTATGACAAGGTTACCAACGTGGAACTGATGACAAGAACTAGACAAGTGCCAGTGGAACAAGAGATGAGAAGAAGACGATGGCGATGGATAGGACACACACTGAGGAAACCTGTTGATAGCATTACAAGGCAGTCCTTGTTCTGGAACCCCCAGGGCAAGAGAGGCAGAGGAAGACCAAGAAGTACATGGAGAAGAGAGTTGGAAACAGAGGTGAAAATGATGAGGAGAACATGGAAAGAACTTGAGATGATGGCACGGGACAGGAGGACTTGGCATGTGTTTGTTGAAGGCCTATGCTCCTTTGGGAGTGGAGGGTTATGAATGAATGAATGAATAGTCTCTTCTCCCCCTACGTTATTTTAATAGCACTATGTAAATTTTTGAAACTATATTCTTTTACACATGAATTCCTAAAACAATGATTTTTTTACAGGGGGCACAATTAAAGATTTAACTCCCTTTGCCTTAAACCCCACAAATCATATTTTAATTCCCTTTTAGTAAGGTTTAATAGTCTGTTACCGCAGTTATGCTAATTTTTTAAACAGGATTTTTTTTACTTTATCTTCTTATTATATACTGACCTCAAACTCAAAGTTATAGTCTCGCAAGTTCTGGCATATGTCTCGGATTAGAAGGGAAAGTAATGATAATGATTTTATATACTGATATAACCAACAACTCCATGTACATGGTAGATGGTTGAAAGGGCGTGCTACAGAGAAAAGTAGCAAACACATTAATACAAATAAAAGTTATGTTCTCATGTGTACTCCACAATATGTTTGAAATAATTTTTCTTTATTTGAACACAGGTCCTTTATTGTAAAATAGTTTCTCAATTATTTCATTTAAGATTCTAATCAGCTTTTACGTGTTGTTTGTCTGCTGGGAGGTTTCTGTCTGTCTCAGTCGTTAGCAGCGGGTTTCGATCTGTCCTTTGGCAAATCGGACTACTAGTGCAGGTTTCTGGTGTAGGGCTCTAGATTGGCGCTCAGGTACACTGCGTGGTCTTAATATGGCGTTTGGGTTCAGTACATTAGTCCGTATGACCATATATTGTGTCTTTGCCTTACGACCGTAGAGGCACACAAGGGCCAATAAATAAGAGTTTCTCGCCAGACAGAACCCATTCCTCTCTTCCCTTTTCCTTCAATATTTCCATCACACTAATTAATGCATCCCTTGCTAAGGAATTACGTTTAGTGTTTGTTATTCAACCAGCTTTCGTGCTAACGGTTTCACATCTCTCCCTGTGATCACACTAATTAATGCATCCCTTGCTAAGGAGTTACGTTTAGTGTTTGTTATTCAACCAGCTTTCGTGCTAACGGTTTCACATCTCTCCCTGTGATCACACTAATTAATGCATCCCTTGCTAAGGAGTTACGTTTAGTGTTTGTTATTCAACCAGCTTTCGTGCTAACGGTTTCACATCTCTCCCTGTGATCACACTAATTAATGCATCCCTTGCTAAGGAGTTACGTTTAGTGTTTGTTATTCAATCAGCTTTCGTGCTAACGGTTTCACATCTCTCCCTGACCAAAAATGTACTCTTCACATCTTTGACTCAGGGTTGCCAGATGAAAATTGCGAGAGAAAAAAAGCTAGATGAATTTTTTGACGCCAAGCAATTAGAAAAAAAAGAAAAAAAGTCAGATTTGTGGAC
This sequence comes from Oreohelix idahoensis, assembly GCA_024509875.1. Lineage (NCBI taxonomy): Eukaryota > Metazoa > Mollusca > Gastropoda > Stylommatophora > Oreohelicidae > Oreohelix > Oreohelix idahoensis. The sequence goes on along the minus strand of JAMPIV010007343.1, from coordinate 163,074 downwards.
TTTGACGTTAAAAGAATTAAATTGGCAACCCTTCTTTGACTTAGTTCGTTTGTAAACATTTACAACGAGGGGATGAATTTTCAATAAAATGTACTTGTTTATGTATGTTACATTGCAGGCTTCTATCATAAACACACATGGAAGATTTTCCTTTGTCATATAAAATGGTAATGACAAAATATATGTGTGGTTTAAATACACGTCGATGATAACAATAATTTACTTCCAACTTCTATCAATACAAAGTTCTTTATCAAGATTCCGCACGATATAACAATCTATCTTTGTCTCATGTAAGATATCTGTTTTATCTCTAGTCCTTTTCCCCTCAGCTTGGAGCATGGGATCCAACATTTGCTAGATAGCCCAAAAGATTGATTGTTATCAAAGAGAAAAAGCGGGAGAGAGGTTTACAGACTTATGGCTGGTCCTGATCCTAATGACAATTTCATACACCTAACAAGGAGGGATCAGAGCACTATTTTTCAGCTCCGAACATTACATGTACCACTCAACAATCACTTGAACAGAATCCAACCACAACACACTCCAGAGTGCCAGCTGTGCATCTACCCAGATAAAACTGTTGACTCCACCTCTCAGAGTGCCGAACCCTTGGTGATGTTAGGAAAATGCTCTTTCCTCCGAGGCCAGATTAGTGGAACACATTATATGGAGCGAAAGAATAACCTGCGAACATATACACATACAAATACATGGCGTTGGACCGAAAGGCAAGAGCCCAAACGCCGCTGGATCAACAGCAACAACAACAACAACAACAACAACAACAACAACCACATTGGTTAGAAAGAAAGAAATGACAATGAGAGATTTACACAATTCATTTGGAGCACTTGTCTTCCTTGTGGTGATACAATTTTTAATCCCCTTATTATTTTATTTAGTTAATTTAGTTAATCCAAAATAACTAGTTCTTGCTGGTTTATATTTGTTTGTGTTAAAATATTCAATGTAATGATTATTGTTATTCATGTTTCCAACCACACCGTCGCGAGCGCACTCTTTATGTTAACTAAAAACGATCTGGGCTATTTAATTTTGGATCTTTAAATTTAACTGGTTCGTTTTATTTAGTTTGTAATTTGCAAAGTTATTCCCAAATTAGAATTCTGAGTGCAACCTTCGGTCGATGGCGAAATACAGTATCTCCTACTTCATGACTTCTTTATCTGGATCCATGTTCTAACATGCTATACACGTTCATCTTCAAATTTATTTAATGGTTTTTCTACTGCTCTAATCTTACTTTTTTCATATGAAAATCCTAAGCGTTCAATGCAGCTGACATAACAACACTGTTACCATAATTTGACATACTTCACATGAATGAATTGATTGACAGAGTAGTTAGAGGGCTGGTATCTCGCGGAAAGGTGCCAGGTTCGACTCACGGTATCGACACGCTCGTCTACCCAGCATTAAATGGGTACCTGACTTTGAGTTAGGGAAGGAAACTGGTCACCCCACCTGTCGATGCTGTACCTAGTACAGTGAAGTCTCTATCACTTCCCTTCCCTACGACATTATCTGCTATGGGCCTACCGTTACCTGTTTTAACACGAATGAACTAAATCTAGACTTATATAATACAAATTGGCTTAGAATTCCGGGCCCAACTTCTGATCGCTGGCCAAAAATAGCTGCTCCTATATCATGAAATACTCCTATCCTGGTGGTATCCCAGCCCATGTTCACTGGTTGAGGATACCTAAGGCTTCATGTGATTTGGCACGTGATAACGCTGATAACTATTTAATCCAGTAAATTTAATCCATTGAAGTTATTTACAAATGCTTTGTTCAACGACTATTGCACTGTCCCAGTTTAAATTGGCATTGTTTTTTTCTAATGAGTTTGAAGAGATATTGCCACTTATCAGAGATTGCACGATTCTTCCTTTGAACTTTCATTTGAGTAAGGCTGGGTAGAAAAAGCATGACAGCTCTCAGATTATACTTCGGTACCATTCGTGGAAAAGCTCTACGGAGATGCTAATTGCCTCAAGATAACTACTGCTTTCTTAGAAAACATTTAAGTAGACGTCTGAGAGTGTATGAAGAAAAACGAAGAAGATATACCACTGAAAATAAAAAAGCAAAGTGGATTGTGTAGTAGAATTTGTCGATATCGAAGTGAAGCACATCTCATTGTTCTTGTGCGTTCAGTCGTTAGTCAGGCTAAATCTGCAGTCCTGTCACCAGGACCAAACCAATAGATTGGTTTATTTGTTTTCAGCTCCACGCGGCTGCCCCATAGCTTCCGCCCCAGCTCTTCGCCCTCTGGCGTGGTCTGACGTTATAGGTCATTGTGGATTGGGCAGTTTGGAGAACGTTGTCAGGGTTCTGGATTCTAGATCCCCATTGATATTTATTCATGTGAAACATCCTAAGGCAATACAGATAGAGTTGTAATCTGCAGTGGTCAGTTCACGTGCGGAAAAGGATGGTCTGCTGGTGCCTATGAAGCTGGTAGATTGGGTCAGATCTGTTGTCGACATCCCTTTCTTTCTTCCATTGGTAATTGAAATGGTTGTGGATGATGGTTTTGGCTTCTGTATATGGTAATGGGTAGCTGGATTGCTCCATTGTACCACCAGCTGTTGACAAAGCATCAGTTCTCTCGTTCCAAGTGATTTCAGAATGGGAGGGTAATCAACTGAGATCTCTCAAAAACTGAAATGACAAAAGACAGTACTTAATTTTGATTTTTACAAAACAAAGTTAAAAACTGAAATTACTATGCTTTATTTATATTTAAAAAATCGTCATATGTTGTGTTTATATGGCGAAAATGTTTTCCACATGCGGATTTAGTGAAATAGTTATGGGCCCTTGGTAAAACCCATTCTCCCAAGTTAAGTCCTAAACAAGACCAATTTGAGAACCGCGGAGCCATAGGCGTATTAAGATGACGTACAAGCAACCTCAGGTCTGAAGGTAATTGGCTGAATCCTGAACTCTCTTCGGCACCAGAATAACACGAGGACGCCTTTTCAAGACTACGAAGATTTATCTTGTAAATAGAAGTGACAAGAACATGCACTGGTTTACGGACCGGGCCTCCACCTTGGCAGCGCATAGGAAATGACTACATTGACAAGGACCGGAGTCCACGCTGACTTGTTTAGGCGAGGTCTGGGTGGGATGTGTGAGGTAAATAAATATTTGGCGGCTGGTTGATTGGCCAGACAAATGAGTCAAGACAGTTCAAGAAATAGAGGTCACAATGGATCCGCTGGCGGAAGTGGAAGGAAAAAGACAATGGTACAAATTAATGCTGAAATGTCACGATCTGTCTTGCGCACTGAACTGGTTTTATGGAAGTACTTAACGAAAAGCTGCACCGTTTCTGTCAGAAACTTCTTTCTCGTGGCAAAACAAACACATATAAAAAACGACAGAGTTGGTTTACAATAGGAATAATTTACATTCCCCCGTTATATGTTATAATTCGTAAACAACATTATTACATTTATGCTATTCAATCCTGAAGAACAGAATTTAAAACAAAAAGAAAGAAGTATTTGTTCTTGTTATTAAGAAACGAAACTATACTAGTGGTATACGTGATTTTCAACAACAACAAAAAAGGCAACAAACAGAAATAAAATACTGATTCTTATGCGTTATAGCGAAACAATATCAGAATATTTAAATAAATTGGTGAAATAATGTTTTCGTGATTTCAAAAGCAAGAATACACCCTTTTCTATCTCCGTCGAGAAAGTGAGAAGAAAAAAGACAGAAAGAAATAATTAGAGAAAGGTAAGCATATAAATAATGTTAGTGCGAGAACGATGCACTTTTATAGAGAATTGCTTAGGCCAGTAGCGGAACTATATATAATGTACGTGGCCACCGGGAAAAATTAAGTGCAGCCTTCCTTTTATTAATGGGCTCAAAAACTGTAATCAGTATACGGCAAATCTGTATTTAAAAAATGCAACTACTTATTTCATCATCATCATCATCATCAGAAGCTTAGCTCTTGAACAAGTGTGGGCCAGATCTTCTTGACCTATGCCATCTTCTCAAGATCTTTCCATGTTTTATTTATCCCTGTCATATCTGTCTCTAGAATCTATGGCTTTAACACAGGAACAAAAGATATTTTAAATATATCTAAGGAAATTTAAGCATGTATCTAAGGAAATTATAAGGACGTACATAAGGAAATTATAAGGACGTATCTAAGGAAATTATAAGGATGCATCTAAGGAAATTTTAAGGATTTTTGTAAGGAAATTATAAGGTTATATCTAGGGAAATTATAAAGTTGTATCTAAAGAAATTGTAAGGATTTATGTAAGGAAATTACAAGGGCATATCTAAGGACATTATAAGGATATATGTAAGGAAATTATTAGGAAAATATTTAAGGAAATTGTAAGGATTTATGTAAGGAAATTATAAGGATATATCTAAGGAAATTATAAGGATATATCTATGGACATTATAAGGATATATCTAAGGAAACTGTAAGGAAATATCTAAGGAAATTATAAGGATATATATCTAAGGAAATTGTAAGGATATATCTAATGGTCCCTTCTGACTGTCACAGAGAGTTTTATGATCATTAAAATTTTATAGGTTATATCTAGGGAAATTATAAAGTTGTATCTAAAGAAATTGTAAGGATTTATGTAAGGAAATTACAAGGGCATATCTAAGGACATTATAAGGATATATGTAAGGAAATTATTAGGAAAATATTTAAGGAAATTGTAAGGATTTATGTAAGGAAATTATAAGGATATATCTAAGGAAATTATAAGGATATATCTATGGACATTATAAGGATATATCTAAGGAAACTGTAAGGAAATATCTAAGGAAATTATAAGGATATATATCTAAGGAAATTGTAAGGATATATCTAATGGTCCCTTCTGACTGTCACAGAGAGTTTTATGATCATTAAATTTTCTATATATTCTCGCTTTCTTCCGCCCGTGTCCTCTATTTATTATCACTCTTTACCTTTTTCCTGCATTTTTCGCATTCGTTCGTTTGCAAGAGATATTTTATTTCTAATTTTCACTTTGCCGGTTTCGTTTTCTCATTTAGGAACGCAGTAGATTACCTACGCGTCACTCCCTTGCACGAGATAATTTTAGGTGGGATTTCAGTCCATCAGACATGATGAGCAGACAAATTGTCTACATTTGCACCTGTCACGCGAGTTTCCTTGGCTGAATTGCTCGGGGAAGGTGTGAATCGCACCAGAAAGGCTCGCTCAGAGCAGACATTTGTCTGGAGATTTCCATCTGACAAATAGTTTTACGGCTAAGTTGCTCGGTGAAGTGTGGTAACTGCCACCTAAGGGGACGTACCGTCTACATTTTCACCGGACACAGCGTTTCTTCAGGCTAGTCGCTCGGAGTGAAGTATGATATGACACTCATGCAGCGTGCTGGAATGAGACATATAGTCTGGGTTTTTCCATGACACTCACACATTCGCTCAGAAGGGCCATTTCCTTGACGTAGGTGTCAAAAACGCACTGCTGGCAGTTACGGCATGTGTCTAAGGTACGTAGGTGTTAATGAGAAGGGGAGATTATTTCGTTTTGCGAAATAAGTTGGGACCCCTTTGTCCTGGTTTAACATATTAACCGGAGTTTGAAACTAGATTTTCATTCATTCTCCTAATTCGCAGTAGACAGGTTGTTCGTGAATAGAATAAGCTGTATAGCGAAGCTCCTAGTTTGTTCGGAAATTTTCCGAGCTTCTAGACTTCTAATAAATAGATCAGCGTATAATTCTAAAGTGTGCGATTACCTGTAGTTCTGTGTTGAGGTAAATATATTATGTTAAGTATCTAATATTTTGTGTAGTGTTTAATGTGATAATCGCTTATTTCATATTTCACTAGTTAGATTTGGTGCAGAGTGCTAAATTTATATAGTCTGTATTATTTTATAGTGACGAGTTACAGTGGAAAACAGAAATTATAATTTCTAGCTTAAACTCAGTCGGCTAGTAAGGAATTTAATTTTACTGCTAAATAATCAGACGAGAATAATTTTTCTAAACTAACTTATAAATGCTAGATGCCTCATGAGTGTTGACGGAATACGTAGGTATTCCTAATTCATGATAATTGATATTTATATAACTTATTTAACGGGAAAGTTTAAATGATAAGTCAAGCTGTACGCTTGCAGTTTAAAAATGTAAGTTATAACGAGTACCTAGTATGTGTAATTATTGAATATGTGTTTTTTCTTTATTCAGTGAATACTGGGGTTAACCCAAAACTTTGCCAGCGTTAAGTACTGATGAGTGATATCAGTGAAGAACTAAAACATTTTCCTTGAAAGCCTTGGTGCAGAATCTTTACAAGTACTTAAAAGGGCAAATGAAGTAACAGGCCTATCGCGCCATATTTAATTCTTCCTGAGAAACAACTCAAGTACATTTTTAGCCTGTGTGGCAAGTAACATATTAACGTCAGTAACATTCCGACGGAATTTTGACTAGTGGTGTGGTGACCAAATATAGTCCTTTCCTGAAAGTGGACACCGATCTGACATTCCTCAATTCTAGAAACCTAAGCTATTGACACTGTGCTCGTTGTTAATGTTCGTGCCTGGACAATTTTAATGTGACCTAAACAGCATCCGAAAAAATTAGAACACCCAAGGAATCGTTCCCTGAAGCAGAGAATTCATCCCGTCTTTTTGGAACTGGGGATTTCTTGGTCAAAGACTGCCTTTGACGATTCTGTATGTGAATGTCCTAAAAATTGTGTTTCCAGAAGTGGCTATCAAAGCTGTGAGTATGAACAAATGCACGTGATCACTGCTAACTGAATAGAGTGAATGCAGGACGGAGTGTTTTCTTTATTGTTGTAATTTGGCACCCATTTTACTGTCTTAACTTTCTGTATGCAAGTATTGCTAATCATATTTCCCTTAAAATAGAGCAGAGATATCAAGTCTGTCCATACCTTAAAAAGGGGGAAATATTAGACCTAATCATATGTATCCTTGATTCCTTGGGGCTATCACTTTCTTCTAAGAGGACTGTGGGCATACCTTGAGGGATAAGATCATACTGTGGGTCTATCATTTTCTGTAGCATTTGTATTGACTGTATGACTATTTGTATATGCTTTGATGTAATTTCTATGTGTTGTGATGAAATTTTAGATGATAATTAAAATTTCGTTTTGAAATTAATCAGCGCGTTGGTCAGCTCGTTCCAAAATATCTATTTAATCATTTGTTATAGGTTTCCCCCGTCTGTACGTCAAACTGTCGTCTTGTATGTGCGTGCACGTGAGTGGATAGAAATATATATGATATATATACATGTGTTTAGACTGTCTGACTCCTCTAAAATCTGTCGTAGAAGAGAAGTGAAAGAGAGAAGATTTCTCGATTTCAGAGACAGCCTCTATCACAGTCTACCATCTCACTCGTGGAAATCTATTGCTATTACTATCTCTCACTGTGACTATCACTTGTTCAAAGCTATTCAGAAGGGACCAACCCAAGTCTTAATTCTCCTATCAAAAATCTACGACAAATGTGGGCTCGTTTCCGGGAATTGAACTGAAAATCCCGAACAAGGACGACAAATGTGGATTCGTCTATCGGGATTTTGAACTTAGAATAGGAAGACGAGTACGATAAATATCACCTCGGCTGTAGATTCTTTATTCTGTTATAGAGTAAGAGTGTGATGTCTTGTGAGTTTTGTATCTGTTAAAAATAACTATTCCCCTAGACTAACGGTCTGTTTATGGGCGTGCTGACCACACAATTAATAAGTGTTTTTCCACAGCATTTTTGAATAATATACATTTGAGTTACAGGTTGATTTTGTCGGAATATATGTTAACTGATGATTTTGTAGTACTAAACGCTGGTAAAGTTTGTGAGTGTATAACATTCACAGGGTTTTGAAGAAGTAGGTGTTTGAGCTAAGCTAAGGAGTGCGTTCAGACAATTACGTCCTGTTAATTGCCTCTCTTACCCTAACTGTCTTCAGCGGTGAACTTGATAGTGGATTAAAAAATTGTGCGGATTTTTTTTCCTTAAATTTTTTGCAATAATTATTTTGTTTTCACTGTAGCAACTTATTTTTCAGTGAGTAATCTTAACTACCATTAAATTGGCGTAGTCGTCTGCATTAGGTGCTTTATTGCCGATTAATAGCAGCGATAGTTAGATACTATATATTATAGGAGGAGGTATCCCAGGTTAAAGTATATCATCTTTTGATTTTGGTAATTTCACGCAAGTAGTAGGAACCAATGTATCCTTTTCTAAATTTCTTCTCGTTTAAGTCTCAGTCACATATTTACTATGGCAGAAAGGGCGAAACTGAGACAGATCCTCAGGGACGAGGCAAGAGAAGAAAGTTTGGACGGAGAGGAATCGAAAGCTTTTGTCAGGGACGAACTTGACAGATATGATGCGGAGAGGAAAGCAGCCGAAGCTTTAGAGCAGAGGAAGATGGATGAGGAAATGGAAATTCGCAGGATGCAGCACTAGGAAAGAGAGAAGGAGAGGGCGAAACAGCATGAGTTGGCTCTTAAAATCCTAGAGTTCCAAAGTCGTGAGGCTGCCTCTACCTCCAGCAATGGAGAGTCTTCTGCTCATTCTTCTTTGACTGATCCTTCTAGTACTCAGTCTACTCACCTCACTGCTATGTCTTTTGAGCTAGGATCTTTCCCCTGTCCTAATGAGAAGATTGACACGTATCAAGAAAAATTTGAGAAAATTGCAACTCTGTACGGGTTAGAGAGGTCGCGTTGGAATATGAAGCTTTCCCAGGCTTTGAACAGCAGTGCGTATGATGTTTACGCCAAACTGGAGAGCAGCCAACAAGACAACTATGATGTGTTGAAGAAAGCGTTACTGGAGTGCTTTGAAATGAATGCTCGCAAATTTTTGCAACTGTTTCGCAACAGCAGGAAAGAGAGCCCTGAAACTTTTCATCAGTTCTCGTCTCGTTTGAAGGGATATTTGACAAAGTGCCTTGAGCTCTCGCAGCTCCCCTCTACCTATGAAGATCTGGAGGAATTTGTTTTAACAGAACAAATAAAGAACACTTTGTCTGCTGATACCCGGAGATTTCTAGCTGAGCAGGGTGCAGAAAAGCTTGAAGACATCTTAGAAAAGTCTGAGCGATATCACAATGCGCTGGCTGAACTACCGGCCACAAAACGGAAACCGACAGAAAAGCATTTTCGAAAGAATAATTTAGACCAATCTTCTCATGCCTAAAATCAGAATAACCACAGAGAAACTGGACCTCAAAACCCCCCTCCTGAAAAATCCAAGTTCTACAAAATCATGTACCATAACCACAGTAAACAGTCTGATCAACCCGACCGCCCTTCATGGCAGCGCAGCCAGAAAGGACAAGGTGGCAAAGGGAGAACCCCTGAGCACGGGACTAATGATCAGGGCGAGCACACCGAGCCGAAACGCATAGGATGCTTGCTAACAGTCTTGCAAGGCGGAGTTATTGACAGTGATTCCCAACCTGTAGAGGGAGAGACACCCTCTACACGAGGTACTGTTACACTGAACGGTTCTCAAACTTTTTGTTTATTTGACACGGGGCTTTCTTATGATTGCATTGTTGCCAGAAACCTGGTTAAACCCGGTCAAGAGACAGAGACCGTCGAACTTTGTGGAGTCTCTAAGAGTGATGCACCTACAGCGCTTCCCATCGCACTGGTAGAGATCCACTCTGAGTTTGTCAGAGGCGTGATCAAAGCGGCTGTTATGGATGACCCCATCTACCCAGTCATACTTGGCGGTAGATACGTGTTTATTGGGAAACCGGTAGAGCCGATTGTGGCAGCAGTAACTACAAGAGGGCAAACCAAGAAGGAACGGGAGCCTGCGCCTAATTTGTTACCTATGGAACTTAAAGAAGCGCAACAAAAGGACCCTACTTTGGCACCCTGCTTTAGGAAACTGCCCATGGCTAAGGAACCCAGACAGCACGGGGACATTTTTTTCTAAGGATGGCGTACTTTATCGCAGAACGGGCAAGCCTGACCAAGGTTACAACCAGCTCCTAGTACCGAAACAGTACAGAAGCCAAATCCTAGAAATGGGGCACACTCTTCCCTTCAGCGGAAATGGGACAGAACGCCACAAACCAACGGATAACCACTCATTATTGGTGGCCAGGAGAAAACACTGATATTATCAGGTATGTCAAATCCTGTGCCCAGTGCCAACGTGTACCACCCAAGCAACGGACACCCTCAGTATCTTTTGGTGAAATGCCAATAGTGGGAACACCATTAGAACTGGTTGTGATCGACATTTTAAGACCCTTAGAAAGGACTAAAAGAAGGAACAGTTTTATCCTGACCTTAGTCGACACATGCACTTTATGGGCAAAAGCTATACCGCTAACATGCGCAGATGCCAAGCATGTCGCAGAAGCCCTCGTGCAGATTTTTACTCGGTTGGGATTCCCTCAGCAAGTGTTGACGGATAATGGATCCCCATACCGAAACCTGTTGACGGATGAGATCGTGAAGATCTTGAGGGACCAACACATCTACACAAAG
>JAMPIV010007343.1:0-147500 GCA_024509875.1 Oreohelix idahoensis | reverse complement strand
TAGAGCTAGGCCATGTATGGTGCAGTTTTAACAATTCACTCCACTACGGCAGTATCTGATATGAGACCACTTTTACCCTTTTTTAACTAGATAAAAGCCGCGTTAGGTTTCCAGTGGTCTCTCTCTTGGATATTGCAAATGAATAATGTTATATTACTTTTATAATGATACATGCCTAAATATTGATAAAGTAAATGTAAGGATGAAAGGATACATTATGCATGATGAGAGAGAGAGAGAGAGAGAGAGAGAGAGAGAGAGAGAGAGAGAGAGAGAGAGAGAGAGAGAGAGAGAGAGAGAGACAGACAGACAGAGAGAGAAGAAGAAGAAGAAGAAGGGCAGAATGTCAAACGGGCCTGTGTGTCCATTTCTTAACCTTTTGAATATAAAGTTCGTTCGTTCGTTCGTTCGTTCTGTGAGGAGAAAAATAAAGAAGTAGCCTACAACTTCTTCAGGTAACTGTAAAAGGTGATTACTACAAGGCTGTGCACTCTCATAGTGTTTAATAAATTGTTACAGAGACCACTGCTACAAAGACCACTGTTATAGAGACCACTGTTACAGAGACCACTGTTACAGAGACCACTGCTACAGAGACCACTGTTACAGAGACCACTGTTACAGAAACCACTGCTACAGAGACCACTGCTACAGAGACCACTGTTACAGAGACCACTGTTACTGAGACCACTGTTACAGAGACCACTGCTACAGAGACCACTGCTACAGAGACCACTGCTACAGAGACCACTGTTACAGAGACCACTGCTACAGAGACCACTGTTACAGAGACCACTGCTACAGAGACCACTGTTACAGAGACCACTGCTACAGAGACCACTGTTACAGAGACCACTGTTACAGAGACCACTGCTACAGAGACCACTGTTACAGAGACCACTGTTACAGAGACCACTGCTACAGAGACCACTGTTACAGAGACCACTGCTACAGAGACCACTGCTACAGAGACCACTGTTACAGAGACCACTGTTACAGAGACCACTGTTACAGAGACCACTGCTACAGAGACCACTGCTACAGAGACCACTGTTACAGAGACCACTGCTACAGAGACCACTGTTACAGAGACCACTGCTGCAGAGACCACTGTTACAGAGACCACTGCTACAGAGACCACTGCTGTAGAGACCACTGTTACAGAGACCACTGCTGTAGAGACCACTGCTTCAAAGACACTTAAATGATTTGGTGCAGGCTTCCTGCAAGGGAAACAACTCCAGTGGTGGCTCCATGCTCGATCAGGAGCGAAAAGAAAATGTTGGTGACGATGTTGCTACTTAGAAGGAGAAGAATAAAGTTTAGATATTGTAAAACATGAGCGTTCAATTGGTAGAGTGGTTACTGCGTTGGCCTCTCACGGCAAGGGTACCGAAATCGAAACACGGTAGCGTCACGCGCCAGTATTCTCTGCTATAAATGGGTACCTTACTCTGCTCTTGAGTTAAGAAAGGCAGAGATAGCGAGGAACGGAACTGGGCACCCCACCTCTCGATGCCGGACCTAGTATAGTGGTCTCTAACCCTTCACTCCCCTACAGCAGTATTTGCTAAGAGACTACCGTTTTAAAAATATAGTTGAAAGAACGAGAAACACACATGAAGACTTTATTTCAAGCATTGCAGTAAAACTATGAATTTGCAAGATATAACAAGCAAGATATAACAGGCAAGATATAGAGTCACGGTAGTCCCACGGCAGATAGTGTAGTGAGGTGTTAGAGATTTCACTATACTACGTCTATCATCGGATAGGTGGGGGTTACCAATTCCCTTCCTCGCTGCCTTTTCCTTTCCTAACTCAAGAGCAGAGTCAGGTACACATTTACAGCTGGGTAGACTGCAGCGTGTCACCACCGTGTTTCGAGCCTGGCACCTTTGCCACGAGAGGTCAGGGCTCTAACCACTCTAACAATTGGACAATCAAGATGTGGATACGTTAAAGGAACAAAAAAAAAAACGACTACGTTAAAAAAAAGCAAACGTTTGTTAACCGTGAACTAGTTTTGATTGTTACTGTTTTTGCGTGTAACTTTTCGCAGAATGATGGACAATAGTAAAAAGGTAAAGGATCCCGTTACACGCCCATTGAGGCATATTGGGAATATGGTGTTAGGCCCATATTTTCTTGACCATCGGCACACTAGTGGTGATGTGGTCAGCATCACGCCGGCCGCCTTAACCTTCCCAGAGTTGCTCTGCTACTCATTTGGGGCTGGGTCGACCCAGGAGCCGTTTATGCCCTAAAAAAATCCCACCTCATCTGGGGATCGAACCATAGACCACTGAGCTAGGAAGCCAGTGCACTAACCACTACGCTACCGCGGCTCCTGATGGACAATAGTGGTGAAAGAAATAGCCAGAACAATTGGTTGTAACTTTCTAGTAGCATATAGAGCGATTGACAGAATGTTTAGAGTGCTGGTCTCTCGCGGCAAAGGTGCTAGGTTCAAATCACGGTACTGCCACGCTCTAGTCAACCCAGCTGTAAATGGGCACCTGACTTTGAGTTAGGGAAGGACAAGGCAGCGCGGAAGGGAACTGGTCACCCGAACTTTCGATGCTGGACCTAGTATGGGGAAGTCTCTAACACTTCATTCTCCTACGGCAGTATCTGCTATGGGAATACCTTTACCTTTTTTAGTAGCACAGAAGACAAGAAGACACATCAGTACTCACACCTTTCCCCAGAGCTCTCTTCTTTTTGTCCTTTCCCCGACGAATGCCGTGTGGCCGCAACGTAGACTATTTTTCTATTTCTTTTGGTCTAGTAAGACGCATTATCTTTTTCAATATTATGTCTTTTATAAACCCACCTAGAGAAAACAAAAGTGAAAACCACAACAGAAGTGACTTACAACAACAACAACAACAACTGGAAAATGACGGTGAGAAAACAAAGGGTGGGGATAGATATTATCTCACAACGATTAATGTTCAAATGGGTCTGCAATGGCACCTGAAGGGAGTGAAGTGTTAGAGACTGTTGCCTTTTCTTTCCCTAACTTATGAGCAGAGTTCGGTACCCATTTACAACTGGGTAGACTTGAGCTTAACGCTACCGTGATTTGAATTCAGAAAGCTGTAACTTTGTCCCGAGAGACAACACTCCGCCAGTCTAATGTTTAACTAGATCATGAGGTCTATAGCCAGACATTCGCCGTAATATAACCAACGGATCTTGTTTTGGTTTGGTTTTGGTTTTAAGGACTATCTTCACTGCACACGTAAAACTCCGTCAGTGCACAAATCTCCTCCTTTAGATCACACAGGAGGATCTCAGCACAGTGCACGAACCCCATAACACCGGCAAGAATCCCAATGTGTGTAAATAGGAATTACACATTCTATAAAAAAAATTTTGTGGTGGGTAGGTTTCATCATTTTAAAATTTTGCAAGGGCAGCGGCCATATGTTCTACTCTTTACGATTTCCTACTGCCGTGGGATTTTTAACGTAGGCAACTTGCACACGGGACCTTCTATTTTTCACCCTTAGCCAAGAAGGCTAGGCATCCGATTTCACTACCCATAAGACCAGGGGGGAGTATGACATCATTAGGACCATTGGTTCTGAAAAAAATAAAATTTCAACAAATTATGTTCCCTCCACTGGGAATCGAACCTGGTACCTTTAGAATTCGAGGCCGTCGCCATACCTCTTAGCCATTCCGACCCCAACGAGTCTTGTGTGATGCAGCAATAGAGAATGCAGTCAGCGACCCATAGCTTGACTGCTTGCGTCAGGGTCAGCGAACCAGAGCTGACCAAGACCCTACTCACCTACTTAAAGTGGTGGTCCTGGAAACAGGCTGCATCACTACAGTCTGGCTGAGAGAGTGGGGATCGAAGAGGGAAGGCAAACCCGGTCCCAAAAATGCCGTGCTGAAGTCGGATGTGTTGTCCGAAAGGCGCAGATATGGCATCTCCGATGTAAACAGACACAACGCAACCACCGTCCTTTTCAGGACGAACGAGGAAGAAGAAGAAGAAGAACGTGGCACGCCTGGCTAAAACGACGCTTAACGTCTGAAAAAAATGGTCACAAAGAATTCGCAGAATAAAGTCAAATCAATGACAACTACAGAGGTTCTTAAAGGTAAAGATAGTCCCATTTAAGATACAGTGTTAGGGAGTGAAGTGTTAGAGACTTCAGTATAGTAGGTCCAACTTTGAGGGGTGGGGTGACTACTTTCCTTCCTCCTTACCTTTCCTTTCCCTAACTCAAGAGCAGAGTCATGTTCCCATTTACAGCTGGGTAGACTGAAGCTTGACGCCACCGTGTATCGAACCCATGCACCTGTCATTTAATTTTGGGTCGCTCTCTTGTCCACTACGGTAGTATTCTGTGACAGTTGTTGTACTGACTAATTACGTGCTTTTCAGTGGTCGGCACCTTTTTCTTTCTCTGCTATGTAGCAGATACTTTGTGTTTTCAATCATTCTTACACTCCTCTCAGCGATAAATCGTCTTGTCTGTTTGGTTACCTGTTTCTCCCTGCTGGGAAAAGGAACGGATGAGAAAATATTAACCGACAAACATGTTGGTGAATCTCGGGTATGGCCGACATCAGACTACAGATTAACACTAAACTAACGCCAGCGACTTTGGTTAAACATTGATAAGGCGAACATGTCGCACTTGCAAAGATTGTAAAGAGACGAATTTTGTTTGCCCAAGAGACTGATGGAGAGATTACTTGTCTGTGCGACACATTTTGGACAGACATGAATGACATCATCATTTCCTGTCCACCAGTTTCAAAGACATTGCGTTAGAGGAAAGTAAGATGTTACATCTGAAAGACATTGTCGAACGAGTGTGCGGACTTGTCACTTCCGTATATGCGAGACGTGACCTTTTGCATCACGCACAGAATTTAACGTCGAAATAATTTTGAATTACCCCACCTAAATATGCAGGTTTGAACCGATTGGCGGGGGTTGGAAATAGAGGAACCACCAAACTCCTGATTGGGCCCTGCCTAAATCGTAACAAACATCTGCGGGGGAGGCAAAGGGCCATATAATCTGAAACTTTAGCCAGATTAGAACACTGTGAGAATCGCTTGCCAAGACGACAACCAGACTGCCAGAGTTAAGACTAGAAACAAAATTCATAAATCGGACCGGACCATTGTTTGAGACATTTATGACGACTTAAGAGCCCTGAAAAAAAAAATAAAACAAAGCTCTACAATTTTAACAAGGAAAACCTGAATCTGAAGAATCTGGAACACGGAGTCAAAGTGGGAACTTATTTCTAAGTAACGACCCCAAGAACACGTGTAAAAGGCATCTGCTTAGTGCCTTAACCTACTTCTCTGAGCAAACAGTCCGTGAGCCAAGATTGGTGTAAGTTGTACATTTTACATTCATATTTTTCATTATTAACATGTGAACTAATTTGTATATGTTGCCATGTGAATATTAAGATGTGAAAATTCCTAGTGATGTCCAAGTCACTTGAGGCTGGCAACCTCAGCATATAGAATGATGATTTCTTGAACCACCACTGCAAGGGCTGGTGACTGCTTTATTGCTAGTCCCAAGTTCCATATGGAGCAGGGAGGAAAAGATGAAATAAATGGTGTACACTCTAATTATAATATTTACATTTACAAACCAGTGTAAATGTCTATGTAAACAAATTTACTTTAAAAATAATGAAAGTTTTCAAGCTTTTCAACCGGTGTAGATTTAATTGAAAATATTCAATCTATATTGTGAACATTTTTCAACAAGTGTAGATGTAAATGTGTAGAAGTACGTTTCTTGACCATAGTCCGTACTGGCCTTCACTGTAGACGTCGATGACACTGGCCAGTACTGTTGAAGTTTTTGTTTAATTATTATATTTGGAGAACGATATGGTTAGCTGTTGAAGGACGTGGAATTTGAGAGTACAGCCATGATAACACACACACCAATCCACGTATATAAGTCAGGAAAGATTGTAACGACTGTGGTACGGTTATTCACAGTTTATTACCACAGTAACAAGGACATCATCACATTCAAGACACTGTCAATAGCACAAGATTGCCCTTCCTGTAAGTAACATGATCTACTACCAAGTAGTGTAGGGTAAATAATATCTCTGTGACTTCTCCGCAACGAGCTGCAAGTAGTGCAGTGTAAATAATATCCCTATGGCTTCTTTATCACCTCTGACCAAACTTGTCAGGTATATCGCTGGCAAAAATAGGCCGCATAGATGGCGGGCTTCCTTATATAAATAATGTTAATCTTCTTCATCACATCTGACCAAACTAGTCAGGTATATCTCTGGCAAAAATAGGCCGCATAGATGGCGGGCTTCTTTATATAAATAATGTTAATCTTCTGCATCACATCTGACCAAACTAGTCAGGTATATCTCTGGCAAAAATAGGCCGCATAGATGGCGGGCTTCCTTATATAAATAATGTTTATCTTCTGCATCACATCTGACCAAACTAGTCAGGTATATCTCTGGCAAAAATAGGCCACATACATGGCGGGCTTCCTTATATAAATAATGTTAATCTTCTCTATCTCTACCTCCCGCACCGGGAGTAAGTCACCTCAAAATGTAAAGTTTGTAGCTACAACAAATGGCTTCAAAAGTATTGTTACCTGCTCTGCACTCCAGGAAACAAACACACAAAAAACACTAGCCATTTCCTAGGCTTTACCGAATTATGCCAGAATCACAATCAAGGGGAATCCTAAACATATTTAATACACAAAGAACTCTGATCCCCCTTTACACTGCCAGAAAAACATGGCGGGACACCTTCTCCGCTCAAACCACCCAGTCAGACGGCTTAAACGAAGCAGTCTTCCGGACTCGCCAAAAGGTTTGGCGCATGCGCGGATCATCGCCTGACTTGAGTTTAGTTCACGAACTGGAACGTACTGGGACTATTCTAAGAAAATCTACGAACAGAACCTTATATGGGCATATAGCTAGGCAATAGCAAGCCCAAAGGGAGATAACAACTAAATCTAACTTATTCCCGAAAATATTACAACTGGTAAACTCCCTTAGACCACAAATATAAAAAAGAAATATCAAAAGAAAGTAACATTCCTAACTTACAACAAACTGACTCTTAACAGTTTACCGCACCCCCCGGGAAAAAAAATGATTACATCATTTTTTTTTTTGAAAACAAATTACATTGAAAAATAAAAATGAGGGCGGTAGCATACAAACATCTAGACTTAAGTACAGTCTTAAAAAAAATCATAAATACAAGAGGAATGCAGATAGGACGACAAGATAACATAAGAAAAGTAGATTACAGACAAGTGAACAGAGACAAGATGGGGATACGAAAAGAAAGACAAAAGAAGAAGGGAAGCAATGCCCTAAGAATGAAAAAGACAACAATATGACATGGTCATCGCATGCATGGCATAAATAAATCTCATAGTAATGTAGCAGCGTCCATAACAATTTAACTTTACATACACATCCCCCCAAAAAAAAATAATAAGCTTGATAACCTAGAGAACCGGCCCAAAACCGCATAAATGATGCGGTGATACCGGGCATCAAAACATACAACGCCATAATATCAGGCTATGCTGACGCACAATAAAGCGTCGGGGGAGAAGAAAAAATATCTCACAACGTTAGAGAACTATGTTCTCACACTCGCACAATAAAGTGCTGGGATATTATAACGGTAGAAAAAAAAATTACATACATATGACTTTATATATCCTACCAATATCGACATGTCTCATAATGCTAAATTACAAAATAAAGGTGTCATTACCATATTATCCTTTAACCTTAATATACAGCAGTCTAGTGACACCAACATCTTATCATCAAAAGGTTAGATGATATCAAAATGTAATATCTTTTAACATAATGTGGTATACAATATTAACTATCTGGATATGACTTCGAAGTCAGAGACCATACTGTAATCCAGAAGGTATCACACACGTCTAAAGAAGCGTCCAAAGTCCAATGGTAAACCGGGACGTCTAATCTTGAAATAACGGCCAAACGGATGAGACTCTCCATATAATAGCGCCAAGTCACATCAAAACGTTTACGCTGTGAAACAATACAAATGAGAATCTCTGTTTATAACCGTAGGATTATAAAACATACAATAGTCAATCCTACATTTTTATTTATTAAATGTGGCCGTGTAGACTCACGGCCCCTGTATGTATATAATCAAAATCTCCTCCGTTACACCAGAGACGGTAACAGAGAAAGTAGTACAGACTAATTTGAAATCCTGAATTAAACAGGGTCATAAAAGTATCTGAGAAAAATGGTAGCATGTAATTTATGTAGAGGAAAGTCGTGAGTATACACATGATACCCACGTCAAAAGGCAAATCCAGAAAATGGTAATGATGACTAAGAGCGTCATGATGGTTAACCATCTGAGATTTTTCGCAAGGCAAAGGAAATGCAGTTGACCAATGCGTATATCTCACAGGCTGAAATGAAGTCATAGCCTGTGTACTGGTTAAGGAAGAAAGCAAGAAGCATACAATAAAGATGCAAAAACCGACAGCAGTAAACTTGGATCTACGTCGAAGTTTAAAAGAAAAGTTGTAAGTGCGACAAAAAGTCGTAAAGGACGAAGATACTGAGCTAACCGGCCCAATAAGAAAGGTAAAGAAAGTCACAAAGTATAGGTATGCCCAAACAATTAAGTTCGCACATGTAGCAGCACAAACACTAGTCATTGCAGCAAAGAAGTTGCAATCAACATGACTGGATATATATTCAGTCGTAGTGATAAAGTTAGTATCTGGGCCCGACAAAATCGAAGGATTTTCTTCTACAATAGTAGTTAAAGAGGAAAGAAAGTTAGAGTTGCGACGTACTGAAGTATGTCGAACTGGGCTAAAAGAAGCACTACCATTAGTATGATGAACAGTTGTATCATCAATACTGCAAGATTTCACCAAATTAGCAGAATGCATAACGTGAGAAGATTTTGGCATAGTCCCTACGGTAGAAGTAGTAGGGCTATGTTGCCGTTCCCAATCAGCAATTTGTACCGGCGTACAAACCTTTAAACCATGTATCTGTCCGACAGTAAGGTCGGCGACAGGTGCTCTGAGCAAACATGCGTGTATATAACCAGTGAAAAATGGTGTGGCAATGTGGACTGTGGCAGTCGGAAAAGTCTCAACTGTCCCACCGAATGTCACACATTTCACCATATTACCAGTTGCACAGGATGGATGGACTAGAGACTCTCTAATTCCAACAGTTGCGCATCCAGAATAAAAAAGAACTGAGACTGGATTATTATTCACAAACCCTTATGTAGAGTAAAAGACCCTCTTCCGTCATGCGCGGCTGCGGCAGGAAGAGGGGGTAGAGGATGACCGCAACTCAAGGTAGATATAGCAGTAGGGTGGAACAAAGTTGTGCATTGCGGGCATTGAGATGCCTTCTCAAAATCGAAAGCAAAGCAAGCACTAGCATTATTAACATTATTATTGTTGTTACTTTGATTATTAACATCCTGAGGTTCCAGTTGAGCAGAGTTGGCTTGGCGAACGGATCTATTATTGTTGTGTTGCGATCTTTCGCGGCTATTATTTCTATTGTAATTATTGTTATTTGCTCTATTGGAATTATCGTTCTGGTTTGAACTCCAGTTAGCATCATTGCGATTGCTATTTCCCCTTTGATCAAAATTTCTATTAGATGGGTTTTGTTGTCTCCGTGAAAAGTTATTGATAAGGGTGGAATTAGGATGCCGTCAAACTACCACCTCTATCGACACCAGGTATTACAATGCAAGATGTGGGTGTCTTATCTGGTTTAGATTGTTGCTGTGTGTGTTGCAGTAGAACAGTTCACAGGGTACACCACAGGCAACATGACGTGTAGAGTCATAAAATGGTAACTTCGCTTTAGGTTTATACCATTTATTGCACGCCACAAAACAGTCATGATACTTATGTTATCATCAGCATAGTATAACGAATGCAGCATTCAAACTCATGTTAACTGACAGTCATGTAGAAGTCAATACTCAATAGTTGTATGGAAAACAAATATCATAGCGAAGCTTGATAAATAATACATATAACTTCTGCAACCGTGGTCCGCTGCAGATCCTTAATGTTCATAGACAATAATAATTATTCCTTCCTGATGCTAGCAGATCAGATGTATACAATACGTCCGTTTACTGTCTGCACGTGAGTAGCATACATGGATTACAGGTCAGCTCGACCTTTATAACCTTCCTAAGTCTAACCATCTGACTTGGACGTGATCTCTGATATAACGAATCCTGGAACACAGACAATAGTCTTGTTGGTCTAGAGCGACCCATAGATATATAACTAGTTCAGGTATAAAGATACCGGTGACTTAATCCTAGTCAAAGTACCTCTCCATTTTGAATCACACAGGCGAGCAAAAAGGCGACAAAATGACGAACCTCTAGATGATAGCCTAAAGTTCGATACAAGAGGAATTACCTTATTTCGGAAAATCAACCATGAACATATGCCTCCAGGCAGGCTTGAATAATACGGGGAAATAGTCTAGTTAGCTAACTAACTCACAAAGACAATGTATTTCCCTCAGAGAATCACAAGACGCAGTCGCGTCCGCTCGCTAATCAGTCCATTTCTCAACTGCCCGACCTGGGCGGAACAACAAACGACAACCAAGTCGAGACATGCGCAGAGTGACAATCTCTGAGTCGCTGTTCACAATAAGACGATTCTAAGAACATTCGAGATAAAAGTCTTACACAGTCGCGCCTTTTATGGACATGAACAGAAGCGTTAAGAAAGGTTTCAAACATCTACAACAGTTGACTGATACTACCAAATAAGGAGATATGGTCACGCTTCGTTCAAGACATTATAGACCGAACGTGTCTCTATACAAGAGGAGGTAAACTCATAAAAAATAGCAGTATCGATATATCGGATTCTGTCCCTTTGACCATAAAATATATATAACATGCATTTCAGTCAAATAATGATCATACATACGAAAAACGATCATACAAAGACTTTGGAAAAAAGTAATTATTTGTGCGTAACATTACCGCACCCTCCCGGGAAAAAAAAAATGAAACATTTTTTTTTTTAAATCCTGGAGCCGGAAAAATCTAGGCTCCTAACGCACGTATGATGCGCGGATATACCTAACAAAATAGCTCAACACTTGGAGCAAAACTGAGATCATATCCCAGGTCCTTAGAGAAAAATTTATCTAAGTATACGCGTATATATCCCAGGAAGGTGCCACCAACACAAACCACAATGCTGGCAACATCATAATAAAAGTCAAATTATTCTCATACCAATATATGAAATCAAATATATTATTATGATATCATACAATGTGTTGCAAATAGCGGTGTAATATATTAATATACCGCACTATTTTATTACATTATGTAATGCATCAGTAACTAATAAGTAATACATGTGTTGATCTTCGTTGACATAAAACATTCAATAGAAGAAGATGTGGACATCATCCGCTCCCAATCTAGGACAGGACTTGATATACTCAAAGTTCCACAATGGACACAATCTCGCATCTTCAATGATGTGCTGCGAAAATATCAATAACACAAATCTTAAAGACAACTGGTAAATCTCTCAATACAATCCTGAAAATAATTTATTTAAATGTGGCCGAGTGATCTTTTGGCCCGTATATCACTAACTAAGCCTTCTTAGATAATTACATGGAACAATGTTATAAATTCCCCCTCAAAAAAGTGAGAAAAAAAAATCTACCAACATGTCATTATAACATTGGACTGTATATCAGGAAATATATATATGACAGAAGAATCATGTGGAATCGTGTGGGCATCTGGACAGAATGTCCGCCATTACATTATCCGAACCACGGATAGCTCGAACCGAGAAATGAAATGGTTGAAGAGCTATGGCATAACGAGTGGACCTCGAGCTCTTCAAGTTTTTGCTCTGAATAGCAGTAAGCGCTTTCTGGTCGGTTTCCACAATGAAATGTGCGCCTAGAAGAAATCTTTGTAACTTCAGAATAGACCATACCATAGCCAATAACTCACGGTCTAAAACCGAGTAATTCTTTTCTGCAGCATTTAATTTCCTAGAGATATACATCACCGGATGCAGAGTATCAGAATACTCCTGCATTAGTGCTGCCCCAATCCCAGTTGACGAGGCGTCACTTCGAAGAACAAAAGTCTTCTCAATAGTAGGTAACCTAAGAATAGGTGGAGATGAAAATAGGTCTTTAACCTGGTCCAATGAGGATTGACATTCTTTTGACCAGCGGATCAAATTAGGCGACCCTTTCTTCAATAAAGTAGAAAGCGGTGCCATAATGGAGGACAGATTCGGAATGAATCGTCCGTAGAATTGGATCAAACCTAATAGACTCCTTACTTGTTTCTTTGTCTTAGGGACCGAAATGTTAAGTATTTTTGAAACATTGTGGTCCTCTGTCTTTAAAAGACCATGACCAACACGATGACCTAGGAAAGAAATCTCACTAAATCCTATAAAGGCTTTAGAGGGTTTTGCAGTCAAGTTATACTCGCGAAGAGTAGACAGTAATTCGTATAAACCCAAATAGTGATCTTCCCAGGAATCACTGAATAGACAGATATCATCTAGATATGCTATGACATCTGTACGATATGCGAGAATTCGGCGCATCATGCGTACGAATGTCATAGATACTGCTGAGAGACCTTTTTATATGTAGCATAGACATTACCTGTGACATAGTGTCTGATATCAGTTGAGTGCCATGGTCTGACAATATTTCTCCGGGAAAACCCAAGCGAGAAAATATCAGCCAAAGAGCGTCTGCGATATCAGCAGTTGAGATGCTCTTGAGAGGTATTGCCTCTGGCCAACGTGTGCACATATCGACACATGTAAGAATAAATTGATGCCCTCTAGCCGACTTAATTCTAAAAGGACCGATAATATCTATTGCCATTTTTTGAAAAGGGCGAATTGGAATGTCAGCAGCCTGAATAGGCGCAGCATGTCGTGGTCCTTTAGATTTGACCTCCTGACATACTTTGCAAGAGCGACAGTACATTCGTATGTCCTTGCTCACAAATGGCCAAAAGAAAGCCGCAAGAACTCTCGACTTTGTACGGGAAAAACCCATATGTCCAGCACATTGCGAGTCATGAGCATGTTGCAATATTTGCACCCTCATGCTCTTAGGCACAAGAATTTGTGAATGAGTGGATGTAGTCGAGTCTTGTACCATACGTACAAGTACGCCGTTCTTCATAGAAATCCAAGATTTTCTATTAGTATTTTGATTAGGATCACCTTTTTTTGCTAGAATGAAGAATTTTTGTAACGACGGATCTTCTTCTTGCAATTTGATAAATGAGTCACGTGTAATAGTCAAGTGACTATTTTGTTCATTTACTTCATCATTATTAGTTAATGAAGTTTGAGGTGGATCCAGAGCATGTGCTCTTGTGACCACCGTATTGGTAGCTTCAATGTTTTGCTCTTCCCAAACAGCAATCTGCTGTGGGGTACATTCCCTAACTCCGTGAATACGACCAATAATAAGGTCCGCAATAGGGTTTGGAAGTAGACACGCGTGGACCTCTCCCGTGAAGAAAGGAGTAGCAATATGTATTATGGCAGTAGGATATTTTTCCAACGTGCCACCAAATGTGACACATTTGATGACCTTTCCTGTAGCACAGAATGGATCTACAAGAGATTGCCTAACCCCGACAGTAGTACATCCAGAATCAAACAACACCGAGACTGGATTACTATTTACAAGCCCCTTATGTAATATAAGAGAACCTCTCCCATCATGAGCAACATTAGCAGGAAGAGCGGGCAAAGGATGACCACAGCTTAGAGTACTAATGGTTTTCGGATCAAATAAAGTACTGCATTGGATACATTTATTTGCCCTACCAAAGTCAAAAGATGAGCATCCGATAGCATTATGGTCTTTATCATTATTAACCTGTTTATCTGCTCCCTGAGATTCTTGTTGAACAGAGTTTGTCTGTTGATATCTTTTTCTCTTCTGTTGCGATCTACCGCGACCATTATTGCCTCTGCAATTATCATTAAAGTCCCTACTGTAATTTTTATCCTGGTTTGCGTTCCAGTTTCCATAACTGTCATTACCATCTCTATGCTGTTGAGAACCTCTATTATCTTGGTATTGAGGTCTCTGCAAAAAATATTTTCCTCTATACCGATTACCTTTATGAAAATTTCTAAAGTTACCGGGAATAGAATACCGTGTAATATTAGGTTGTCTCCAGTTCTGGGAAGAAGAATCTCCCTGAAATTGATTACCATGGTTCTGGGCATAATTACGGTTACTCTTTTTATTGAAATTTTGCTGGCTACCCTGAAATTTACGCATAAAATTCGGGCCATAAGGTGCTGCCGAAGCAACTGGCAGACCTTCTTTTACCTTAGAGTTGCTAATGGTTATGTGAGGATGTGCAGTAACATACTGGCTACAGTATTCTTCCATTTCTTTTATATTTTTAGGCTTACGCTCATGAAGAAAAGAAAGAAAAGCTTCATTAACAGAAGACATAACCTTGTCTCTAAGAAGTAAGTCCATGAGGGCTTCAAATGTACTTTCTGTCTTAGAAAGCTCAACCCATCGTAAAAAAGTAAGACGTATGCCTGAGATGAATTCTGAGAATTCAACTCCAGTTTCTGGTAACATGTTTTTAAATTTAAGACGATATCCGTCTTCGTTAAGTTGGTACTTCTTTAACAATGCCGCCCTGACAACCTCATAGTTGTTCTTGTCAGGCACATCTACCATACCCAACAAAGTCAAAGCATCACCTCTAAGTATCTTGGACAGATGATAAACATATAATGTTTTATCTATATTATGCACCTTACATGCACTTTCAAATCTATCTAGATAAAATGTTATATCATCAATTGAAGCATTGAATGCTGGTAAATTAAGCTTGAAATCAACAGCATTAGACTTATTAGCAGATGATACCTTATTAGCATCATTAGCATTACTAGATAATTTCAACTTTTCTAACTCCAAAGCTAAGAGTTTTTCTTCATGTTCCATTTTTGCTTTTCTCTCATCAGACTCTCTTTGTAACCTTCTTTCTTCAGCCTCAGCCTGTTTTTCTAATCTTTTATTTTCAGCCTCTATTTCAAGTCTCTTATTTTCAGCTTCTTTTTCAAGTCTCTTATTTTCAGCTTCTTTTTCAAGTCTCTTATTTTCAAGCTCAGCCTGAAGTCTCTTCTCCTGAGATTCTGCTTCTCTTTTTTGTTTTTCCATTTCCATTTGTAATCTCTTTTCATCTACCTGCATCTGCAGTTTTAAATTTTCAGCATCTATTCTCTTTTGTTCAGTTAGTTCTTTCATTTTCTTTTCCTCCGACTTCAATGCCTTGGCATATTGAACAGTCGCAAATTCTTCTAATTTATCACCTGTCTTCCCAAGGGCTTTACCCTGCTCAATAAAGTACTCAAATGTAGACATGATGTCTAAAATGTGAGTACAGAACCTGAAATAATTAATTATCTTATTTCAATCTTAATAGCAACAAGACTTAATAAAGTGCTTGTATAATTACTATGTTCACTCCAATCTCTGTGGGAAACAAGACTTGACACCAATTTGTATTATCAGTTGTACAATAATATCACAAGTCACCTCTTAATTATCAGTGCACTACCCAAATCAGTGCATAACCATCAGTTATTTATCATAACTGCACTACAATAGTGCATAAGGAAAAAACCACCAGCTAGTTATGATAAGTGCACTATAGATCAATAGTGCATGAGCATATATGTAACAATAGTGAAAGCTAACTATGCAAGAACTATGCAAACAATAACAAGACAATGTAAACAATAACAAAGTACCAACAATGTAAACAAAACAAAGATCAAAGTCAATGTAAACAATAACAAAGATCAGAGTCAATGTAAACAATAACAAAGATCAACGTCAATGTAAACAATAACAAAGATCAGAGTCAATGTAAACAATAACAAAGATCAAACAATACGAAAACATTCGCATAAGTCAAATAAATAAACAGCGAAACTAAAAAGAATATGATGACAGAATGCGAAGATATGACAAACAAATGACGCTACAGTATATACACAAAAATTTACGTGAAGAACTGAATAATAGAAAAGAGGAGACCTACAAATACAAACAATTGAAATCGAAACTAAAAAACAGAAAGAAAGAGAAAAACAAAAAAAAATATACAAAAAACGAAAATAAAGCACAACTCGTCACAACTAAACAGATATAGCAACGATTGTCGCTAGCAAATTTCACAGTAGGAAATTCGCACAGTCCCTAACGAAAACGCTAACAGTAGAACCTCTGTGACGTGGTATCATCTACTGAAAGACACCGCCCAACCGAGAAAACCCGCAGAAATATAAACATATAAATACAAATCCAAATAACATATAACATGTAAACATATAAAGAGTGCGAAAAATGTGATAGACAGAAGGCTCAGTTAGAACATAAGGGCACAGTTCACAAACAAAACAGGCCACTTAACTTCTATGTATCCACAACGTCAGCACAGGTCAGAACAGGATGTGATCAGCATTCTTAGGACAATGATCCAACGTTGATCCATATCTGCTCTCGTAAACTGCCATGACGAAGGAAATGAGCTTCTAACAGGAAACAGCTTCTGACAGGAAACAGCTTCTGAACTTGACCTTCTGAATCTGCAACAGTAATTCTGAGACCGGAACAGTTGTTACGGCACTTGTCCTTCTTCTCAACAGATCAGGAAATCCATTCGCTCGGTACTTGTCCTTCTATTTGTAGACAAACTTCAATACCGCCGAGCAGCGCCGGGTAGTTTCAAAATATCAACAACTGTCAGTACTGCTGCGTCTTTCAAAAAATTTCATCAAAGGTGATGAATAGCAACTGCAATGTTGTCTTGTAGTCTGCTGATGATGTCTGGGTTTGTTGACCCCCTTGAGAGTTGGTACCAGAATAAACCAACTATTGGCCACCATGAATTGATAAGGGTGGAATTAGGATGCCGTCAAATTACCACCTCTATCGACACCAGGTATTACAATGCAAGATGTGGGTGTCTTATCTGGTTTAGATTGTTGCTGTGTGTGTTGCAGTAGAACAGTTCACAGGGTACACCACAGGCAACATGACGTGTAGAGTCATAAAAATGGTAACTTCGCTTTAGGTTTATACCATTTATTGCACGCCACAAAACAGTCATGATACTTATGTTATCATCAGCATAGTACAACGAATGCAGCATTCAAACTCATGTTAACTGACAGTCATGTAGAAGTCAATACTCAATAGTTGTATGGAAAACAAATATCATAGCGAAGCTTGATAAATAATACATATAACTTCTGCAACCGTGGTCAGCTGCAGATCCTTAATGTTCATAGACAATAATAATTATTCCTTCCTGATGCTAGCAGATCAGATGTATACAATACGTCCGTTTACTGTCTGCACGTGAGTAGCATACATGGATTACAGGTCAGCTCGACCTTTATAACCTTCCTAAGTCTAACCATCTGACTTGGACGTGATCTCTGATATAACGAATCCTGGAACACAGACAATAGTCTTGTTGGTCTAGAGCGACCCATAGATATATAACTAGTTCAGGTATAAAGATACCGGTGACTTAATCCTAGTCAAAGTACCTCTCCATTTTGAATCACACAGGCGAGCAAAAAGGCGACAAAATGACGAACCTCTAGATGATAGCCTAAAGTTCGATACAAGAGGAATTACCTTATTTCGGAAAATCAACCATGAACATATGCCTCCAGGCAGGCTTGAATAATACGGGGAAATAGTCTAGTTAGCTAACTAACTCACAAAGACAATGTATTTCCCTCAGAGAATCACAAGACGCAGTCGCGTCCGCTCGCTAATCAGTCCATTTCTCAACTGCCCGACCTGGGCGGAACAACAAACGACAACCAAGTCGAGACATGCGCAGAGTGACAATCTCTGAGTCGCTGTTCACAATAAGACGATTCTAAGAACATTCGAGATAAAAGTCTTACACAGTCGCGCCTTTTATGGACATGAACAGAAGCGTTAAGAAAGGTTTCAAACATCTACAACAGTTGACTGATACTACCAAATAAGGAGATATGGTCACGCTTCGTTCAAGACATTATAGACCGAACGTGTCTCTATACAAGAGGAGGTAAACTCATAAAAAATAGCAGTATCGATATATCGGATTCTGTCCCTTTGACCATAAAATATATATAACATGCATTTCAGTCAAATAATGATCATACATACGAAAAACGATCATACAAAGACTTTGGAAAAAAGTAATTATTTGTGCGTAACAGTTATTATAGGGTTGATAACATCTATTGTAGTTACCTCTTCCAAAATTTCCATAATTGCTGGAACTAAAATGTTGAGGACCATTAAATTGCCTCCAGTTCCCTGAAGAAGAATCATTACGTGATGTACCCCATTGGTTCCGTCAAACATTACGATTTTCTCTCCTACCATAGTTTCGATCACCACTTTGAGATCTACGGCGCCAATTATGATCATATGGCGTTGCTGAAGCAACAGGTAAACCTTCTTCGACTTTAGAGCTGCTAACCGTTACATTAGGATGAGCCGTCACGTATTGGCGACAGTATTGCTCCATATCTTTCAAGTTTTGAGGCTTTCGTTCATGTAGGAAAGCAAGAAAAGCTTCAGTAACCGACGACATGACTTTGTCGCGTAGCAATAAGTCCTTAAGGGCTTCATATGTGTGTTCAGTTTTTGATAGTTCAACCCAATGTGCAAACGTAAGGCTAATATCAGATATAAAATCTGAAAAATCTTTCCTTGCCTCCGGCAATAGAGACTTAAAGCGTAGGCGATAACCTTCTTCATCCAGTTGGTATTTTTTTAATAAGGCAGCACTGACCACTTCATAGTTATTTGCGTCAGGACCCTCTAACATACTTATAGTCTTCAAAGCTTCACCCTTAAATAACTTCCTAAGTTGTTCACAATATTGCGATTTCTCTATCTTATGAGATTCGCATGAAAGTTCAAATCTATTTAGATAGAACGAGATATCGTCACAGTCAGAGTTGAAAACAGGCAATTTAATATCATATGATTTAGTATTTGCCTTATTAGAAGAATTATTTGATTCACTTTGTGAATTACCCATATTCACCACCTTTATCTTCTCCAGCTCCATTGCTAAGACTCTTTCGTCATGTAACATTTTCTATTTTTCAGCCTCTCTTTCTAATTTTTTATTTTCTTTCTCCATTTGGAATTTTCTCTCATCTGCTTCTCTTTGCTGCTGAATTTTTTTCTCTTCAGCTTCTCTTTGCTGCTGAATTTCTCTCTTCAGCTTCTAACTTCTTTTGCTCCATCTCCATTTGTATTTTTCTATCTTCAGCTTCTCTTTCTGATTTCTTTTGTTCCATTTCCAATTGGAATTTTCTCTCTTCTGCTTGCATTTTCTGTCTCTTTTCTTCAGCCTTCTGCGCCTTGCCACATTCAGCAAGAGCAAATTCTTTTAATTTATCTCCAGTTTCGCCAAGGGCTTTCCCTTGCTAAATAAAGTAATCCAATGTAGACATTATGTCTAATTATGTGAGATCAATAATTGTATAACTCACTTTGTCCCAACTCAGTGGGTGACAAGTCTTTGCTCAAGAACTTGTATAATCAATTTAATTATCAATAATACAATTAATTACCTTTATACCTATTGTGCATAACAGTAATGACAGTGTATAACAAAAATGAATAATAACAACTGGAAAGACAAGACAAAGCATCAATGACAAACGACAACGTTCGCAGAAATCAAATAAACACTAAAGCAAAACTAAAGTAGAATCTTACAAAGCATATAACGACAGCTGCGAATCACCAACAAAACAATCGATTACACAGTGTAAAAACGAAAAGGTGTAAAGAAATAAACGACAGAAAGAGGAGGCAGACAGCTACAAACAAATTAATCAAAACTAAAGAACAAAGAAAAATATTACAAAAACCACATAGGACATCTCGGCACAACTAAACAAAAATATCACAAATAACCAAACACAGTGGACTATAATACGCAGCAAAAATGTTTGCTGGAGATTTCCTCTGCGGGAAATTCGCAAAAGTCCCTAAAGAACGCTGTCGTAGACCCTCGGTAAAGTGGGATATTCTACGACAGTCACCGCCCAACCAAACCCGCTGAAATATATATAAAACAAAGAACCATGTAACATAAAAAACAAGGAATATAAATAGTATGTGCAGAGAGCAAGGCTTCACTACCACACATACAGAGGCACAGTTTACCAAAACATATAGCCACTTATCTTAACTGGCGAAAAAATCCTGGCCTCGAGAATAACAGCACTGATGTACAATAACACACAGTCCAACGATAGGATGATCAACCGCTAAGGTACAGCAACCCAATGATACAAGGTTTAGATAATCGAATGCTCAGCTTCTTGGCATGTTGACCTTGCACGTGGAAAATCTTGACTGAGAACTTTGAAAAAAATCTTCACTGCACATCAATTTCCGCCCAGCAAACACGGGCTGGATTCCACTGTTGTAATGACAATACTCTTCCGGGCAACGCCGGGTACTTTCAGGTAATAACAACAGTTGCACTGTAGAACATCAGAGAGCTGGCTAACCGCTGTTACAATAGGGATGTAAATGGTGGTTCAGGAAAATAAACCATGTTAATGTCCATACGCTGCAGATCTTGTAACGCGAATGAGATGGGTAACAGACTCTTAAAGCTGGCCACCACTGTAGAAGTACGTTTCTTGACCATAGTCCGTACTGGCCTTCACTGTAGACGTCGATGATACTGGCCAGTACTGTTGAAGTTTTTGTTTAATTATTATATTTGGAGAACGATATGGTTAGCTGTTGAAGGATGTGGAATTTGAGAGTACAGCCATGATAACACACACACACACACACACCAATCCACGTATATAAGTCAGGAAAGGTTGTAACGACTGTGGTACGGTTATTCACAGTTTATTACCACAGTAACAAGGACATCATCACATTCAAGACACACTGTCAATAGCACAAGATTGCACTTCCTGTAAGTAACATTGATCTACTACCATGTAGTGTAGGGTAAATAATATCTCTGTGACTTCTCCGCAACGAGCTGCAAGTAGTGCAGTGTAAATAATATCCCTATGGCTTCTTTATCACCTCTGACCACACTTGCCAGGTATATCGCTGGCAAAAATAGGCCGCATAGATGGCGGGCTTCCTTATATAAATAATGTTAATCTTCTTCATCACATCTGACCAAACTAGTCAGGTATATCTCTGGCAAAAATAAGCCGCATAGACGGCGGGTTTCCTTATATAAATAATGTTAATCTTCTGCATCACATCTGACCAAACTAGTCAGGTATATCTCTGGCAAATGTAGGCCGCATACATGGCGGGCTTCCTTATATAAATAATGTTAATCTTCTCTATCTCTACCTCCCGCACCGGGAGTAAGTCACCTCAAAATGTAAAGTTCGTAGCTACAACAAATGGCTTCAAAAGTATTGTTACCTGCTCTGCACTCCAGGAAACAAACACACAAGAAACACTGGCCATTTCCTAGGCTTTACCGAACTATGCCAGAATCACAATCAAGGGGAATCTTAAACATATTTAATACACAAAGAACTCTGATCCCCCTTTACACTGCCAGAAAAACATGGCGGGACACCTTCTCCGCTCAAACCACCCAGTAAGACTGCTTAAGCGAAGCAGTTTTCCGGACTCGCCAAAAACCTTGGCGCATGCGCGGATCATCGTATGACTTGAGTTTAGTTCACAAACTGGAACGTACTGGGACTATTCTAAGAAAATCTACGAACAGAACCTTATATGGGCATATAGCTAGGCAATAGCAAGCCCAAAGGGAGATAACAACTAAATCTAACTTATTCCCGAAAATATTACAACTGGTAAACTCCCTTAGACCACAAATATAAAAAAGAAATATCAAAAGAAAGTCACATTCCTAACTTACAACAAACTGACTCTTAACAAAATGTAAACATATTCTATCTACTATTAACCTTTTCATTTGAATGTACAGTAAATATAAAGCTATTCAATTTAAATGTAAAGAAAGTTCTCTCTCGAGGGATTAAGCTTAATTCTCATCGAAGGTAAAGACTGAGGTAGATGGGATGATGAAATAGGAAGATGGGAACACATAAGCATGTGTCGGGAAACTCAATACTCAGAGGGTATTCGTTTCTCATCTTTTACCAAACTAGTTGGTGGTACCAGAAGAGGGTACTGTCTCTGGAACTCGAGGAAGGGTACAAGTGACCTGAAGTCGAATCTAGACACCATAATCAGACGAGGCTTAAAAGTGAGGGGCCAACTTCGTAAACATTCCCTGACATTTCTGGGAACGTGCTGCCCCCTACAACCTTGACCAGTGACGAGCGGGATCAGCGATCCAGTCTACCAAGAGCGAAAACATCAGAAGCGGCAGAACCGTCACTGGCAGCTAAGAAACGCATAAAAGCTGCCAAGTGACTTTCTTTACAAACTACCATTACATCACACTGTGATGATAATTTCTGATAAATAATTATTCATTTTTTAAACCCTGTTAATACCAAAGTGATTATTAAATTTGTTATTGGTAAATATAAAAATTTAACGTTGATTTAATCGTTTTGAATGTACTGCATGTTTGTCTCAGTCAATTTACTAAATACACTCTAAACAGAGCTATACCATAATAAGAAGAATTCCACTGAGTAAATCAGGGTGGGGGCTTGAACGAGCTGAAATAAATCATTGCATAACCCTTTCTTCACAAAAGGCGACGGAACAGATATAAGTTAATTGTGCTCGGCCCTAAGCAGCATTGTTCTTGACTTCTGACAATATCTTGTGAAACTACCTTGAGATAGAAGCATCATTATCGTTCTATCTACCACTCTGCCAAGAGTAATCTTGTGCGAATGTAGACACCTTTGAAGCCCCATATAAGATACTCTTGAGTTTTGGCTACTGTTGGACTATTACTGCAAAGCAGGGGAGGCAATTCCGTGACAGCGCTTTTGTTGTGCGAGGTCAGCGCTCAAACCCCTATGCCTTCAATAAACTAAAAATATATCGGGAACAGCATATGCCTACAAAAATAACTGGTATTTAAGACAATATAGAGTATACTACACACTTGCTGCTTCTCTCAGTTTTACTTAGGCAAGCATTGCCGAGGCATCGTGATTAAAGTAGCTGCAGATAACAGTACCCTACATCCGCCATGATATCGTTGCTCTAATTCTCTTTGCAGTTAGGATGTGAGAACGATTTTGTGTATATAAATTTCTCCAAATTTATAGTTTCGAGGACCCTTTGAGGCTGGCATCCTTGTTTACAAGAAGAAGTCTGCCTTCAAGACGAGGTACAGTAGAAGTCACAGTTAGAATGGAACGAATGTCAGAAAGTCAGACCAACTGAGGTGGTGAAAGGGGCAAAGGTTAAATTACGTCTGGCCTGTAAATAATAATTCGTTTGTATCCTCACAACCATGTAAATACACAGTACAAGTAGCACGGCCACTTGAGCGAAAGAGAGGGTAGAAAATATCTTATATTCAACAAATCAGCAAGCGTTTTACCCACCTCCCCTTTATTATTATCACTGCTTATTCCTTAAGGCATAGAAAAAATAAGTGATTTGTGGTTTACGATCCAATGTACGTTGAATATACTGTAAATTTTCAAATGGGGAAAAACAAATAAATATAGTCTGATGGAATAAATTACACGAAAATATAATCAATTGTAAATAGCACGCATTAAAGAAAAAAAAAAAGAAAATATAGTTCCACTGGATACTTTAATTATAACCAAAAATTAGGTTGAACAGAGTAGACTCTGCCGAATTGGTTGATGGTTGAAGCTCAACTGACGCTTTCCACCTCTCCTTCAATTTCTTTTAAACAATAATAATAGTAAAATAAATATAACAATTCAGCGTACTGTACTTTATTACTTGTGCTGTCTGCAGTGTTGTCATAGTGTTTCATTACGGTGCCCGTAACCCCCTCGATCCACTGTCTCTCTACAGCTCTTTCACATTTCAGGTCTCTTTTATTTTTGAGTCAAAAGTAAAGGTAGTCAAATAGCAGGTACTGACGTAGGGGAATGAAACGTTAAAGACTTCACCATACTAGGTCCAGCATCGAGAGGTGAGGTGACCAGTTCCCTTCCTCGCTGCCTCTTCCTTTCCATAACTCAAGAGCAAAGTCAGGCACCCATTTACAGCTGAGTAGATGCATGGAGACATATATGGAGTCATCATTATATGACCAAGAGCTATGCATAATGCTACAGTAAGTATATTTGGGAGTGAACCTCTGTCTGCGAGGCTAATTACACCATGAATGATTTTTTAATTCATCCACACACTTCCAGGGATTCCCTTTGTGATGAAACATGTTGAGAACCCAGCATTGCACACTAAGCTTGGAGGAGTCACTTGAGCCCCAGACGTAACTCTGGCTTTTACCTGGTTGGCTGCATGTAGGAGGATCTCACAATTATGACCCATGATAGGCAGGGGGAGCTGAGAAGTGGTTCTGTGTCGGACGTGACGACTCCTTGGGAGAGTCCAGAACCAGAGCACAATATTTTAGCTCTGCATATTTGGAGAGCCCCCTAGGATGGCGGGGAATGCACGGTATGCCACACGCTTCCTCCTGCTAGCTTGAGACCAAATATAATGATCCTTTAAATACAAGCCAGGCTGGAGAAACTTCAACTCAACACGTTCCAGAATGGCAGAAGAGCCATAGGAGAAGCTTAGACATACAGCGTATGTAATACCAAGGAGTCTTCCAACTTGATATTGGCTGCAAAACAGTGAAAAGCTTAGAAGCCCTAATTAAACAGCAACAACAAAATCTCGGTAGACTGGAGCGTGTCGATACCGTGAATCGAAACCGGTACCTTTGCCACGAGAGACCAGCGCTCTAACCACTCTAGGTACGCCTTATATAATTGAATTGCTGCTGATCATACACACGGTAACGAAGGTTGGCTGTAAAGGATCTCCAACGTCTTCTGTCTCTTGTCTTGGTGGTGCACTCTGATAGGCTCTTCCCTGTCCATCTCTTGATGTTATCTTCCCACTTATAGCGCTTTCTTCCCCTTGCACGTTCGCCTTCACCTCTCCCTTCTATTATGGTCTTCTGCAAGGTGTTATGCCTTTTTATGTGGCCAAAGTATTTTAGCTGCCGAACTTTGACCTCCCTCATTAGTTCTCTTTTCATACCTAGATTTTCTAGGACCTCCTTATTTGTTTTCTTCTCTTTCCATGAGATACGCCCCATTCTTCTATATATCCACATTTCAAGAGCCTCAATTCTTTCTTCCAAATGCTTATACATCGTCCATGTTTCTGCCCCATACAGAAATGCAGAATATATATATAACACTTTATGATTCTCAGTTTTAATTTGTGAGATAACTGTTTTGATGTCAGTATATGTTTCATGTTGTTGAATGTAGCCTTGGCCATTCCTATTCTCTTCTTGATTTCTGTTTCACATCTGCCATCTTGTGTTATTATATGACCAAGATATACGTAGCTCTTGACTTGTTCCAGGTAATCCAAGTCCAAATCAAAGTAATCTAACGACGTATCTCTTCGATTTGTTGGTTTTTGTAGTTGTTTTTTTTTTTTTTTTTGCTTAGCAGAAGTGAGCAAGTGGTTATCTTCAGACATCGCCACAAGCCACAACAGATTGGGATACTATCTATTCAACAAGCTAAAGATTGGAATACTGATGAGTGTAACTATGGCGCCGATAAACTGCTGAACATCTGCTTCAAAGATGCCCGACATATGAGGAACAGAGAAAGCGGATATGGCCATCACCAGTACCTTCCTAGAAAAACTCTATGGAGATACGACCAGCCTCAAGCTGGGCGCTGCTGTCTTTGAGCACATTCAAGTTGACGTCTGAAAGTGAACGAAAAAAAGAAGTTCGATTTGATGTGTTTGTTAGTTTTTTTCTACCAGTGATGTTCATGGTCTCCATTAGGAATATAACGAGATCACATGCGAAATAACAGAAAATATCCTCCATCATTTTCCTTTGTGTTCCTTGTGGAGCATGGTATCATCACTACAGCCTGCGCCAAGCATTCACATGCTCTTGCAGCAGTGGTTTTCGTGGCAACGTTTTTTACATGATGAGGTTACCAGCTCCAGGCACAAGCTCATATTATTCTCCTCTACGACATGCTGAAGGATGCTGTAGTCATACTGTGTCTTTGTCTTTTCAAAGACCACCTGGACGTACACGGGGCACCAGAGCATATAGCACGAGTAAAAATGGACACGCAGAAACCTATAGTCAACATATACACACTAACTTCGGAAATTTAAAGCAAGCATAACAAAACTGATGGATTTATATCGCAAGAAAAAAATTCGGAGCATATAATTTACACATAGCGATACCGCGAAGTAGACGAACACCAGCTACAAGACCGAAACGTGTAAATTACAAAGCAATGTGAACAACAGACTAACAGAGATATAGATGTGAACAACAGACTAACACAGATCTTAATATGAACAACAGTCTAACAGAGATATAAATGTGAACAACAAACTAACAGAGATATAAATGTGAACAACAGACTAACAGTGATATAAATGTGAACAACAGACTAACAGAGATTTTAATGTGAACAACGAACTATCAGAGATACAAATGTGAACAACAGACTAACAGAGATATAAATGTGAACAACAGACTAACAGAGATATACATGTGAACAACAGATTAACAGAGATCTTAATGTGAACAACAGACTAACAGAGATATAAATGTGAACAACAAACTAACAAAGATATAAATGTGAACAACAGACTACCAGGGATATAAATGTGAACAACAGACAATCAGAGATATAGACGTGAACAACAGACTAACAGAGATATAAATGTGAACCACTGATTTACAGAGATATAAATGTGAACAACAGACTATCAGAGATATAAATGTGAACCACTGATTTACAGAGATATAAACTGGAACAACAGACTAACTGGAAGAAGATTTTTCCAAACAGCAGAGGAACAAACTATCAAAAATCTTTGCAGAATCAGCGAAAAAAAAACTATGAATATTGTATATCAATACAAGCACCAAGCTAACAGAAACACAAAACTGAGCCAACAGTCGAGGAACAACATAACTATACGAACAATCAAACTAACAGCAAATCGTAATATCAACAACAGTGTAACAGAAGCGTAACAATAACAAAATAAAGATTGCAAGCAAGAATCTTCGTTGAATAAAAAGCAAGAATACAAACTCCACACACACACAAACATCCCAAAAGTTACAGCAAAAGGAGCTAATATAAACAAACCATTCACGTAAACAAACAACCGAAAATAAAAATAATGTTAATGCAGGCATAAGGAATTAAGTCTATATCAATATCAAAACTTCCTTCTAAGAAACCGATAATGAAAAGGGTATAGAATATGATCAATATTGTGGTAAAACTGACAGCAGCTATTCAAGCTAACACATAAGTGAAAGATATCTACTGCATTTATAAGAATTATTTCAAGGAACTTCTTTGCTGTCCATTTAAAATAGACAAACACGCGTATATTTGTTCGTTAAAAGCGCTTTAAATTCCTCTTCTTTACTTATTCATTTTCTACATGCAATTCAGATGAGCCCTCAAATGCGTTCATTATTCACGTCGACGTTTTCCCCTTTGGCAGAAAAATCTTGAAAAATAATCAATGAATTCAGAAAATTGTTCAGTCTTTAGCCATTGCACTGCTGAAGAAATCCTGGCTTGTCTTAAGCGTTGAGAGCAGGGCGAAGCTACGTGCTCAAGCCGTCAATTTCACGCCCAGACACGCCCCTAAACCAGATCGTTACAACGACCGCACGGGACCAGGCTTTAGGGTCAGGCCAGGTCAATGGAAATAGCTTGCGATTGGTTAATGCCTGCGTCTTGGTGTTTTATCCTCTGTCGGAAGTGAGCGAATGTATTTCTGGTGGCCTGCAAGCCGTAAAAGAGACTATAGCTCGCCGCGTTTATAGTCGGGTCCATTCTTAGGCGTCTCTCTTCAAATGATTTTGTTGGTGGTAAAAATAATTTCATCACTACATTGATGGTTTCAGGGGGACTTTACTGCCCGGGCTATTCTCAGCGCGGACTCGAGGATAATAATTTTACTGGTGATCACAGTGGACATCAGAGACTCGTCAACGACGTTACCATCGTCCACCACGGTGTCAACGGCGGCAACCTCAGCAATAATCCTAATCCAAATCCCGTCATCAGCGGCAATAACAACTTCATCAACAACCCACATACAACTGTTTTATCAACATTCTCCGAAGGCGAGGCGTATCTTCTCGGAGGGGACAGAGGTTATAGTATGAGCTCTTACCTGCCATTACGTCATACGGGAACACACGGAGTCCCCCCGACTCCTCGAGGTTCAGTTGGAGGTGAGGACAGCGTCATGCACGGCATGGGTGGCGTAATGGACGGTGGGGGATACATGGAACACTTTCTGAACATACCAGAGATATGCCCGACCGGCAGTTACAGAAATCCCCGGTATTATATGGGCACATACAATGCCGACGCCTGCCGCATGGAGGCCCTTCAGCAACAGCACCGTAACCATCATGACTTGAGAATGGGGTTACAGGGCAGCCGGCCCTCCTTCTATCCCAATATGAATATGGGGATGAGGTTCGGTGACAGTATGGACACCCAAGTAGGTGCGAACTGCATTCCCCCTCAAAACAGGGCGGACACGTTGTCTCCCTGCACCAAAGCAGTGGGAGTTGCGTCAAACACGGAGCCGCCATCTTTTTATCCTTGGATGTCTATAGTAGGCGAGTATATCTATTGATATGTGTGTATTTGAATATCTTGTTGTTATTGCTGTTAAAAAAAATACCCCACTAAATGCCGTGCCATCTAGAACTAGATTGCAAATAGCCGAACCCTCGTAGATTTATCCCGTCAGAGTATAATGCTAAGAGTTTATATGTCTTTGACTATACCTGTACTGACAGTGTAGTCCTTCAATGACTGTATACCGCAATGTTGAAGGCGCCTACATCTGTGTTAACCCTACTTCTATTCACGTTTAGAAGTTTTAAAATATCTACTTCTTCTTGATAGAAAAAAAATGTTTACTGCTAATAATGCAAACATTGAAAATATTGAGTTCAGACCTGTAAAAATTGTCGTTAATGTTCCTGATTTAAAATTTAATTGCACACAGCGTCCCAGAAAATAAAACAGAAAGGGCCAAATAAAATTGTCTTTGGCAACTAAAATTAACAATTATCAATGCCAAATTCAGCTGCACAATTTTTGTGTTAAGATATTATTAACTGCTCTGTGATTAAGTTATTTAGCTATTAACATTATATTTTTTTAAACTTAAATGTTTCTTAAGTAAACAATTTTAACATTTAATTTAACAAATGTTTTAAATTGAATTTTAAACCAAAATATATCTTTTATATAAGACTAAATAATACATATTCAAAATTCATACATTGTGTTTCGGTTAAAATAAATTAAATTTTTAAAGTTAAGTTAAAGATAACTTAAAACTATCTTAATAAAGAGACGAATGTTTGCTTAAAGAAGTAGTAAATATGCGTGTATAGATTAAATACAGTATTTTTTAAATAAAATATATGCTTAGATTTTTTTTAAAATACATATAGGCCTACAAATTATGTTCTTAAACCATATAACAAAATAAGGGCTAAGAGACGTAATAAAGAGACCTTTAGAGATCAGATCAGGTCAAGTGTCGTGGCTGCATGGAAGGTTGGCTGTAAATTAATCTCGAAACATTGTTGTGTCTTGACTTTGTTGTGCAGTATGTGTCCATTTTAAAAAATTACCTTCCCAGTGTATGTCCTCCCTAAAGCTCGATTACCTTAAAACCTTTCCTTTTAGAATTGTTGAAAAGAAATTCCTTTTAGTATTATACAAAAATTCCTTTTAGTACTGTAAAGAAATTGTTATATCTCTTTATTGTTCAGCATATCTTATTTTACTTTACTTTAACCTCTCTCACTAAATCTTGTATTTTTACTCTTACCATACCTCGATTTTTAATGCTCATCTTTACTTTTTTTATTGTTTTTTTTCGAATTTCAGGACAATTAGGAGCCTATTCTCCTCTTCTATATGTCCACATTTCTAGAGACCCTTTCCTTCCTTCTAAATGCTTATTCATTGTTTCTAATTAGGTAATAATGAAGAGTATGCAACATTTACTGGTTCTGTATTTTTAATCTCCTTGCTATTAATATAAATGTTAATATAAGCTGAGTGTGTTTTCTTTAATTTTGTTTCGTTGTCTGACTTTTGTTTTTTAACCATTCTTATTATCTTTATAGGCCTAACTTCTTTTTTCACATTTACCAATCTCTGTTATTGTGTGTTGAAAGTATGATAAACATCTTTACTTGTTCTTATGTTTAGAACTGACATCTCATATGTTTTGCTACTAAACATGGTTATTATTTCTAATCCACATTTACATGATCTGTCATGTACTTATTCCATTAGTTCTTACAGTTCTTGGTTCTTTGCAGCAATCAGTGTTTAAACATAAGTATATATATAAGATTGTTTTCTATTTTGTTTTTACTTTTGATCAAGCAGTCATTTTAAAAAATTTGTTTTTTCACGTTATATGGGTAAGTTAAGAACACTTCTCTTTTTAAAGTATCATTACTTTAATTCTTGCCATATCTTATTGTTTTTACAGCTGTTTTTACATGGTAGAAGGGGGGGTAAAGGATCCCGTTACACGCCCATTGAGGCATATTGGGAATATGGTGTTAGGCCCATATTTTCTTGACCATCGGCACACTAGGGGTGATGTGGTCAGCATCACGCCGGCCGCCTTAACCTTCCCAGAGTTGCTGTGGTACCCAGTTCATGAGTATGTTAGCAAAGCTCGTAAATAAAATAGCCCCTTAAATTATAATTATAACATATGTTTCTGAGATAGAGAGATAAATTTGATCTTAAGCTGTGCTTAAAGTAAAGAGATGTGTATGTCCATATAATACCAGAACAAATGCGACAAACATATAAAGATATTTTACAGGCTGAACCAGCGCTGGAGGAGCATTTGATTGGTTGGGCCAGGCTTTCCTGTCAGGGGGTCAGCTGCAATGGTGGCTAATGCTCCGTCGGAAGCAAACAAGGAAATGATGATGATGTACAGGGTGGTTATAATGATGTACAGGGTGGTTATAATGATGTACAGGGTGGTTATAATGATGTACAGGGTGGTTATAATGATGTACAGGGTGGTTATAATGATGTACAGGGTGGTTAGAATGATGTACAGGGTGGTTATGAAGTGCTTATGCTACTTTAAACTTTAATCATTTTGCACAATGTAAACGGCGTTAAAAGAAAAAAGAAACATAATTTATAAAGATAACTACCGTTGCCTACTCACCCCCATTCATTGGATGAACTGAAGTTCGGGATCACACATGCAATTCGCTAAGCAGCAACTGGAGAATGCGTTCAACGGGTTGGAAAATCAGATTGACAGATGTGTCATGAAAGTTGGCGGTTATGATGAAGCCTAAAAATGTGAACTGTATTGCGTTATAACTTAATAAATTATGATTTCATTTGCCGTTTGAACGTCCGATTGACAGAGTGGTTACAGCAGCACTGGTCTCTCGCGGCAAAAGAGCCACGGTACCGACACGCTCCAGTCTACCCAGCTGTAAATGGGTACCTGACTCTGCTCTTTGAGTTAGAGAAGGAAAAGGCAGCGAGGAAGGGAACTGGTCACCCCCACCTCTCGATGCTGGACCTAGTCTTGAGAAGTCTCTAACACTTCACTCCCCTACAGCAGTATTTGCTGTGGGACAACCTACCTATGCCGTTTACAGTGTGCTTCTACTATGTCTACGTCCATAGTTATGAACATGTTAAGTCGTACAAGGACCTTTATAACCACCCTGTTTGTTTGAAATATGTCCCCTTGCTAAGTGTTTATGTTTTTTTTTTTTTTACATTGAAGTTTTGCTTCATTTTGTTCAACCTAGACACTAGGTCTGTCGGTTACATTACGGCACATATCCAAATATAAAAGATCATGAAGTCTGGTGTTGATACGCTGCTCTTCTCCTTGCAAAGAAGCTTGGGCTCTAAGTAACGAGAAGACAAAAAAAAGGACAATGTGTATATTCTAGAGACGCAAATATATGCTTACATTGCCAAGAAAATATGAATCTAAGTAGAGAGACTATATATGTGTGCTTACCATATAGTGATGAAAATCTTGTCCTATGTGATCTATGGTGGCCAAATAGCTATAATAATGAAAATAAATTTTCGATTATTCAAAGAAAACTAACGAGAAGGGATGAGATTACATTTATGCCATCTTCCGTAATCCGTACCTTGATGTTCATCCATCTACGTCAAGAATAGCTTAGCCCACATGTGTGTCATCATTTTGTAATCCGTGGCTTGCTATATTACTGATGTACACCCTTCTACTCCAAAGAGAAGGGCTTAGCTTACATTTAAGTCATAATTTTGTAATCCGTGGTTTGCTGTATTACTGATGTTCACCCATCTACTCCAAAGAGAAGGGCTTAGCTTACATTTAAGTCATAATTTTGTAATCCGTGGTTTGCTGTATTACTGATGTTC
Source organism: Oreohelix idahoensis (assembly GCA_024509875.1). NCBI lineage: Eukaryota > Metazoa > Mollusca > Gastropoda > Stylommatophora > Oreohelicidae > Oreohelix > Oreohelix idahoensis. The sequence goes on along the minus strand of JAMPIV010007343.1, from coordinate 114,712 downwards.
ACCCATCTACTCCAAAGAGAAGGGCTTAGCTTACATTTAAGTCATAATTTTGTAATCCGTGGTTTGCTGTATTACTGATGTTCACCCATCTACTCGAAAGAGAAGGGTTAAGCTTACATTTAAGTCATAATTTTGTAATCCGTGGCTTGCTGTATTACTGATGTTCACCCATCTACTCCCAAGAGAATATCTTAGCTTACATTTATATCATCTTTTGATAATTTGTGGCTTGCTGTATTACTAATGTTCACCCATCTATTCCAAAGAGAAGGGTTTAGCTTACATTTATGTCATCCTTTGGTAATCCGTGGCTTGTTCTGTTACTAACGTTCACCCACCTACTCTAAAACGAAGAACTTAGCTTACAGTTATAGCATCTTCGTCCGCATTTTTCTTTTCACTCCTTGTGGGAAATATAACCACCACTGTAGCTGGTCCCTTTTCATGAAGCCTGCGTCAAGCAGCGGTGATTTCTGTGTCAACTTGTTTTACATGATGAGGTTGCCAACTTTACGCACAACTTCATTTTAGTGGCCTTTTACGCCCTGTGGTCCTATTCTTTTTCTTTGTTTCATAAGAGACACCTCCCCTCCCCATCCGCAGAACATCAAAGGACGAGTATGCATATACGTGTGTATATTAAAATACTGGACACGTTTCTAAACACTTTTGTTAACTCTAATAATTCTATTACATGTTGAATGTATTATATCATATCGCTCACTACATGTCAGTGAATTTTGCGGAGAAAAAAACAACTCTGAAATGTATATATACGTACATAATATATGATCATTGAGAGGATTAACATTAAATAAAAAGTGGTAATTTTGTACGTGGGACAATATTACCAGGTAAAAATATCACAACGTGTTAAAACATTACTGGAAACGTTTTCTACACACTGTTGTTAACTCTAATAATTCTATTACATGTTAAATGTATTATATCAAATCGCTCACTAAATGTCAATGAATTTTGCAGAGAAAAAAAATTATCAAATGTATATACACGGCCATTGATCAATATGATCATTGAGAGGGTTAAAATTTAATAAAAAGTGGTAATTTTGTACTTGGGACAATATCAGCCGGTAAAAATATCCGAACATGTTAAAACAGATGTACCGAAACAAAGTCAGTTTTCATACTACAGGATTTATTTGGTCGGTCCGGATTTTCCATTTTCCGGATTCTCGGGCAGTACTTTTAGAATTCAAATTTAAGGAAGAATAAAGAAGGAACGAACAACAAATTTTGTTGATTTATTCATTAACAAATACAAAATGCTTGTTTTATCCAAATTAGTATAGTTATTCTTTAATTTGCGACACCTCTATTGCGCCTGCTGCACTGCACGTGGATGGAACGTACAGCTTCTACTGCGTCTGCTGCACTGCTTGTCGATGGAACACTAGTTTGATCGGCAGACGCTTCTGTTGTGTCCTTTAAATACTTTCGTATATCACTTTGTTTACGACTTTGTAATTTCTTTGTTATAAGATTATTCTGCACCATGTGTACATGCATGACGTCTTGAAGACTAAAGCTATGGTTCTGTTCCACAAATTTAATAACTGTTTCTATTGACTTTTCTGCCAGGAAATTTTACGAAGTTTGAGTTTTCAAAAAGTCCGGAATTTCGGGTAGTCCGGATTTTTAGCATATAGATTTGTAGGACTAGAACAGTTTATCCTGTCTGTCAAAAGACATTGTGAGGATCAGAACCTTTTTCTGAACACAAAAAAACAACAAACAAAGATAATGTCTACTGACAAAGCAAGATGCCAACCAAAAATTACCATCAATGATGAGGAAATTGAAAATGTCACAAATTTTGAATATCTTGGCTCCATAATTAACAACAATGTAGACTGCTCAAAAAAGGTCAGAAGGAGACTGGCCATATCAATGCAGAGGTTAAATAAAATGAAGAACCTATGGCATAACATCAGAAAATTAATAAAAGTAAAACTTCTGAGAACGTGCATCTTTACGGTAGCAACGTATGGATGTGAATCATGGACCATTACACAAACATTACAGAACAAAATTGAATCTTTCGAAGCAAAGTGTTACAGAAAAATTCTCAGAATATCTTGGACCAAGAAGAAGAAAAATATAGACATCCTACACGACCTGAACATCAAGGAAAACTGGCTCATAAACAATATCATGTCTCGGAAACTGAAATACTTTGGCCACATTAAACGTCATAGTGATTTAGAAAGAGCAGTGATGGAGGGTATGGTACCTGGAAGGTGAGGCAGGGGCTGACCAAGACCATGGTGGACACAGGACATTGAAGACACCTTGAATACGACAATGGAGGAGGCAGGAAGGCTGGCTAGAGATCGAGAGTCTTTCAGGCGGGCTGTGATGAGAGCGACGTTCTGCAAAAGACATACTACATGATGATGATGACTTGAAAGACTTTTCCTGTATACATATTCATTATTATCATCATCATCATCATTTTTTCTCTCCGCTCTGTACCCAGCAATCGTATGCTTTACAATGGTGGTTTCTGTAACTATTCCTGTGACATGATTAGACGGCCAACCCCAGTGTATGATCTCCCATTAGTCGCCTTGTACGACATTCTTGAGGGACCAGTACTCCTATTATTGTGTTACTTCATCAGAGACCCCACACCGAGAACTACACCAGGCATATGTACATATTATTTTTGCTAAAAATTGTACAACTGGCAACTGGACATTGATCAAATATCACATGTCGGGAAGCGGCCACCTGTTTATTTATTGTTAGTCTGGTGTTTCAACTGATATTCACGTCACTAAGAATTTTGCATATATCATCCTTGGTGTCACTGCGAAACGAAGATGTCATAACTGCTGAAAATGACCTTGTGATCCTTAGATGTCATAAAGGTATCATAAATATTAAAAAATGACGTTGACAAACGCCCAGAGCACATGGAGAGAAGTACTTATCTGTCTCCGTTTACTTGTAATGCATTAAATAACTCACCAGCTTAAAGTTAAGTTAACATAAAAAGAAGAATCAAGAGCGCTTTCATTAGGAGAAAACTTTATTACTACGTTAACTCTGTCCTAGGCATTTTTTTAGGTTTCATTCACGGACCAAAATCACAGCCAATTTACTATTTCTGCTTTAAAACAGGCTCTAATATCACACACACACACACACACACACACACACACACACACACACACACACACACACACACACACACACACACACACACACACACACACACACACACACACACACACACACACACACACACACACACACACACACACACACACACACACACACACACACACACACACACACACACACACACGCGCGCGCGCACACACACGCACACACACACACATGTGTGTGCGTGTGTGTGTATCCTGATTCTGTCCTGATTGTCTGTTAATTCTCAGTTATTGACTTCCACATATCAGCATTGGCCCTATTTAACACATCATGTGCCACGTCATGTAGCATACATAGTAATTGGTTAAGTTTTATATCCTTAAAACAAAGTGCTGTGGAAATACCAATGTATATTCCAATGATCGGTTTGGTTTGGTTTGGTTTGGTTTTAAGGACTATCTTCATTGCACACGGACAACTCCATCAGTGCACCGAACTCCTTCCTTACATCACACAAGGAGGATCTCAGCACAGTGCACGCATAGGCGAGGATCCGAATGTGTACATACAGGAATCGCACATTCTATAAATATTTTTGTGGTAAGTTTCCTAATTTTTAAATTTTAGCAGGGTATCGGCCTTATGGCCTACTCTTTACTTCTTCTTCTTCCTCGTCGTTCGTCATGAAAAGGACGTTGGTTGCGTTGTGTCCGTTTACAGCGAAGCTGCGGTATTTGCGCCTTTCGGCCGACACATCCGACTTCCGCACGGCATTTTTTGGGACCGGGTTTGCCTTCCCTCTTCGATCCTTACTCCTCAGCCAGACTGCAGTGATGCAGCCTGTTTCCAGGACTACCACGTGGAGGTGGAGTTGTGTCTTGGTCAGCTCTGGTTCGCTGACCCTGACGCAGGCAGTCAAGCTATGGGTCGCTGACTGCATTCCTCACTTTTGATGCGTCTTCGCCTACTCTTTACGACTTCCAACTGCCGACGGATTTTTAACGTGTGCAACTTGCACATGGGACCTCCTATGGTTTTTCATCCTTATCCGAGAAAGTTATCCATCCGATCTCACTACCAAGGAGATCTCACTACCAAGGAGATCTCACTACCAAGGAGATTCGCGGAGAGTGTGGCATCATTAGGAACCACTGGTTCTGAAAAAAATGTCATCAATTATATTCCTTGTACTGGGAATGAACCCAGTACCTTTAGAATTAGAGGCGGAATCCATACCTCTGAGCCACTCCGATGAAAAAAAAAAAATACAAATCAATAAATAACAGTCATTATTGAAAACAAATGGAGATCAGAACTGTAGTTCCATATAATCGCATTTGCTCTATTTCAGGGGTTCCCAACATTGTCTATGCCCCGCATACCTAGGAAATGTTTGATTAATGATCGCACCCCCTACAAAAGTAATATCACATTTGAAGAGGAATAAGTCAAATTTTTATTTGACCTTAGGCTTCTTTTTCGCACCCCCTGAAATGCCATTTCGCACCCCAGGTTGGGATCCTCTGCTCTATTTGAAAAGGTAACATGGAAAAAGATACACTGTGAAATTCGCATTATCTTTCAAAGAAAAAAAAATATTAGCAACATATTAAAGCAGAGGTAAAGGTAAACCCATAGCAGATACTGCCGTAAGGGTGTGATGTGTTAGAGACTTCACCAGACTAGGGTTCAGATTTATAAGGCAGGTGGTGACCAGTACCCGTCCTCGCTGCCTTTGCCCTCCCTTACTCACGAGCATAGTCAGGTATCTATTTACAGCTGGGTAGACTGGAGCGTAACATTACCAAGTATTGAATCAGGAACCCTGCAACTTTACCGCAAGAGGCAGACGATCTGACCACTCTACCAATAGGATGTTCAGCAACATTGTATGTTATATATTACAAGTGAGACAGGTGCAAATTATGTTATTTTAAGAAATATCACTTAATGAACAAAGTTCACAAAGTTAACAACGTGTCTGAATATTATTCCACGTGTGAATCAAATAGTAGAATAATGTTCAGTGTTCTAAAAATAAACGTATGAGAGATCACAGTCAATAATGAATTATATTTTGTTTGCAGATATGTGCTCTCTAACAAAAATACCCAAAGTTTTAATCCAAATATCAAATCGTGTGTCCGAGTGGCCGAGTGAATAGTTTTCTCAACAAATCCCCTCGTCCCCCTTTTAAAAAACCTCTTGTATGTCTCTTACCTAGTAGGTTCTCGAACAATGCCTTGTAATTATATCAAATGGCATTTTTTAAGTGTGTGATTGACGTATTATGTTTTATGCCCGAGTGGTCTTTCATTACTTGTAATTTATTAATTTTTTAATAGAGGCTTTGAAATGAAAATGAAGATCTGAGAGAAAGAAAAAAAAAAACTTGCACAGAATTTTAAAGAAGCAAAAAACAATTGACAAATTAAAATACATATTTACATAAAAACAATGAGAAAAATGTAACTGAACAGAGCAAAATTCAGTTCATCACACATCGTAACACAATTGTAGGCCTACTGTGAAAAACACGGAGTGGGGCTTCATAGATAAACTCAGTTCACAATGCTGGCTCTATTCAATACCTGCTACTCACAGAAGATTCGATATCTAATTAGTTCTCCACGCGTTTTTCGACTCCTAAAGTTAAACCCCAGCTGGACAACTTTGTAAGAATTACCATGCTATATGTGATTGTGGGATCTCCAGTAAGTACATAAAGTTATATTCTGTCCGCTTCACCAGCCGATATAAAACTGATCATTTTTTAAAAATTAATTTTCGTTCTCCCAACTAACATAATTACCGATGTATGTTACGTCGGTCGGTCTCACTCAAAATTGTAACTCGCGCCAGAAAAAAAAAGTGCGCAACGCACAATGTGCAACTTGTGCGGCGTGGGTGTTATATAAAACAAATACTTTGTTTTCTTTATTGTTTTTTATTCTTTCACGAAATTAGTAGAGCTCGAGAAAGAAAAAGTGCGTAAAAATTGGTGTGCACGAGCCAATAACATACCAAAGTGAATTGTATTTTCGGACACGGCCAGCGCTATGTCGCAATCACCCGATGTACAAATGATGAAAAGTTGTTGTTAAAACCACTTATTATCAGGGAACACTCTTTGAAAACAATCCACGCACTTTCACACTAAATGTTGTCATCAAAGAACGTTTAAATTGAATCTAAAATGACAATTCTCGCCGTGTGCACGTTGGTCACAGCTGAGGAATGCAACCGTGTTGAACAATTGTTTTGTTTCCATTATGTATACTATCCCGAAAATAGTTACAATCAACAAAGAAAAGCGTTCAAATGACGGTGTTCATGAACAGTTTGATTACACTGTATAATGGAAAGAAACCAAAAACACTCTAAGAATGTACTTCTTTCTGCTCATCTGGGAACGGAAACAGCACACTATAATTAAAAACCCGTCAAGTTTGACGGGTTATTGCTAGTATTCTATAATTTACATATACAACACTCCTGCGTTACCGGAGCCCAAAAGGGGAGCAAAGAATAGTACCACTGTACCTACCAGCCATGTTGTAAAAAGTTTCTAAGGAGGGTTGGGCATGGGGTTGATTACCCCACCCCTTAACAAAGTTTTACCACAAAAACTTCAACAAACACTATGAATAATTAAAAATAAAAGTGTTATATTTGATGTATTATATATAAGTTGGTTGCTTATCCTTTACAGGACGTGACAATCAACCCCAACTTTTATTGGCTGTTTGTGATTTTTCTAGGCAATTTTTTCATTCAGTAGTTTGCCGTTGCTTTCTGAACGGTACGGCGCTTATACCATTGTTTAAAATCCACACAAAGCGATCTGCTACCAAACCGCCTGCAGCAGGTTTCGAACCTGGTATATCTGGATTATGAAACTGCGTTCATATCCATTAGGCCACAGACGCCGACTATATATATATATATATATATATATATATATATATATATATATATATATATATATATATATATATATATATATATATATATATATATATATATATATATATATATATATATATATATATATATATATATATATATATATATATATATATATATATATAACGAGAGTAAAAGCCCGTCATATGACGGGAATTAAATTCAAAAGCACAAATACTTAACAGTAATTTTATTTATTCAAATACTTGTGGTAAAATAATGTTAGGTGTGAATATCCGATTGTCCATCAGACGAGCACGTTGATTTTCTGTTGTTGTAATCCGCCGGATAGTTCATAGCATCACCGGGATCTTTGTCACGTATTACCTCCCCTTAGCTCTGCAGCAGTGGTCCACCAGTGGCCAACACTCAAGAGTATCTAATATGGGTCTTCAAATGTGTTGTCGTAGATTTGAGATAGGTGAATTAAGACTTGGTTTGGTCCCTTCTGAATAGCAATAGAAACAAGTGATAGCTCAGTGGGAGGTGATAAAATAGAAATAGATTTCACGAGTGAGATGGAGGAAATATATTATAGTCGGTCTTTGACCCTCGAGATGATTTCTCTCAGTCAGCCTATCATCTACCACAGATTAAGATTTGTCAGACCGTCTAGTATAATATATATATATATATATATATATATATATATATATATATATATATATATATATATATATATATATATATATATATATATATATATATATATATCCCTCACATAAACACACACATAAGCGACGACAATAGACGCACACACATGAAACTATGACAATGAAAATATAGATATTTTGGGAACGAGCTGACCGACACACTGGAATAAGTTTCTGTAAATTTTATTATCAAAGGAAAATTTACCACAACCACATAAATGTTAATATCAAGCATAGAAAATACATATAAGGTAATGAATTACTGCAAGTATAATAGACCTATAAGTGTAATCCTTTCCCTCTATGTAGAGCCCACGATCCCGTTAGAAGAAAAGTGATAGCCCCAAAGAGTCACAGATATATACGCTATTGTCTAAGGTTTACCCTCTAGAGTGTAAGAACAGAGTTAATACCTGAATCTAGTCTAAGAGGAAAACAGCATTAGCAACAAACTTGCATAAAAAAATTTAAGACAGCAAAATGGGTGCCAAAAATACAACAATAAAGGAATCACTCAGTCCTGCATTCACTCTATTCAGTCAGCCGTGATCACTAGCTTGCATTCGTACTTACAGCTTTGGTAGCAACTTCTGGAAAAACAATTTTTAGGACATGCACATACAGAATCTCCAGTGGTAGTCTTGGCCAAGGGAACCCCAGTTCCGCAAAGTCAGGTTGAGTTCACTACTTCAGGGAACGTTTCCTTGGTTATTATTATTATTTTTTATATCTGTTTATGTCACATTAAAATTGTCCAGCCACGAACGTTAACAGCGAGCACAGTGTCAATAGCTTAGGTTTCTAATAACGAGGAATGTCAGGTCGGTGCCTTCTTTCAGTATAGGACTTTATTTAGTCACACCACAACTAGTCAGAACTCCGTCGGAATGTTACTGATAGTAATATTTTACTTGCCACAAGGGCTGAAATGTACTTGAGGTTTTTCTCAGGAAGAATTAAATCTGGCTCGATGGGCCCGTTACTTCATTTAACCTTAAAGTTCATGTAATGGGTACTCTGTCGTTCTGGATGCCAGCGCAATGCCAGACAGGTTTTACTTTATACACTCAAGACTTTAAGAAAAAAAATGTTTTTGTTCTTCACAGATGTTTCTCAGTACTAAAACCGTTGGTAAAGTTGGGCTACCCCAGTTTCACTGAATAAAGAAAAACAACATATAAAATACTTATACATACTATTTACTTCGGTTATAACTTACATTATAAACTGCAAGCGGAGAGCTTGACTTATCGTTTAAAATTCCCGTGAAATAAGTTATATTCATAAAATCAATCATCATGAATTAGAAATACATACGTATTTCGTCAATACTCAATGATGAATCAGTGCAGTTATAAGTTGGTTTAAAATATTCTCGACTGATTACTAGCAATTTAATAAAATTTATTTATGGCTGCATGAGTTTAAGCTAGAAATTATTAATTTTTTTTTTTGCTATCCACTGAAACACGTCAACTAGAGAATATAACAGACTTATAAATTTAATTTCTTCTGCACAGAAATCTAGCTAGTGAAATGAAATAAGCGATTATCACTGAATCACTCAACACTACTAGATATATAATATATTTACCTCCAAACAGAACTACAGACGATCGCACAAACTAGAATTTATTCACTCATATAGTTAGTCTAGATGCTCGGCAAAATGTCGAGTCGAACTAAGAACTTCGCTATGCAAGCTTATTTCCTTAGCACGAGCAACCTGTCTACTGCAAAATTTGGAGAACTGAATGAATAGTTTAAGCTACTCGTGTAGATATATTAAAACGGACAAAGGATTCCACGCTATTACGAAAACCCGAAATAGCGCCGGTCTCTCTTCCCCCCCCCCTCTCTCTCTCTCTTAACCCTTCACATTTTCTTAGACGCTGGCCATAACTGCCAAAACGCGTCTTCACACCTACTACGACATGTCTCAATTCTGAGCGATGCAGATTGGCGCCTTCCACACCCACGCCGAGAATCTAGCCAAAGAAAAACTCGTGTCAGATGAAAATGTAGACACATGTCTGCTCTCTATGTCTGACGAGACGAATTCTCACACTATTTCGTTCACATCCATGGACTGACATATTACGCAATAAAATGCGTTACTAGTATGAGAAATAAACGGCAAAAGTCAGAATGGGAAAGTTAAATTTTGTCGCAAACGAACGAATGCAAAAAACAGGAAAAGGATAAAAGAGCGATAATAAAGTAGAGGACACGGGTAGAAAAGAAAAGAATATAGAAAATTTATTGATCATAAATCTCTATGCGACATGTGTCTACCTTCGCACAAGATTATTCTTGGCAGAGTTGTAGATAGAAGGATAATGATGTTTTCACTAGATGTTTTCAGAAGTCAAGAACAATGCTGCTTAGGGCAGAGCACTATTAACTTATATCTGATCCGTCGCCTTTCGTGAAGAATTAAGCAATGGTTTTAGCCCGTTTAAGCCCCCAACTAGTGTAAATCCAGCGAAATTCTTTTAAAAGTATTTGTTCTATAGATGTAAATATATGCCTAGATGTATATACTCGTATATATTAAGGAGGCTTGCTCATACGTTTGCTTTAATACCTATAATAACTGAATCAACAATGATTGTTTTGTTTTAAAATAACATGTAACAAATTTAATAATCAATTAGTGTTTAACAGGTTAAAATAACGAAGGAATGATGGTGAATTCTAGATGTATAAATAGTGTCTTCACTGAGACAAGGATTGAGGTTTTATTAAAAAAATGTGTCCTTTTGCTGTTTCCTTTAATAAGAACTTAGCTGGTCTAAGGGAGTCCTGCAGCCGTGGTTTCGTCAATTCTGTTGTGATGAGGGCACTTCTTCACACAACTCGTCCAATGTAGGCGGTTAGTGTTGAATCCCTACTCTTGACTCACAACTAGTGGCGTAGAAACTTTAGTCTTGCAGCTTCGTACCTCGAACTTTAGACAACATAGAAAGAACAAATGTCTCTGCTAAGTACACTGGATTGAAAGATTAACAGGCGCATTGTCTCGCTGTACACCCACCAATGTTAGCCTCTTTTAATAATTAGATCTTTTGAGTATACACAGCGTGAAGATGATTAGAAATCATCAATATTCTTCTGGGTATTAAATGGGGAAAATATGTGCTTGGACAACGCGAATGCAATGATTTGCCTGAATTACAATTAACAAGGTACATATATCTCACAAAATGATACTATACACTTGATGCGTATGGGATGCACTCATCACTCATCGCTGCTCCATTCGGAGTCTGAGGTTGCTGCTACTTTCGCTTTTCTGGATGAATTAGCATGAAGCAATCACCAGCGCTTGCTGTAGTGGTTTATGAATATACTATTTTCATATTTTGAGGTTGTCAGCCTCATATATAACCACTTAACAAGAAAAACATGTCAAATTCACATTTGTAAAATATAGGTTCACAACTTACCCCAAATGGGATCTACATCTCCTCGCTCAGATGTATGGACACAGCACTTTGATTAGATGCTTCGAACACTGGTCTGGGAAATTTTATTATACCTCTTATGACTTGATTCTGATTCCTTAAGTATCCAGTATTTATATTTAAAAACGGGTTCTCTTTTAAGTTATAAAGCCGCCCAAAAACTTTGATCTGTCACTTATAATTTTGGAATTCTTGTCCGATGTCTCTCTGGGAGTTGCTAATTTGACGTTGCAATGCTGTCTGATCTGTGTCTCCGATTTCGCTAGATTATATTTCAATTTCTCAGTTCAAATCCCAGATTGTACTGTTTGACCAACTTGCCAATGAAAGTCAGTCTTTTCCGGCTCTCAAATTAAACCAATCCAATCTCTTTAGAACTAGGTGGGTCGGGGTGTTAAATCATAAAATCACCCGCGTGTTTTAAAATATCAATTTTAAAATTTAAACGCGTGACCTTTCCCACATATGTCGTAATACTTCCGATTGTTTTTTATGCAAACCCACAAACACATCAGTGAACCCATTTCTCCAATATTGTCTCCTCTGACAGGTTATCTGTAATCTTGACACAGAGATGGTCCAGCGAAAGCAATTACATATATCACCTGTGTTTGCGTACATCTCTCAGACGGCGTTCTTAGACAGCCAATCTGGCTTTCTTTCCCTCGATCGTGCGCGACCACATTGTGTCACAAAGATCGTCTCAATCAAAGGTGGCTAGGCGACTTACGTGATAAAAGTATTATCCGATGACCTGTCTAATCAGCCTGATAATACCACTGTTCACCTGGTGAAACGCAAACAAATCTGATAGCGGCTAGGCAAAAAAATGTAGGTGCATAAAATATGTCAAATAATAGAACGATGACGGAGAGAGAGAAGGCTGCAAAAGTGCATGCACAAAACGTTTTGTGACAATCTTCAGATACTATTTGGTCGGAACTATAATAGATCTTGAGCTCACCCGGAAGTTTTATTATGATTTTTCTCTTCGATCTCAAGCCTGCTATTAAGTGTGGTTATTTACACATCTCTAAACACTTGAATACAAAGATATACATTTAAACGATTTCGCAGCAATTGTCCCGTCATCAGATACAAAAAACTTAGGTGATGACAGTGAGAATAGTTATTAACATTTTCTTCCATTTTTGTATTCCTTATTTAAAAAACCAAAATATTTGTTTTACATCCGATGTTAAACAAAGTCTGAACATGCACGCCGTTTACATGGCGCATGCACACCAACCTTTGCGCACTTTTCTTTGGCGAGTGTTACTATTTTTGGGAGCGTTACGAACGGAAAGAATGACAGAATAAGCTGGGAAACTATATATGTGATGGATGATGGGGTTTTCTATTAGAAAAGAAGGTAAACACGTTGACAGTTGACAAGGTCCGCCATGTGGCCCCGTATTGCCAGACTAACCTTAACCTAACACTAACCTTAACCTAACACCAACCTTGTTTCGAGCTTTGTCAAAATTAATAACGGCCGACAAAGAAGGAGCCCGCTTTTAAAACAACAGCTAAAACAAAAATTCCAACTTGAAGCTAAAATGCCCAGTGTTTTGCCAAAATGACAGTCCCCAGTTTACTATCGCTCCCCTCGGCCGAAAAGGAAATCAAGGATACTAAAAAATTAAATTAAAAAGTACGTGGAAGTGAGCTAGAGATCCTGAAAATGGAACATAAGACACTAGAAGGACTCGATTGGATGGCACAGGACTGGGTGGCTTGACTTGAAACAGACGAAGGCCGATGCTTCACAAGAATCTGAGGGGCAGTGATGATGTAAGATCAGAGAACTACCGAGCCGTAACAACGGTCCCTAAAATTATTGGCTCCCTGTTTACTGTTTATTTAAAATTCATTGCAACGCTGCCAAAGTACTGTACAAGTTATGGTTGGGTTAAAGCTACTTCTTTCTTAACATTGCTCGAACTTCTACTATTTTTTATTGTGACGAAGAGATTCAGTAATACAATTCTTAAATTTATCTGGTCTCGTGGGTGGTCATTTGCACAGTTTTAAATACTGGTCGGCTGAATTGAACAAAAGTAGGACGTCTGTTCGATATGACCTTAAAATAAAGAATTTCAGAGACGTGATAATAAGGGTTGGAGGGTTAGGGTTAGGAATTCTAAACCTAACCCTACATCCTAACCATAATCCTTACCCTAACGAAGTTGGCGACGTATTTGGGTGACATCGAAGAACTTACTGGCCTGAACATCTATCTATCTATCTATCTATCTATCTATCTATCTATCTATCTATCTATCTATCTATCTATCTATCTATCTATCTATCTATCTATCTATCTATCTATCTATCTATCTGTCTGTCTGTCTGTCTGTCTGTCTGTCTGTCTGTCTGTCTGTCTGTCTGTCTGTCTGTCTGTCTGTCTGTCTGTCTGTCTGTCTGTCTGTCTGTCTGTCTGTCTGTCTGTCTGTCTATCTATCTATCTATCTATCTATCTATCTATCTATATGCCTGCCTGCCTGCCTATCTGTCTGTCTGTCTGTATTTCTCTCTGTGTTTTGTATATTTACTCTAAGCTGTTTGGAGGGAGAAGAGCAAGAAAGAAGACCCATTCTACCTTTCGTCTTGATATACTTTGTTTTAGAAATCTGACGCTAATGTTTATAAGATTGCAAGATACTACAACAATGCCGCCAAATGCAAACAGCAAAGAGCATTCAACAAGCAAGTCCAGAGATAATCACTGATTAAAAAACAATTGACAAGATGACAAGTAACACATTCCGCACTTCACTAGTCAAATGTAAATCACATTTAATTGCACATTAAATAATGGGATTTCTCCGAACTAAGAAACCAAACGTGTCTCATTTCATTGGCCATGAAGTTCTTCACAAGAGCGCAATATATTTTGGCTTTTCGGCGCGACACAATCCTGGCTATATTTATCATAATCGCATTATGCAAATTTTCCTCACTGACACGTGTTGCTTGTAGGATGGCATGTGAATCCGGGCATGCGTTTTGTCAAGTATTTGTCTTAAAAATGGGGCCGCGGCCGGAGAAGGCAAATACACAGTATAAAACGGAGAGAAAAACATTCACGGAGAGATGATTTGTGTGTTTTTTGTTTTTGATCTTCTCTTCCTTGTAATCATTATATTTTTCTTCTTAATCCTAATGTATATTTGAAACCTTGAATCCGTTACAGCTCTTTTGTAATTACTTTAACCATAGCTATCTCTTAGCGTTTCTCTCTAGTTCCAGAACAATAGCCTTCAAGATCTATTTCAATTCTGTCCGTGAAACTCCTTTAAGGCTGTCTTCATTGTTTGTACCTTTTACTTGTTCTGCAATTTTTGTTTCCGCTCATCAATATTTACAACTAAGTGTTCAGTGAATCCGAACGCGGCAGCCATCTTCTCACATTTCGCCCAATACAATAAGAATGTATTTAATAGGGATTTTCCCTAATTTTTTTCTCCACTCTCCATTTGCTGACATTAATATTTCTTAGTTTCAAATTTATCTTCTTCGGTTTTCGAGTTTTAAAAATAATGTAGCTGTAAGTTTAAATTGTTCATCGGGACCCAAAGATGCAGCAATAGAGAATGCAGTCAGCCACCCATAGCTTGACTGCTTGCATCAGAGTCAGCGAACCAGAGCTGACCAAGACCCTACTCCACCTCCACGTGGTGTTCCTGGAAACAGGCTGCATCACTGCAGTCTGGCTGAGAGAGTAGGGATCGCAGAGGGAAGGCAAACCCGGTCCCAAAAAATGCCGTGCTGAAGTCGGATGTGTCGACCGAAAGGTGCAGATATCACAGCTCCGGCGTAAACAGACACAACGCAACCAACGTCCTTTTCAGGACGAACGAGGAAGAAGAAGAAGAAATTGTTCATCGCGACATGGTTCTGGCTGTCATAATTAAAATAGAATAGTTGGCAGGGAGAATAGTGTCATTCGCTTCCGTAGCTAGGCGGTGGTGCAGTTCGGAAAGTCCTGGGTTCGATTCTCCGGTAAGGCTCTCACTTCTGTTGTTTTCCTGTTGTTTAGTTTTCTACTTTTTTTTATTTCTCACGAGTGCTTGAATCATACTTTTATGTGTGTAATATTTATTTATTTACTAATTAAAATATCCGTACTTTAGCAGAGCTGTGTGTGTCGAATCACAGGGCATCACCATTACAAAATTTGTTAATGAAAGTTGTTGCTTAATATAATAACTAATAATAATTAGACGATAAAGGGCCGAAACGCTTGGCTGACGGGGAAAGGGAGGGAACTTTCAGATGAACAGATTACCTTATGTTATTACGATCTGTGCAGTTTCCTATAAGTAGCAATTATTGCTTTATCATCATCACTCTCTTTAGTTCCATGTGAAATTAACGGCTGCAACTCTTGTCACTTACGTCCTTTTAAAACTGGTAAGACTTCACATTATTATTCAACCATGTCTTCAGTCCAAGTGAAAAAAAAGGCATCCCTAATGGTGCTTGGGTAAAACCTACAATCTAGGAGATAAAACACAACGGGCTGATCACCCGTTTGCTAGTCACTTCGATTACGGAAACAACAGCAAATGGGTTGATTTGCCGTTGACCTAAAGACGCCACTAGGCGTGATGGGAAACAATGGCAAAGAAAACCTATCTGCTGTTGCCCTAAGACGCCACTAGGCGTAATGGCCACTGACTGCTTTGACGGTCGGTGGCTAAGGACGGAAGAAGAAGAAGAAGAAGGAGATAAAAGAGTTAAACATGAATAAAGTTTACTTAGCGTGCCTGTCTTTGCATGTCTGATGTGCGTGTATAGTGCAGAAAAACATAACGCAGTAATATTACATTTTCAGAAACTAATAAAAATAAGTATAAAATTCTGTTAAATTATCTGAGAACAAAAAAGTATAACATTCTTTTACATAAATTATTTAACTTGAAGTACACAGTTCCGTTAAATAAACTAAAATAATTAAGTGTGCCGGTACAGTAAAGACTAACACAACAAGTAAGAGATGTCATTCTTTCCTTTGCTTTCCTCTGGACATCAAACTTAAGGAAAAAAAACCTTATTGAATATTTACTTTGAAAAGCCAGAAATGCAGATAGAACAAATCCATGCAGTGGTTTTTTTCTCTGTTTTTGTTTTGTCTGAGCTTCTTCATCTGAGCTAATACAATTCAAGTAGATAAATGGCGCTAGCTCTAGAAGTCACGTTTGGAAATCAGATATTTATGAAATTGGCAGGCACCTCAGATGTTGCGTGAATCTACTTTAGAAAGACCGAGCTCTATAAAGACCTACCTTTATAAAATCATGTCTGCTTATAAGTCCCAGAGAATATGGAATAAGTACAGCCTATACGTAATTATATGTCTGCCGAGCGATCTGCTCCCTGAAATTCCACCGAAAAAAAAAAAAAACGATGGAAAATATAATGTTAATAAATTTTATCGAAAGTTAACTTCACTTCAGATTTTTAAAAATCGCTTTCCTATCTTATGTAGCTTACGAATAAAGTACATTTGTGTCAGCTAGGTCATGAGTTTTCGCCTTGAAAGCAAAAAAAAAAAAAATCTCTCTAACCCCAGCGATCTCTTCTTCTTCTTCTCCTTCTTCTTTTTCAAGTACCGTGCCTTGTGGTGTAGGAGATCATGTCTCTCTACAACTTCCCGTCTCCAGTACAATTTATCAATTCTGTTGTTGATATCCTTCCAGGCCACGATATTTAAATGCCTCCGAGAGACGGCTAGTCTAAAAATTTCGTAACTTTCAAATTATTTAGTTTTTCACCCTTCGTCACCAACAGATCTATTATGTCATCCCCCTTGGATCTACCAGTAGATCGACATCGGATGATTGCCGATCCCTGGTTTATGATCCCTCCTGGCTTGGTCTCAATTTCTCGACACTATTTACGTCTAAGTTCCAATTCAGGTTTTTGTTTGTCCCTCCATGTTTAGTTGTTAGAATGAGCACATTTGTCTACTTGTAATATTACATTCATATTCAACTTTTTGCTAAGACAAAATAAAAGGATTTACTCCTTCCTCTGGCATCGTGTAAGAGACAATTAATTTGAGGACGTGCACACCGCTTGTAACCTCATAATGTAAAACAAGTGACCACTGAGACCACTGTTGCAAGAACACATAATTGCTGAAGGGGTGTTCCGCGCGCCCTAAGGTGCGAAAAGTGGAAATTACTGAATTTGGATCAGTGCATTTTCACTTTTTTTTTTTTTAAAAATCAGCGCTTATGTTTGTCCCCTCTCTCCCCACCCCATCTGCAGAATCAAGATATATAATTTTGCCATGCGGAACCAATGTCCATCTCTTTGTAAACACGATGGAGGAGAAAAAAAAATAAATGAAAAAAATCGAGCAAACCTTTATGACATAGTTTGTAGGTCCCATCTGTATTCAAACGGAACAAAAACATGAGATCCGCTGTGAACAAATTACGTCCTATTAGGCATGCTTGACCGCTTTGCCAGGACACAAACAATAAAACAGCTAATTAACAGGCCATAATGTCGAATAAAATCTTGATTCAGCTTTTTTATTTTATCACGACTAAATTGTTTTTTTGCGATATTTTTTGTCGATCGTATTCTACCTGGAGTGCTCTTGGTGTTTCTTGTAATTCCGAGACAAAAAATGTGTTTACAAACGAATACGTAAAACCAGTTTGTATGGCAGAATTTAGTAACAAAACACAAGTCTACTTTAGCAAATATTACAGGTATTTATTAGGATAATTAATATATCTTTTAGTGTTTAATAATGTGTTGATGATGTCATTAATTTTAGTGCATATAAAAGAGAATTGTGTACTACTATATTGACGTCATAATTTCTATTTTTTGCCCAGTTTCTTGCTTCTTTTTCACGAAACTACTAGAATGTGCTAATGTTAGGACTAATTTTGCCACATAAAAGTCCGCCTCTCCCATTTCATTGTCGTAAAATGCACAACAGCAAACATGATATGCCATAATTGTGAAACGCAAACTAACTACCTGACTCGACAGTTTTGCTATGTTTGTGTTTATCTACACAAATGAAATAAATGTGATTTTGCTGTTTCATAGTTTAGCGTTAACGTTCTTACAGTGTTGTCAGAAAAAAAAAATTAGAAACAGTATCTCAGTCAAGGGTCAGCGGGTGTAGACCGGAGAGCAATAAGATAAAACAGTCTCGCTATAAACTTTCATTGCTCATCTTATATGTCACACGTAGAAGTAGTTTTTTTTTTAAATTTTATTTTAAATTTTAAGACAAGTAAATAGGTCTTTGGTTTGGTTTTAAATACTATCTTCATTGTACACGGACTACTCCATCAGTGCTCCGATCTCCTCCCTTAGATCACACAAGGAGGATCTCAGTACAGTGCACGAAATCCGTAGCCCCGGCGAGAATCCCAATGTGTGTATATAGGAATCACACATTTTAGAAATATTTTTGTGGTGGGTAGGTTTCTAATTTTTAAATTTTTTAAATTTAAAATAGTCTTTACAAGTACAGACAACATTTTCTTCACTTTCCTTCAGAATGTTTACCATAGACAAGAACTATTTTGTCTTTTATAAAGTAAATTCGAGATGAGGATATTTCCCACATGAGCCGAAATTAATTTATTATCTTTAACCAAACATTTGTTTATATTCCTACTTAATATTGAGAAACGGCAAGGTTCTATTTCGAATGTTATACTGAAAACTTTTCACGTAAGTCCCATAGTAGAATTGTCGTAAGGGTATGAAGTGTTAGAGATTTCACAATACTGGGCCTAGCTTTTTTAATGAGATGGGTTGACCATTTTATTTCCCCGCTGCCTTTGCATTCCCTAACTCAAGCGCAAATTTAGGTATCCATTTACAGGTAGGTAAACTGGAGCGTGTCTTTACCATGTGTCTATCCCGGAACCTGGTAACTGTGCTGCAATATGAAAACGCTGTAACTGCTTAGCCAATCGGACACGAAAAGAACCGATGACAGCCACCAACTAATACATGCGACCGTACGATCAATGGGTTAATTATTAATCGTAATCAATTTATGACGCGCCCCATGGATTTACAGTTCTAATTGATTTAGTAGCAACAGACCACGGACACGATGGCTGACATGAGGGTGAGAATAGAGTATTTATTTGACGCTGTTGCAGCCGTATCAAGCAGTGACTCCGCTGTTCAAGCCGCTGTAGAGGCAACAGTAGCAGCCTTCTCGGAGCGGCGTGGTAAGCAAAATAAGATAATTCGTCTATACTAAAAGAAAAAAAATGCCAACGTTATGGACACATGGCCTTCGTCATGGACAAACTAACCAAAACAGAAGAGAATGAAGGTGAGAACTAAATAAAATCCATAAAAATGATACAACTCAAAAGTGGAAATATCCGACGTCGCTATCGCCACTGCTTGTGAGTACTTCTCAAGTCCTTTTAATGAGGTGTATTTAAAAAGTATGTTTTATAGTGAGTGTAACAACTGCGAGTATAACAACCCAGTACAATACGCGATATTTATGGTGTACTAAATCGCTGCTTATTTATGTGTCTAACGTGTTCCATTACGATTGGATGCAATATTTATGTCTGTGACACTTGTCACCATGGTTGGATGCACTATTTATGTATGTGACATATGTCACCATGGTAAGATGGGCTATTTATGTGCATAACGTGTTCCATTATGATAGGATGGGGCTATTTATGTGTGTGACATATGTCCCCACAGTAGGATGGGCTATTTATGTATGTGACGTGTCCTCTTGATAGAATGGGGTATTTATCAAACGATTCAATTCATCTCGGTTATCTTTCGTTTTCTTCACATCACCCCAGACTTAAAAGAATTTATGTGCCATAGTGTATATTCACTATTATTTCTTAACTTTCTCCGCACATCTGTTTCTTCTTACTCCACGTTAGTTCCGAAGGTTGAAATGAACAATAGAGGGACGTGTTCTTTGATGCCATCCAAAAAAGTCGCCCACGTCGTTAGGGTTAGGATTCCTAATTTTTTTTTTTTTTTTGAAAGCTGTATCAAGCCCACGACCCACTATTCTCATTTCAACCGTTCCTTACAAGTTACATAGTGCGCGATTTCGGAATATGTCCAAACCATATCGTCTTATATCTTGCTATGTTCGTTGTTAGAAGGTAAAGGTAGTACCATATCAGATATTGTCGTAGGGGAGTGAAGTTGTTAGAGACTTCACTATACCATATTTTCTTGACCATACGGCACACTAGGGCTGATGTGGTCAGCATCACGCCGGCCGCATTAACCTTCCCAGAGTTGCTCAGGTAACCAATTCATGAGGCTGTGTCGACTCCGGAGCCGTTTGCGGTCTTAAAACAATCCCACCTCAACTGGGAAATCGAACCATGGACCACCGAGCTAGGAAGCTAGTGCACTAAGTTCTGCGCCACCGCGGCTCCCAGTGTTACAGGAGGGTCTATGTTAATATTGCTTGAGGTGAGACCTGGGGCATAAGAGGTAGATGTGACTTAAGAAAGAAATGGTCTGACAAAATATATAGCTACACAAGACAGAAGCAATGAACAATGCTTTGGGTACCTGACTTTGCTCTTAAGTTAGGGAAGAAAAAGACCGCGATGAAGGTAAGTGGTAACCCCGCCTCGCGATGCTGGACCTAGTATAGTAAAGTCTCTAATTTTTCCACTCCCCTACGGCAGAACAAGACCTGCCTTGTAATTTTATCGTCTAGTTTCCACAATGTCTGTCCTATCTAGCCCCAACATATGTTCCTAATTTCTTATTCATCTGGTATATGTCTGGTTTTTAACCCATTGGTGACCTTGTCAAACAGTTTTCAGCGTTCTATGTCCTAACAGGTATCGCTAAATATTTTAACATAGTTTTAAACCTTTTCTATGACAGTCGTGTTTTTATTTGTGTGCTTAATTGTTTGTTTATCTACTCGTTTGCTATTTAAAATTTTAAAAATAAGGTTAGATCTCACACCAAGCAACTGTATGCTGGAGTTCCACACCGATTTATAGTTCTCTTATAGTTTTATTTTACCACCTGTAAAATTACACGGGATGTGCTTGTTTTCTGTCAAGTGAGAATAGGTAAACCTGATACAGTGCCATACCAGAAGCAAATTGTTCATTCCCCTGCCTGATTCAAAATGATTCTTGAACTGCCTACCAGGCAACGCCACCTGTTGACGCAGTCCAACGGTGGCTTCGGGGTTAGAGTGTTGGCATACCAATAAATTTGGTGGGTGTTCTATTAATCAGACGAAAATTAACCTTCAAGGCCTTTATATCACGGGAAACTCTAGAGGAACGTATTGAGTTGCCAGAAGAATCTTCTCTTCTTAAGCGAAGTGACATGGGGAAGACGGTAGGGATTGGACTACCAAATTTACTGCCCAGTAATCTGGCCCTTCTGCCGCAACGACACCTTAGGAAGGAAACTTTTCACAAGTTAGTGCGTCCAAAATTCCGTCTGAAGTGGGGGTTCAAGATATATATTAAAGTTTACTGTAATATTTCGAATTGTTTAATTTCTTGAGATATTACGTGTGTGTGTCACTGTAATGTTTTATTCGAATGGTCCAGGATGGTGCTTTAAGTAAATATCGTTTACGTGTGAATGAAAGGTAAACGTGTGTGATTCTTTGCGCAAATAACAGGGGGTATTAATAATAAAAAAGAAATGAAAATTCTGGGTTTACCCAAAGAGGTGTTTAAGTTGAAGAATGTAAACCTTGTGTAAATCTACTATGATTACCTTTTTTTTTTGTTTTATTTAAATTCGAAACGTTCTATTTTACATACAGGCAAAAATCACATATAGAATCTGGTTAGAAGTAAGGTTTCTTACTTACTTACTTAGTCATTCCCATTCTACCGTGAGGTGTAGAGGTAAGGTTTCTTATTGAGTATATTTATTAAGGTTTCACATCGAGTGGGGTTACAAACTTCACATTTTCTATTTGCCAAAGGTTGTCTGGTTGTAAAGACAGAACAATATCTTGGATTGGCTTGGAATTTAGAGTACTACCAAAGACAGAAAGTTCAGTGACAGCTTTATGACACGTTATCATTAAACAACTGAAAGTAACACGAACATAAGTCTCTCTATGTACAAAGAAAATGTATACATACAAACAAAATATGCAAAGGTATGCAGTATAGCATCTATGTGCAAAGATTTGGCCCGTTAAATAAACCTGCATATGGCAAAAGTAACACTAGAGAAAACAACAATACATAAATAAATAGAAGGAAAAATTTGCTCAGACTGTTTGTTTGTTTGTTTGGTTTAAAGAACCGTCTTCATTGCACACAGACAACTCCATCAGTGCTCCGATCTCCTCCCTTAGATCACACAAGGAGGTTCTCAGCACAGTGCGCGAACTCCGTAGCACCAGCGAGGAACCCAATGTGTTTTTACAGGAATCACACGTTCTATAAATATTTTTGTGGTGGGTAGGTTTCTTAATTATTGTAATTTTTGCCAGGGCAGCGTCCGTATGGCCTACTTTTTACAATTTCCAACTGCCGAGGGATTTTTAACTTGCACAACTTGCATACAAGAAATCTATTTTTTTTTTCACCCTTATCCGAGAAAGCTAGGCATCCGATCTCCCTACCCAGGAGATCAAAGTAGAGTATGACATCATTAGGAACCACTGATTCTGAAACATTTCTATCAGTTATATTCCTTGTACTGGGAGCGAACCCAGTACCTTTAGAGTTAGAGGCGAACGCCATACCTCTTAACTACTCCGACCCCCTACTCAGACAGTACAAGGAGTAAATGTACACGATCTTTTTTTCTGTGTTAAAAAAAAAAAAAAAAAAAAAAAAAAAAAAAAAAAAACTGTTATTATTGATTCTTCATTTGTATATTATAAAACCTGTTTGTATATTATAAACCTGTAGTTTGACTTTACCGCTTAGTTTTTACTGACTTTAGAATAATTGTAGTAAAGTTAATCCGTATGACAACACGCTCAAATTCCCCGCTTAAAACGTACTAGCTATCGTAATTTTAAATCTATAAATAACTACAGTATTTGAAATTTGTCTGAGGGTCTAGTCAAATTTACCGCCAACATTTAACTAAGAGTATTTGAATTTTTCTAAGAAAACAAGTTAAAAGTTACCACCCCCTCTCACACACACCCATCCCAATATTTATCGAAGGACGTAGTAAAATTCAACAACCAATCAAATCGTTACCTCTTTTTTGTAGAACAAGAAAATTTTGGTTGAAGTGAAAATAATGCCTATTTTGGGTTTTTGACCGAAATTAGATAATATATTTCCCAATAACTAAAGATAATTAAAATAAAAGGGATATCTCAAATTATAGCGCTGATATTGCTTAACATATACACATAGAGATTCCCTCATAGAAAAATTATCTTAACTTAGAAAAATTTAATTTAGTAATATTTTCACATCAGGTTAAGATCAAATTTAATTACAAAAAAATTAACCCCATTTGAATGCAAATGAATAACTAAAGGAAAGCTATATAGAACGATAGAGAATAATTGGCCGTTTAATTATCACTTTTGATAATTAAAATCGGTTCACAAATAACTATGATATAAAATAAAAAAATTCGGTCAGATTAGACAAACACGTTTAAAACTGCTCAATTCTATAGCATAGAAAATAGTTAACTTTTTTTGACTCGTCTTCTGATTGGTTGGGGGTAGTGTGATAAATATTAACAACTGCTTGTAAAGTCCGCCATTTGACGACAAAGCTCCATACCAAGCTGACATTATTGGAAAAGACAGAAGGACAAGCCTTTGCCGTCTGTATTGCAAGCGTATTGCTATATCCCTTTACTGTCGGGTCGCTTGTGTGTGTGAATATTCTTTACTTGAGGGTAAGATAGATAATTTTATTTGCATAATTTGTTTGTCTTGTAAGTAACAGGCTATGGTGTACCATATCTTTATTCGATACTGCCGATAGGGATATGTATGTCACGACGACCTAAGTAGGAATGTGGCTATAGCAGGCTTATTCGGAGTGATATTGTGTAAAATGTTTGCCAATTGGCTTTACAAATTTGCGACTGTAAGTGCAGTATTAATAAATTGATATTGTCTTTTGTCTGTTCAAATAACATGTGAAAACATATAGGGAATGTTTGAACGAAGTAATCAACAGGTGACAAGCAATATTGTATCTACCATGACTATTGTATGGAAGACAAACAGGAAGGAGGGACATTAACATAGAATAAATATTGAAGAAGACTGATTACACCAAGCTGGATGTAGACAACAGAATTTAAGGTCTGGTGCGACTTGTTAGCACAAGTGGCTGACCTAGGTAGGTATTAATACAGTTTAGGGGTGAAATTGATAGAGGCAGATGTTACATAGAAGGGATTGTATATTCATTCCAGTGACTTTTTAGTTGTACACAAATGGACAGAGTTTCCAAAAATCTTTATTTTTGCATGTAAATAACCTTTTCTTGATTTATTGAGAATTCCTGTCCCAACAAGATTGAGGTACAGGAATAATAAATTGTAAATATATCTATTTTCAAACAGTCTTGATTAAATTTCATTAAAGTTAAAGTTCTGTTTTGAAATTCATAACTGTGATAATATATTACCCTAGACACTTTGCCAAATAACAACACACAGTTAACATTCTCTTGGTGAGATCCCAAGAGGTAGCAGATAGGGACCCAGAGAACTTCATCATCATCATTCCTTACTCTGGGAACTTACATAGCTGGACCTCACCTTGATTGTCTATACACCCTTGCTCTTTTCAGAGAAGGGGGTATTTCTTATAAGACCAGTCTCTTATCTGGCACTATCCTGGTATCTTCTGATACATCTATTTGTCCAGGATATCATCTAATTAATAACATCAAAACCTCTTATCACAATAATAATAATAATATCCTAATAATTATAATATTAACAACAGCTATAACTTTATGTCCGGTGGAAATCCGTAAAATCCCATGGAATATCCCACGAAATATTCATGCATTGTCATCAAATTTAATATTACCGAATACATTCCCCCTAGAGTCTGAACAGTACAAGCTGGTTAAAGTGTTTTATTTCGGTACGTGAAATATTGTAATTAAGTAATTATCGCTTGTTATAAACATAGTGTTTTTTTTTTCATGTAATTTTGCACATAGAGATTACATTTATTTTTCACCTCAGAGCGTTACATCTTCGTGTTACAAGTTTTTCAACTTTAATTTTCACTTCACGAACCTACATTTTTGTCTCAGAAGTCTGTTTTCCTCTTTATTTTTTCACTTCTGAACCTTACATCTTTGTGTTATAAGTTTGTTTTCGTCTTTAATTTTAACTTCGAAACGTTAATCTCTGTGTTACAAGTCTATCTTACCTCCTTATTTGTTCACATCAACAGACTAGACTAACGTGTGACAAGTCTTTCTGACCTATTTATTTGTTCACTTCAACAGACTACACTAACGTGTTACAAGTCTGTACACTAACGTGTTACAAGTCTGCTTTACCCCCTTTTTTTTGCACGTCAACAGACTTCACTGACGTGTTACATACAAGTCTGTTTTCCCCATTCTTTTCCCACTTCAACAGGTTACACTTTCGTATTACAAGCCAATTTTTGCCTTCACTTTTCACCTCACGAGGCTCCATCTGTGTGTTACCATTCCGTTTTCCTCTTTATTTTTCACTTCAAAACGTTACATCTTTTGTTACAACGCTGTTTTACGCCTTTATTTTTTTCACTTCAGCGAGCTACATTTTCGTGTTACAAATCTTTGACTAAGCACCATAAACTTCTCAATCATACGTAAACGAGAAAACTCTGTAAACTACTTTCTAACACTGACCTATGTCTTTTTTTCACCCTCCGATGATACTGTCTTCGTCCCGCAAAAAAAAAATTTCACCTTAATCTGAGCCTGATAAAATTTGGAATTATTTTACGAGCATGTCTGAATATCCCAGCCCATCGCTACGCCTGTTTTATGTATATGCGTGCGTGCGTGGATGTGTGTGTGTGTTTCTGAATTAGGGGCAGACGATGAAAACAACAGGAATAATAAATAATTTCGACTTTCGTGGCGCTTTTGATAATGGCCGATAACATCGCGTGCTGATAAAAGTTGGAACTTCGCAAGTTTTCATACGGACGATGTGATACGTGGTTATGGTATTTTGGATAAGGTAAAGGAAAAAGTGATAGGTAGACGCTAGTGTAGGAATGTTCGTGAAGGGTACAGGGGAGAGTCATGGAGAAGAGACGTAGATAAAATTGAAGGTATTTGTGCATATTTGTCTATAATAATGCACATTTTAACAAATTTATGTATGTATTTATGTACGTATGTATGTTTGAAAACTTACTTACTTATTCGTTCCTCTTCTACCATGAGGTGTAGAGGTTTGTAAGAGAGAGCGCCATACTATCCTATCGGCTGTCTTCCTCCTGGCTTGGTTCCATTCTAGTCCTCGGTCCTTCAAAGATTGTCTAATGTTGTCCTCCCAGCGGACAATGTTTGAAAACAAAAAGCTAATTCTTTGTATGTCCGTTAAATAGCTAAATCGTATTAACACATTATCACAAATGTGGAACTGATGACATGAACCAGGTAAGTGCCAGTGAAACAAGAGATGAGAAGAAGACTCTGGCGATGGATAGGACACGCGTTGTGGAAACTTTAGCTTTACAAAGCAGTCATTGTGCTGGCATTGCCAGGTAAGATAGACAGAAGTAGACCAAATAAAAAATACACACGTGGAGAAGAGAATTGGAGACAGCAGTGAAAATGGCGAGGAAGACGGGAATAAACTTGAGCTGACGGCCTGTGACAGGAGGATTTGGCTTGTGTTTGTTGAAGGCCTATGCTCCCTGGAGAGCTAAAGAGAATTGATGGGGATTAAGACAGTATAGGCACCTCAAGTAGACAACATGTAACTATTGCATATATTAGGCCTAATTATTAAAACTGGCAAAAATGCATTCACGCATGTATAACCTGTAAAATGGAAAAAAAAGTATAACAAATAAAACAATTTAATTAATTCATTCATTCATTATGCTTCAGTTTCCCCAGAAACATAGGCCTCCACCAATTTCATGTCAATTCCTCCTGTCCTGTGCCTTCTGCTCAGAATCTTCCTATGTCTTTGTCACCCCTTTCATCTCCACCATCTCAGCATCTTCCTATGTCTTTGTCACCCCTTTCATCTCCACCAGCTCAGAATCTTCCTATGTCTTTGTCCCCCCTTTCATCTCCACCAGTTCAGAATCTTCCTATGACTTTGTCACCCCTTTCATCTCCACCAGCTCAGAATCTTCCTATGTCTTTGTCACACCTTTCATCTCCACCAGCTCAGAATCTTCCTATGTCTTTGTCACCCCTTTCATCTCCACCAGCTCAGAATCTTCCTATGTCTTTGTCACCCCTTTCATCTCCACCAGCTCAGAATCTTCCTATGTCTTTGTCACCCCTTTCATCTCCACCAGCTCAGAATCCTTTTAACTTGTCCTGGACCGCGCCAATAATCACCTTGATATTGGACCTTCTTTTTCCCGGGACGGATGAAGTGAATTACCTAAAGTCCCAGCTTTGGCCCCCGCGTAGTCCCCCCCCCCCCGGGGGGGGGGGGGGGGCCCTGACAAGACAAAGAAGGATTAGAACTACTGCCCCCCTCAGACGTATTGTAATAGACCATTAATATCAGGTTGAGCCTAGGCGTGGCAACCTCATTATGAAACACCAATTGCTTCAGAAACAATCATTGCCAGAGCAGTAACATGAAATCTTACGTGCAGGTTTCCTACAAACGATTCTCCTACAGTGATGACCCCTTGCTCAATAAGGAGCGAAAAGGGAGATAATAATAATGATTTGCTTTCGACGATTGGTGTCACATTTGTTATTGTTTATTGGCTTGAAGTTTCTACAGCATGGGGCAGTCGGTCGCATGCCCAACCCTCCTTAATAAAATACTTTAACGTGTGTATCTAGGACCGCAAGAGGAACACTATAGTTACGGTTACCCTCTTTATCTTTGTATTAATGCTTATTTCTATTTATGTATGTTATGGCGTTTTCATTACATAAAGTATGTCATTTTACGTTGTGGCAGAAACAACCCTGACATACGGAAGTTAGTCTTGGACAATTACTCAACAAGTAGGAAAAGCATTAGAGACCACAGAGATATGGTATTACAGAAGGCTGTTAGGGATCCCGTTACACGCCCATTGAGGCATATTGGGAATATGGTGTTAGGCCCATATTTTCTTGACTCACAATGGGTGATGTGGTCAGCATCACGCCGGCCGCCTTAACCTTCCCAGAAGTTGCTGTGGTACGCAATTGGGGCTTAACAGAAGACTGTTAAATAAAATACTATCTTCTTCTTCAGGTGCCTGGTCTGGAACAGACATTGGCAATCATGACACTCCAATCTTCTCTGTCTTTTGATAGTCTAATGAGGTTGTTGTTGCCCATGCTGTTGTTTGTTGCCCAGTTGTTTAAGCTTTCCACATACATCTTTCTCTGCTTTCCCCTTCCTCTCTTACCTGGTATTGTCCCACATAAGACTAATTCCTCCACTCCTTCTCTTCTGTTAATATGTCCCATAAGCTTCATTTATCTTTTCCTGATGGTTTTGATGAGCGATCTATTTGAGGAAAATACTAAGGACAGCTAAAAAGAGTAATGAGGATGTCCTGAAAAAGGTCAATGCGCAAAGGAAGTTTATTCCTCGTGTTAGAAGGAAACAGTCCACTTACTTTGGGCATGTTATAAGAAGAAGAAAGCTTGACTAAATCGTGTCAGCGGGAAAGATTCATGTAGATCGAGATAGAGGACCACACAGAGAAATGATAAAGGACAGTGTGACATAATTTTATGGACAGAAGTCAAAAACAGAATTGATCAATAGTACTCGAGACAGGAAGTTCCGCAGAGACATGATCACCAGCGTGATCAGGCATGGCACTCAAGATGAACAAGAGGAAGAAGAAGAGATGAAAAAAGAAGAACTAGAAATGAAAGAAGAGGAAAACGAAGAAGAAGCAGAGATGAGGTAGAAGAAGAAGAACGTTGATTATTTTTTATGCTTATGTCTGAAAACATATCTCATACTTTTTCGCTGGCGCCTCCCTTCCCTCCACACGCTAATCAAGATCTTCCCCACCTCAATTATGACAGCTCTGAGCCCCCTCAACAACCTCCGCCCCTGCATGACTACCCGTGTGTATATATATCATAATTTACCTATGCCCACAGTAGTTTCAAGTTTCACTGTGAAAAGATAATTAATAAGTTATTGCCTCAGCAGACCAGATATACCTCTCCGACAGCCCTGATCAAAACGGCCCGGGAGCGTTTTAACGTCCTTCGCTAACAGATAACGCTCGGCTTTGGCATGAAGTAAATATCCTACACGAATGTTTAACAAATGAAAATGCATTTATTACGGAAAATACGGCCGTATATACCCAAATGAAAGACTAATAGTTAAAGACATTATGATGTAATACTAGTTTACTCACGTTAACATTAATTACCCATAACAGACACGTATCTTAATTTTATAGTTATTTATTTATTTATATATGAAGAAACAGATCCGGCCTTAAAGCCTGCGGCGACCGGAGCGAGTGGTTTGACACACTTCTAGCCACGAAAGTTAAATTCTACTGGAATATACATAAATATTACACACATAAAGGTATGTTTCAGGCACTCGTGAGAAATAAAGAAGTAGAAAACTAGACAACATAAAAACAACAGAAGTGAGAGGCTTACTGGAGAAGCGAAACCAGGAAGCTTCTGAACGGCACCACCGCCTAGCTACGGAAGCGAATCACACTATCCTCCCTGCCAACTAGGCACTGCAATATAAATTAAGATTCGTGAATAAAATTGCTTGTGTGTTTTAGATAGTTATTACATACCCCCCAAAAAAAAATAATAATAATCATAACATCTAATCGAAGAATGTTAAAATTGTCAAACTTTGGTTTCAGAGTTTTCTCACAAAAGATGGGGACACTGCGTGCGTTGGCCGGGGGAAAACTATGACAGCTGAAGAAAAAAACAAACCTCTTGCCACAATAACACTTAGGGCGAGGGACACCTGTCTCTGTACAAGTAAAAAGGGATACTCACGTAAAATCAATGTCAGGTTAGACATAGTAATAACCTGAGATTTCGCCTCGAGTATTAGCGGGCGTACGCAAAAAAAAAAAAAAAAAAAAAAAAAAAAAAAAAAAAAATAACACTTATTTTCCTTCCCCTGCTCTGGCGCCCCCTTGCCCTTAGAGCCTAGGGCGGCTCGCACTAATCGCCCCACCGTGAGGCCGGTTACGTGAAGAAATTTGTGACTGCAGTTATACTAGTCTGTACTTCTTATCCATAGTTTGCTGGATAGATTGTTCACCTGCTACAGGTAAATTATTTAAAACAGGTAAAGGTAGTCCCATAGCAGATACTGCCGTAGAGGAGGGAAGTGTTAGAGACTTCACCAAACTAGGTCCAGCATCGAGAGGTGGGGTGACCAGTTCTCTTCCTCGCTGCATTTTCCTTCCCTAACTCAAAGTCAGGTACCCTTTTACAGCTGGGTAGACTGGAGCGTGTCGGAACTGTGATTCGAACCCAGCATCTTTGGCGCGAGAAATCAGCACTCTAATCACTCTGTAAATCGGACGCTCAAATTATTATTATAAGTTGTTAAAACTTCGTTTCTCTCGCGGGTAAATTTCCGGGTTCGAAACCTGCTATCATCATGCTCCAATCCACATAAACTGTACATGGATGGATACCTCACTCTGCTCCTAAGTTAGGGAAGACACAGAAAGTGAGGACAGCAACTTGTCACCCCACCTCATAAGAAAGCTGGACCTGGTATGGAGAAGTTTCTAACACCTTCACTCCCCTATGGCAGTATCTTCCTATTGAACTAGCCGTTCAACATTTTCCTGAAGAAAATCATCTCAAAGGCTGTGACAGGTCGCAGTTGAAAAGTAATACTGGAGAACGCACTATGACATCTTCTGTTTGTAGATAACATTGATGCTATGGCTGAGGAAGAAAAAATAGCGAGATGGACTGGTAACTAGGATTAATATCGCCTCTAGAACATAAAGGAGTGAAATCAATACAGAACAGACCGAGCTAGTGACCCAACCAAAAAAAAAATAATCAGGTAAAGATAGGCGCGATCAATTAACCGAAATGCGCGATCAACTAAACAATATGCGCGATCAAGTAAACGATATCCACTACAAGATGTAGAATTGTACACATATCTTGGCAGCAATATAGACAAAGTTAGAGGGACAGGCAATGCTATCAAAATAAGAATTCAAAAAGCAAGAGGAGCTTTCATTGCATTGTGAACCATATGGAGAACAAGATAAATCAAGTCCAACACGAAAATAAGATTCTTCAACTCAAATGTCAAGTCAGTCCTATTGTATGGCTCTGAGACATGGAGAACAACAAAAACAACAACCAAAAAGCTACAGACTTTCATAAATGGATGCTTACATAACAATAGGAGGATTCAAATGGTATGACAAAGTCACAAATGTGGAATTGAAGACAAGAACCTGTGGAACAAGAGTTGAGAAGAAGACGCTGGTGATGGATAGGACACACATTGAGGAAACCTGTTGATAGCATTATAAGGCAGTCCTTATTCTGGAATCCATAGGGAAAGAGAAGCAGAGATAGACCAAACAACACATGGAGAAGAGAACTGGATACAGAGGTGAAAATAATGAGGAAAACATGGAAAGAACTTGAGCTGATGGCACGTGACAGGAAGACTTGGCATGTGTTTGTTGAAGGTCTATGCTCCTTGGGGAGCTAAAGGGTATTGATTGAACTAAACGATATGCGCAATCAGTTAAACAATATGTGCTATCACTGTATCAGCTAAATGATATGCACTGTCAAATAAACGTTATGCACTGTCAACTAAACGATATGCGCGATCAACTATATGATATGCGCGATCCACTAAAGGATATTCGTGATCAGCTAAACTATATGCGCGACCAACTAAACGGTATACACTGTCAACTAAACGTTATGCACTGTCAACCAAACGATATGCGCGATCAGCTAAACGGTATGTTCGATCAACTATATGACATGCGCGATCCACTAAAGGATATTCGTGATCAACTAGACTATATGCGTGATCAACTAAACGATATGGATTGTCAACTAGGCGAAATGCACTGTCAGCTAAATAATATGCGCGATCAATTAAGCCATGAGCAAGATCAACTAAACGATATGCGCGATCAACTTGGCGATATGCACTGTCAACTAAACAAATTAGATTATAAAATAAAATCAGTATATCTGAAGAAAAAAAAAAAAGTGGCGTTATTCCTAGATGTAACCATAGCCTGTGATGACTGCATAAGAGAAAGTGCCGTCTCTAAACTGAAGATAGAAGCAGGTAAAGCATATAAATAAATACATGTAGAACTTCCTACAAAACAGAGATGTCACTGTGCAGGTAAACAATGACAGTTCAGAAATATATGAAACAGCGAAGCAGAACTTCAGAAGAGAGGGAAAACAACTGAAGACAAATATGAATTATTGCTAAGCCATCAGATTATGTCTAGATAGGTGATTTAAAATAACATATAATGTATGGGTCAGATAAATGATGGCAGAAAAGCAAATTGACGTCACAAGAGATACGTATTTACGAGTACATACAAATACATACTCGGATATGTAAATGTAACCTAAATCTATGACAGAGGAGAACTGAATACATGTCTTGTGTGTTAAAAATAAATTGAAGCTTGATATATGTCCGTTTTGCTCCTCTTCTTCTTTCTTTCTCCCGTTATCTTCTCAGTTTGCTTAACCATCGTTCTCCTCATCGCCTCGTCTGCACGTGAAACTTTTTGATGTGGAGGTTGTCCATTTGGACATTTTTTCTTCACTTGTTTTTTTTTTTTTTTTAAGGGAGGGGGAGGGTAATTCATTCAGTGTATTCATCTATTTATTTTTTCCATTTTACAAACAAGGATGTGTTTGAACTGTCTGCTTCCCTTTTTGTTAACATTATTATGAAGTCTTTCTTTCAGTTATAGTTATTGTTATTTGTTGCCCCTTTCAGTCATAACTGACTTATGGAATGCGCCCCTGAGGTGATAGTCCTCAGCTGTGTTTCCCCCCTCCCCCCCCCTCCCCCCTGCTGTTCCTTTCGACGTGTTCTTGTCTCTTCCGCGTGTTGTGAGAGCTTCTTTTCTCCCAATCTGAGGTGGTGTCGTAGGCAGTAACGCCACTTGGTTCTATCGGCAGCTTCATCCTCCCAGATTGCTGGATTTATGTCCAGTACCCTCATGTCTCTCTTGCACACATCTTTGAAAGTCAGCTGCGGTCGCTCGACTATTCTTTTGCCAACTGCCAGTTGTCAAGTAGACAATATCTTTGGGAATGCGACCATCTTCCATGAGGCGGACATGGCCAAGCCAGCGTAGTCTGCGCTACCTAAGCCGTGTACTGTATACATGCTTTGAAGGCCAGCACGTGACAGCACCTCGACATTTGTCACTTTGTCCTTTCACGAAATACCCAGGATGTGGCGTAGACACCGTTGATGGAAGATATTGAACCTTCTTTCTTGCTTAACATAGGTTGTCAATGTCTCGCTGCAATATAGAAGCGTGCTAGTTCTTGGTAACTGATGAAGAAAAAGCGTGTTATGATCCCGTCTGCTTCCATTGAACAACTTTGCGACCGAGTAAAGTTTTCTTAACGAAAAATTAACTTATCTGCTAATTTATTTTCTTATGTGCCTATGCATGGTAAAATACAAATTAAAAACTTGTATTTATTTTCTTATGTGCCTATGCATGGTAAAATACAAATTAAAAACTTGTATTTATTGTCTATCATATTAAATAAGAGAGATCCTACAATCCAAGAGACTTAAGGTAGAAGTATACCCAGAAAAGCTTAAAAAAAATAAAAATCCAACAATTTTCATTTTCATGCTTTAAATCATCGTCAACATGTTCTTGAACTAAAAATAATTCATAGAAGCTTAGAGATACTCTGGTTTGATAGGAATCAGTGTTTTTCTACACACGCCCCCTTGAGTGATTTGCATAGCAACCAATGTTTATAGTTGGTTACCATGTTAATAATGACCCAACAAGAAGGTGCGTAATTGTAAAACTGCGAAATTATAATTATACATAGGCAACAGGAAAAAGATATTTATAACTTTTCCACGGGGAATCACTCAATGATTTCTTGTGAATTTTTCAAAAGTGTGTGTCTAGAAAGCTTTGATCGTAAATTTCAACATTTGTTACATGCATAGTGCATTTTCACCAACATCAACTCTATTTATTGCTAGTTTTATACTGATTCTGTATAATAGTAGTTAGCAGAGCTTCTTTTGTTCACAATGAGAAATAAGACAAAGACTGGGAGGCGTGTACACCAACAAACCGTTGCCTGAAAATGAGACACCTATTGTCGATAGTGACGCTATAAAACCTCTGTGCTCCTCAGCAAAGAAAATAAAGGTCATAAAGGTCCAAGAAAGTGAAGGACAAGCTAAAAATGACAACAAAGGAAATGGGTTTATCCTTATGGATGTAAAACTACTGTTTGGGTTTTTATGCGCTAACTTTAGATGTGACCAATGTTATCAGTACTCACTGACCTGTGAGATCGTCGAAGAGACTCGGAATGGCTTTTGTCATGAAATCAGTATCAAGCGCACAAACAGTGGCGAATGGACTGCCAATTTCAATACTTCTGATGTTTCATCTTCAGCTACTCACAAACAAAGAAGTAAATGTGCGAATGGTGGCATTTGTGCGTTCTATTGGGAAAGGCCACAGTGCATTGCAGAATTTTTCGATATACATGAACACAAGTCAACGCATGGCAAAGAAAGCATACAGGAGAACGCTGCACAGGATCTATTCAGCAAGTAAGGACATTGCAATGGAAAGACCCTGAGAGCACTGAAAATGGGATTCATAGACACTGCAGCTGCAGTAGAAGGAGACCTTTATTCAACAGGAGCTCATTAAACTTCATTTTGTGAGTTCTTTTTCTGTTTTTCTTTGTTTTCTCGGAATTGTCTTTTTAGCATAATTGGTGATCTTTGAAACAAGATATCTCTGGATCTGTACATTCAATTGACATGAAAATTAACACAGTTGGTTATCATATAATCTTACAGATTATGACCTAAAATGGATACAATTGAATTCAAAATTTTAGTTTTATGACCATCATGCATATATAATGAGGCACAAATATCAAACATTCAAGAAATATAAATTTTGAAAATTCATTACAAATCAACCTTTCGGTCAATATCTGTTATTTTAGGTCAAACCTCAAGCTATATATACTAATTCAATTTGCCAAGTTTCAGTCAGATCCTTGTAAAAATAACATAGTTATGATGTTTTAAAAAAGGTGTATAATTTATTCACTACGGCGGCCATATTGGATAGCTAATTTGCATAATTAATGAGGTCATTATGTGGACAAAAATGTTAAGTCCATACTAACACTATACCCATGGTTGTTTGATTCTGAAAGGAAAATTTGAGTTTTTTACCCTACAAGGTAGTCTACTACCTTAAGAACCGAGAAAATGGTGGGAAACCCTGGATTAGGGTGTAGCTAAAGTATGTTCAGCCGTAAATAACCGTAATGCATAGTTATCTCCTCTGTACTGTATTTAACTACTAGTTTTCTATTGGGGCAGGTCAAGGTTTGTAATAATTTTTTTTTTTCCTCTAGAAGTCTTTAGTGGCACCCAAGATGTAGCAGAGCATGTCAACTTTCGTTTCTGTACTGTTGTAAGATTGGCGTCGATCGACTGTTCTGTTCGTGCAGGGTTACGCGGTAATGAGGGAGCTGACAGACTAGCTCCGAGAGCATCCATTGTGGGGACACTGGATATGGATAAGTAAGAGATACTAAGGATAACTGATGATCGCCTGTTAGAGAACGACACTGCTATACATGAATCAACAAGATTAAGATTGCTGGAATTTGGCATCAAACCTAAGACTACTGGGGATGGACGTATAAGAGCATGGATCCATCCTGTATACAAGCAGCGCGCTATAGCAACAATTAACATTCATACCTTTCGACATTTGCTGAGGGAGCAGGAGCACCTATGCCCGGAGTGCAGAGATGTCGATTCTGATCTATAATATCAATAATAACTGTTGTAAGAAAATCATGTAGTGCAATGATATCTTTTGTTGTTTGTCCTACCTGTTTCATAGCTGCGTGATCCATTTATTTTAATGATCTTTGCACATCTGTTTTTTTTTTTCTTCTCTCTCTTTTTCAAGTACCATGCCTGGAGGCGTAGATGATCATGTTCCTTCACAACTTCTTGTTTCCAGTACTGCTTATCAATTATGTTAGGAGCCGCGGTAATGCAGTGGTTAGTGCACTGGCATCCTAGCTCGGTGGTCCATGGTTCAATCCCCAGTTGATGTGGGATTTTTTTTTAGACCGCAAACGGCTCGGGTCGACGCAGCCTCATGAATTTGGTACTAGAGCAACTCTGGGAAGGTTAAGGCGGCCGGCGTGATTCTGACTACATCACTCCTAGTGTGCCGATCGTCAAGAAAATATGGTCCTAACACCAGATTCCAAATATGCCTCTATCGGCGTGTAACGGGGTCCTTTTTTTTACATCTTTTTGTTGACTTCTTTCCCTGCTTTGATGTCAGACTCTCTAGTATCTTCTCTCTTTTCCGTCCTCTATCTCTTCTCTTTTCAATCTTTTCTGTTGTTACAATACATTCCAGCTTTCTTCTCATAACACGCCCAAAGACTAGACTGCTTCATTTTGATGTGACTAATAAGATTCTTTTGTGCGCTAGCTTCTTTCAGAATATCTTCATTACCCGTTTTATTTGTCCATCTTAACATTCTTCTGTAAAACTATATCTCTGTTTCCTCAAGGGCTTTTCTGCTTCTTTTTTATATGTCCGTGACTCACTTCTGTATATCAGATTAACTTCTTCTGCTTCTTCTTCTTCGTTCGTCCTGAAAAGGACGTTGGTTGCGTTGTGTCCGTTTACAGCGAAGCTACAATATTTGCACCTTTCGGTCGACACATCCGACTTCAGCACGGCATTTTTGGGACCGGGTTAGCCTTACCTCTTCGATCCCTACCCACTCAGCCAGACTGCAGTGATGCAGCCTGTTTCCAGGACCACCACTTGGAGGTGGATTAGGGTCTTGGTCAGCTCTGGTTCGCTGACCCTGATGCAAGCAGTCTAGCAATGGGTCGCTAACTGCATTCCTCACTGTTGACGCGTCTTAGGTCCCTCAGATTAACTTGATGAGTTATACATAAAAGATGTGTCTGAGTTAGCGGTCGATAGCGATCGAACTTAACACTATTGATTGTGATGACGGCTATGCTGAATATTTATTTGTTTGTTTGGTTTTGTTTGTCTTGTATGCAATCTTTATAGCGTGAGTGAGCCGCTAAGGTACCATATCCTTACCTACTGATAGGGCGATTTTCACACGCTTACAATAATGGCAGTTGTTACATATCTTTACAGCCCGAATGATCAATGTAGACTTATCAGCGTTGAATGTTCAATGTTGACTGATCAGTGTTGACTGATCAAGGTTGACCTGCGTCACACTGGAGGGCGATAGAATAATTAAACATATAAATATAATATATAATAAAAATGTAAAACTATTTTAAATACAGTATTTCATTTGTGCAATTCTTAAAGAAGAGAATAAAGATTTAGATATTCGTACATATTAGAGATTGAAGAAAAGAGAGAGAGAGAGAGAGAGAGAGAGAGAGAGAGAGAGAGAGAGAGAGAGAGAGAGAGAGAGAGAGAGAGAGAGAGAGAGAGAGAGAGAGAGAGAGAGAGAGAGAGAGAGAGAGAGAGAGAGAGAGAGAGAGAGAGAGAGAGAGAGAGAGAGGAATCTTATTTATAGAAGAATACTAAAAATACCATGGACAGCCAAAAAGAGTTATGAGAATTTCCTGAAAGAGGCCAATACGCAAAAGAAACTTATGTCACAAGTTAGAAAGAAGCAATTCACTTTTTTTTGACATGTTATAAGAAGAGGAAAGTTGGAATATATCACAACAACAGGTAAGCTAGAATATATCGTAACAACAGGTAAGCTAGAATATATTGTAACAACAGGTAAGCTAGAATATATCGTAACAACAGGTAAGCTAGAATATATCGTAACAACAGGTAAGCTAGAATATATCGTAACAACAGGTAAGCTAGAATATATCGTAACAACAGGTAAGCTAGAATATATCGTAACAACAGGTAAGCTAGAATATATCGTAACAACAGGTAAGCTAGAATATATCGTAACAACAGGTAAGCTAGAATATATCGTAACAACAGGTAAGCTAGAATACATCGTAACAACAGGTAAGCTAGAATATATCGTAACAACAGGTAAGCTAGAATATATCGTAACAACAGGTAAGCTAGAATATATCGTAACAACAGGTAAGCTAGAATATATCGTAACAACAGGTAAGCTAGAATATATCGTAACAACAGGTAAGCTAGAATATATCGTAACAACAGGTAAGCTAGAATATATCGTAACAACAGGTAAGCTAGAATATATCGTAACAACAGGTAAGATTGAAGGAAAAAGAGATAGACGAAGACAAAGAGAGCAAATACTGGACAGTTTGACATCGTGGTATGGAAGGAGGTCAACAACAGAATTGATTAAATTGTACTGAGAAAGGAAGTTGTGGAGAGACATGTGTTTCCTCCTGTCTACCCCATTCCACCTTGTTTCGCACAGTCCCAGGACATCGATCTTGTGGTTCCTCACTTCTGCAGCTACATGTACCGTTTTCCTTGTTCGTTCACTGTTCGAGCATTCCAGGTGCCGATCTAATTATAAGAAGGGGGGGGGGGGGGGGAGGGGGGGGGGGGGGGGGGGGGGGGGGGCGGAACGAGACCAATAACACTGCTGCAAATCCAGTGTGTCCTGTACTTTGTAACTTTTGTGAATTAATATTCTTCAAATTTATATAACAGCATTTTCAACAATTACAAAATAAAAGATATAAATCTTTTAAGCCCTCTTAATTTTGCTGTCAAATATTGAATTCGTTTACTTGAGGTAGAATAACTGGATAAGATGAGTCACCAAATAACATATGATCAGTGCCCAGGGGCCCCACGATTCTAGGGGCCCCATGCTGGGATGCTGCCATATTGTTTATAAGACATCATTTTTATTCCCGTGGGTGGGTAGGGCTGGTAGGGGCCCAGTGCATTGCTTTGCCCAGGGCCTACAATGCTGTTAAGACGGCCCTGCATATGATAGGAAACTATCACAGAGTGTTACAACATGATGCATCAGAAGGTGCCCCGCCGTCGGGCAAGTGTTTCGACTCTTAAATCTTCTTTACACTCTAAAGAGAGCGGGCCCACTTGCGTCTAAACTCCAAAAGTGTCAGCCTGTTTTCCAGCCTGCGCTGGGAATTGAACTCACTCCACCTTGGTTGTGACTTTCAACTTCCCTCCTGGTCTTATCCCTGCTGTCAGCTTGAGGAAGTAATCAGTATACGGTATATACATTACTGTCCAACAACTACGGGAAATTTTTGTTTCCACAAATACACTAATAAAATTTGCTTTTAAAAATAATTTTTAACACTAACAAACAGGCATAGGCAACGAATGTCTACATAATTTGTATATAGCAGACACGGACCGTGATACTCTTAGCAGAAGTTCAAATTCATATCTAGAAGATATGTTATCTTTTGCATAAAGAATCGTATATCGGATTCTTCAGTTCGTAAAAAAAAGAATGAAAGCATAAGAGATATGTACGCCCGGGCTATCCTAGAGTTAAGGCGTCTGACCCCCTAGATTTTGAGGGGAGTTTTATGACAATGTCCAGCATAGATGACGATTATATGGGAAGGCTTGGCACCAGTGGCAGTCTGAGGGTAGTAAATAAGCGGTGGATTAGTGGAGTGGGACGTAGGTATTACTGACTATAGGGTAGGTCGTGTCAGTGAAGCTGAGAACAACAAAACGGAAGTCTGGGT
Organism: Oreohelix idahoensis; assembly: GCA_024509875.1. NCBI lineage: Eukaryota > Metazoa > Mollusca > Gastropoda > Stylommatophora > Oreohelicidae > Oreohelix > Oreohelix idahoensis. Next base: position 74,386 of record JAMPIV010007343.1, on the reverse strand, counting down.
CACTTTGGTTTTAACAAGGTAGTGTCTTGTGGTGGAGAACTAATGAGTTACAAGTAGGAACAAACGAACGAACTTTATTTTCAAAGGGTTAAGAATTGGGCACGCAGGCCCGTCTGACATTCTGCCCTTCCTCTCTCTCTCATCATGTATACTAATATCCTTTCATCCTCACATTTACTTTAAGCATTATTAAGGCATTTATCATTATAAAAGTAATATTACATTTGCAATAATCATCATAATTAAAGTGTTTTTAAAATAAAATAAATAATAGAAAACCAAAAAAAAAAATTAATAATAATAATGAATTTGAAAAAAAAAAAAAATAAATAATAATAATAATAATAATAAACAACAAAAAGCAATAACAACAAGACATAAGAATCGAATTCTTCGTACTGTAAATTAGTTATTTGAGACATATTCAGAGGTATGTTATAAGAACTTGTAAAATGTTCATAGGAGCGTTTGTGAGACTGTGTATGTGTGTGCCGGCAGATATTTAGATAGACACAGATAGACAGGTAGGTAGGTAAGTAGACAGACAGACAGACAAACTGACTGACTGACAGACAAAAAGATAGACAGATTGATAGGTAGATAAATAGATAGGTAGGTAGATAGGTACTATACGCAGACAGACGGATATACAGACGGATAAACAGACATGCAGACAGACAGACAGACACATAGATAGATAGATAGATAGATAGATAGATAGATAGATAGATAGATAGATAGATAGATAGATAGATAGATAGATGAATAGATAGATAAATAGATATGTAGATAGATAGATAGATAGATAGATAGATAGATAGATAGATAGATAGATAGATAGATAGATAGATAGATAGATAGATAGATAGATAGATAGATAGATAGATAGATATTTAAAGGCTACTATCTACTCTCGTTTCTGTCTGTCGCTCTTGTCATACATGTACACTGGATACCCGTATTAGGAATAATTTATCGACGTAATTTCCAAAGCATAAGAGGAAGAGATAGTGTGGCCGTACGTGTGTTATGCACATTTGATCCTTTTCCTATCTTCCCCTAGATCCATCCAGTGTCTGACCCTGCTCATTCTAAAGTTCTACAAGTGCATTTAAGAAGTGTTAAACGTTAAAACATTTATTTCTGTCTTGCAGGGGAATATAGAAGTTTGAACTACATTCTGTATTACTTCCTTGTCTTATTGCCTGCATTTTAAGAACATACCATCACATCTATTGACTTTTTTCTTGCTTGCTGCATGGTTGGTGCAAAGGTTAGACACTCACAGCTTTTTGTTTGTTCTTGGTAGAGATGTCAGATCTCCGCGTTGAAGGTCGGGCTACAATGGATCTTCGTCGTCCTCTCACCTCTCCGTCTCTTGCCTGGATACAACACTGATAAGCTTTTGGTGTCCTTCTCTTGATTGTTCAATCAATTAATCCATGAAGATACTTCAGCTCCCCAAGGAGCAAATGTCTTCAACAAACATACGCGAAGTCCTCTTGTTACGTGCCATCATGTCAAGTTCTTTCCATTTCTTCCTCATGATTGTCAATTGTGCATCCAGTTCTCTTCTCCATGTTGGCATCTTTAAACTTATAACACCGTTTTACTCTTCCTCTGTTACCTTCACTCTTTTTTGTTGTTGTTTATTTACGGCTTTCAACCAGATGTTTGGTTTGGTTGGGTTGTAAGGACTATCTTCATTGCACACGGACAACTCCGATCTACTCCCTTAGATCACAAAGGAGGATCTCAGCACAGTGCAGGAACTCCGTAGCACCTGCGAGAATCCTTATGTGTGCATAAAGGAGGAATTACACATTCTATAAATAATTTTGTTGTGGATAGGTTTCCTAATTTTTAAATTTTGCCATGATAGTGGTCTTATGGCCTACTCTTTACGATTTCCACCTGACGAGGGATTTTTAATGGTCGCAACTAACACGCGGGATCTCATATTTTTTGGCCCTTATACGAGAAGGCTAGGCATCCGATCTCACTACACAGGAGACCTGGGGAAAGTATGACATGATTATGACCACTGGTTCTGACAAAAATGTCCGTAAATGATATAACCAGATATTATGTAAAACTTATCTTCCCATAATATGTTATCAGTATAATTTTGATCTCATTCATTCTCTTTTCATTCATTTGGTTTCGAGAATTGCATTATTATTCTATCTTTCTTCTCCTAGCCTAGTTCGCGTTGGTCTCCCCACTTTTCTTTTTCCATGTTGGTTCCAGTCAGCAGCATACCTAATTATTCTGGGTGATACGAGGGTATACTAAGGATATGTCCTACCTATCTCCAAATAGTTTGTGAAGAACAATGCTCCAGATAAATCAATAGCCGTAGTATCTCGTTGTCCTATGGATGATGAGTTAACCTGTTATATTTTCGTCCTCCTGTTTGATATGCATCTATGAATTTATGTGAGCACCAGAAAGAGGATTTTGTCCGTCACACATTGAGGGAACCTATTGATAGCATTACGAGGCAGTCGTTTGTCATGAGTTCTCAGGGAAAGAGAGATAGAGGGTGACTGGAAAATAAAAATACACGGAGAAGAGAGATGGAGACAGACATGAAAAGGGTAAGGACCTATGGAAAGACCTTGATAGACTGCCCTAAGACAGAAGGAGTTTATTGAAGGCATTTGCTCCTTGGGAACCCGGAGGTTAATGATGTTGATAATAAATAGGAAGTGAAAGTAATGTATATGTAACATGTGTGTTCCCCAAATCAAGTTTCCCTTAGCGCGTGTCTTCTCCTCGTTCTTTTGCTACTTTTTTTCGTATAGTTTACAATTTCTCACAACCTCTTTTCTTAGTGATTTTATACATGAGTCTTATTGTAAAAGCCAGATCCAAACCTCAGAAATGAGATATCTGAGAAAGGTGGTTGAAGTAACAAGAAGAGACATGGTACGCAACCAGACGATACGTCAAGGTCTTAAATCCCACCCCTGCAGACCCAAGTAGAACAGTACCAACTAAGATGGTTTGGCCATGTCTGCAGAATGGGAGAAGACCGGCTACCACGACAAGCATGGGAAACAAAGAGCCAAGGATCCAGATCCCCTAGGACGACCCAGAGTCCGCTGGGAGGACAACATTAGACAATCTTTGAAGGACCGAGGACTAGAATGGAACCAGGCCAGGAGGAAGACAGCCGATAGGATAGTCTGGCGCTCTCTCTTCCAAACCTCTACACCTCACGGTAGAAGGGGAACGACTAAGTAAGTAAGTAAGAGTCTTATTGCACGTACACGCCTGTTTAAAATCAATTTGTACACATTCCCATTTCGTCAGCTCGTTAATATGACACGTCTCTGCAATAGACAAAATCGATGACATAATTTGTGTTCCTAGGTTATTACTGACACACGATCTGAACAGATCTAATGAAGGATAGGCTAAGAACTCTTTTAAAATAGGAAAAGAACCGAAGGTATCACACCATCTGTTAGATTCAGACAAATTTCAGCGGAGAAAGATCTGAAAATATGACTTTGGTGTTGGATAGGGCAATCTCTGAGGACAGCATTACAGAGCATTCCTTTCTCTGGGATTCTCAGTGTTTATGAATAAATACGTAAATAAATAAAGGTAATTAACATACATTTGAAGAACATACAGGAGCACACTAGGCAACAGAAAAGAAACATGATAGGCTTACCGGGAATCGAATCAAGGACCATCCAAACCACGCCATCGCCTTCCTGTTAAAGTTAATCCTGAAACGACACACAGCCAATTTTGCACTCCTCAGTGTTAGAGAGATAGAAGGGGACCTAAGACGCGTCAACAGCGAGGAATACAGTCAGCGACCCATAGCTTTGACTGCTCGCGTCAGGGTTAGCGAACCAGAGCTGACCAAACCCTACTCCACCTCCAAGTGGTGGTCCTGGAAACAGGCTGCATCACTGCAGTCTGGCTGAGTTAGTAGGGATCGAAGAGGGAAGGCTAACCCGGTCCCAAAAATGCCGTGCAGAAATCGGATGTGTCGACCGAAAGGCGCAAATATCGCAGCTTCGCTGTAAATGGACACAACGCAACCAACGTCTTTTTCAGGACGAACGAGGAAGAAGAGAGATAGTAGGATAATGAAAATGACACGGATACTGGAATTTGAGACACACATTAACAAGGTAAAAGTAGTCACCATAGCAGTTACAGACGTAGTGGAGTGAAGTGTTAGAGACTTCACTAAACTCGGTTCAGCATAGACAGCTGGGGGTGACCAGTTCCCTTCCTCGCTGTCTTTTTCTTCACTAACTCAAGAGAAAAATCGGGCATCCATTGACAACTGGGTAGACTGAAGCGTGCCGATACCGTGAATCAAACACGGCATCTTTGCAGCGAGAGACCAGCACTCTAACGAGTCTGTCAATCGGACGCTACAAAAAAAGATCAGTCTAGTCCCTTATCAGATTCTGTCATAGGGGAGTGAAGTGTTAGAGACTTCACTATACTAGATACGGCATCAACAGGTGGGGCGTGACCAGCTCTGAAACATGGAGAACTGCAAAAAGTAACAATCAAAAAGGATTGAAGTGGTATGCCAAGATCACTAATGTGGAACTGATGACAATAACCAGACAAGTGCCAGTGGAACAAGAACGAACGAACGAACGAACGAACTTTATTTTCGAAGGGTAAAGAATTGGGCGCGCAGGCCCGTCTAACATTCTGCCCTTCCACTCTCATTAATCTTGCATACTATATCCTTTCATTCCCACATGATGCTTTAAGCATTAATTTAAAGGCATGCAACATTATAAAGTTACCATAACAGCATTCATTTACAGTATGCAAGCATAATAATAATAAAAAATGAGTAGGGTTTTTTTTTTTTGAAACAAACAAGCTAGTAAATGGGGGAAAAAAGTAATAATAAAAAAAAATAAAAAAAACAATAAATAAAAATAAATAAATTCTGTATACCGACACTCACTCATGTCTACAATTAATCTGTATTTTTGGTATGCGGGTACATTCTCACGACTCACATTTCTAAAGTACAGTATTATGTGGGTACATTCACACATACATTACATTATATAATAATATTTTAAAGTGAATATAATAATGATATTACATGGATATAAAACAAATTATTCACACACAAAAATGAGCGGAAGAGGAAAAGAAATGTTGACCTATGGATGAGATGTTGACAGGCAAATACTGTTTCTATGGGGGTAGATAATCAGTGTTGAGGAAGTGTTTGAAAAGTGCTTTGTTAAAAGAATATTGTGTAGGTAGGCTTTTTAGGTGGTGTGGAAGGCTGTTCCATAAGTAGGCACCAGAGTAGGCTAGACTCTTTTTGAACAGGTCGATCCTAGGTTTGGGCAGACGTAACTGATGTAATCGTTGTCCCTCCCTTCTACTGGTTTGAAACAATGATCTTAGGTACGACGGGGCATTGTTAGATAGAATTGTGTGAGTCAGCTTGGCTTTGTTGTAGAGAAGACGTTTTTTTAGCGACAGTATTTTGGGTTCTTTTCCTGTCCTTGTGTGTGGTGTCGTGCGATTATCGGTGATCAGACGCACTGCTCTCTTTTGCAGGGAGTGCAGTCTCTTCGAGGTGGAAGCAGGGCAACAATCCCATAGTGTAGAGCAGTAATCTAGATGTGTCTGTATATGTGAGGTGTAGAACAATAGTCTAGTGTCTGCGTCTAAGAAGTGTTTTATTTTGGCTAGCTGGTACGTCTTTTGTGCTATGTGTTTGGTTAAATTCCGTACATGGGAGTTCCACGTTAAGTGCTGGTCAATCGTGATCCCCAGAACTTTGTGTTCTGTTACATGTTCAATTTGTATTGATTCCGCGTGTAGCTGTAGCGATCTTTTGGTGCAGCTTAGGAGTTTCTGTCTGGTGGTAATCAACATAGATTTCGTTTTTGTTGTGTTTACTGGCATACGATTCATATTACTCCATTTTGTTAGATTGTCTACATCGCTTTGAAGAGTCATTTCAAGTGCCACGCAGTCATTGTCACTAGTGTAGATAGTACAATCATCTGCAAAGAGGTCACAAGTTGAATATTTTAGATGTAGTGGCAGGTCGTTGATGAACATTGCGAAGAGTAGGGGCCCAAGAATAGAGCCCTGTGGTACTCCTGTAACTACCTTCGAGAAATCTGATGCCGAGTTGTTGTGAAGCACTAACTGTTGTCGATCTGCCAGGAATGATTTGATGATGTTTAGTGGATTAGAGCCTATTCTGAGGGTTTCCAACTTTTGAACCAAGATAGTGTGGTCAATCATGTCAAATGCTTTCTTGAAGTCGACAAAAACAGCACCACATAATTTTCCATCATTTATGTTCGACAGCCAGTTGTCTGCCATTTTGGTGAGCGCTGTGTGACAGGAATGTTTGGGTCTGAAACCTGACTGGCTATCAATGAGCAGTTTGTTTGTTGTTAAGTGTTGAAATGTGGTGTTGTAAATGTGTTTCTCTAGTGGTTTTGAAAGAGATGATAGAAGGGATATTGGTCTGTAGCTGTTGGGATCGCTATGTGAGCCAGATTTATAGAGGGGGTACACTTTGGCAGATTTAAATGCTGTGGGGAAGTAGTTGTGTGCAATACATTGGTTGTACACATAGGTTAAGGAGTCGCAAATGATGGGCGCAGCGTAACGTAGAATCTTATTGCTGATACCATCAAGCCCAGATGAATTGTTGTTTTTTAATGCCAAGATATATTTGAGAACTTCATGTACTGTTAGAAAAGGAATATGTCTTAGATCTGTTGTGGTGTGTTCAGTGTTGCAGAAGGCTGTCAATTTACTAATATCGCAGTCCATTGGCTTTAGTGTCGACTTGAGAAGGCTAATTTCTGTTTTGAAGTGGTTGCTAAAATGAGTTGCCGTGAGGGAGCAGCTTTTTGGTAAAGAGTTTAGTGACTTTGATTTGTGTGTTAGTGTTCTAATGGCTGCCCAGACTTCTTTGCTGTTTGCTTTGTCTTGAATCATCTTTCTGAAATGTAGTTTCTTTTCCTGACGAATGAGATATTGTACTTTGTTTCTAAGCATCCGATACCTGCTGAAATCTTTGAGCTTATGTGCTTCGTCCCGCTCTCTCATTGTTGATAGTATTTCGTTGGTTATCCATGGGGTCTTTCTGATGTTTTTGACCCGAACCTGCTTTATAGGAACATGTTTGTCGAATACGTTGTTGAAAGTTTGTGTCCAGTATGTTATGGCTTCTTCTGGATGCGGAAGTTGGTACACGTATGAGAGAGGGGATATTTGTAGGTCTTGTAGGAATAATTGAATGTTAAAGTTTTTGAAATTCCTGTAATGGACTGTGATGTGTTCCGTTTTAGGTGCTTTAAACCCCTTTCTCGTCCAGGTACAGCAAATAGGATAGTGGTCACTTAATGATGTCTGTGGGACTATGCATTCTATAATGTTTTCTGGGCAGGTCGTATAGATATGATCAATTAGTGTAGATGATGAGTCTGTTACTCTCGTGGGTTGATTGATTAACTGTATGAGGTTGTATGAGATGGTGATATCATTCCACGTGTTGTTCGGTTTGTGAAGGTCAATATTGAAATCCCCCAGTAGAATAATTTCCTTCGAAGAAGCCCAAACGTTGTCCATCATTCGTGAGAATGTGTCAAACCATACAGCAGAAGAGCTAGGGTTTCGGTACAGGTAACCAATTAGAACGGGGGTCAGGTTGGGGAGTTTTATTTCCAGCCATAAACATTCAATGCCAGTATGTTCTAGATCATCACGGCGTCTGTACTGAAGAGATGTTGAGATGTATATGACTAGCCCTGTTTCATGTTGTCTGTTAGGATCCCTGCGAATGGTGGTGAATCCATTAATCCTAATTTCGTCATCTGTAATTTTGTCATTGAGACGGGTTTCAGAAAAACCAAATATGTGGAAGTTTTGTTGGAGGGAGGTGGAGACTTCAGAAAGCTTACCTAGCAGGTGGTAAATGTTTAAATGACCAATTTTAAGCCCTGATAGTTTAAGCCATGAATTAGTGGTATTGCCTATATTTTGATTAGAGTTTTTGCACTCGGACATGATAATAGTCAATAGGAAAGAAATAATGAGGGGAGTAGGAATGAGTAAGAAGCAATAAAATTGGTACACAATGGTTTATACAAAATTGTAGACAAGTAATAAAATATGCACTGCTAGAGTCCGTGGACACTGTTTACAGTATCTTAATCTCTGCAAAAAGTGTGGTTTTTATCTTAAAATACAGTCTGTTCCGAACAAAAAGGAATATTTTTACTTCAACCACAGTCAATGTAGAGAATTAATCCTCCCGGGACAGTTAAAGGTCCACGCTGTGACTTAGTTAGTTAGTTTTGTGAGGATTTCCTAATTTTCCTCAATATGAAAAAACGAAGGTGCAGATGTATAAAAGATGTAAAAGAGAATGGTGAGCGTAGGAATGAGAGGAATAAGCACAGAGATAATAATAATAAGAAAACAATAGTATTAATACGATAGAGTTATTACTAAATCGGAAACAAATTTAGATACGCCCTGCTCTGACGAACAGAAAGAAATGTTTAAACAGACAATGTAATAAAAAAAAAAAAAAAATTATTAACATCCAAAAGTGACAGTTAAAAGTTCAACGCTGATACTCAGCTATTTCTTTTATCTCAGGACAAAGGTCACTAAAGTGCTTCCGAAGAGAACGCGTCAGGTCGAATGTTACACTGCAAACTTGTTTTAAAAAAAACAGTTTTAAGTTGCTTGGTTTTAATCTTGTTCTGTAGAGCCGTTTATAGACATCTGAAGAGCCTGCATTAATATTTCTGGACTATATTGAGTCAGTTGCCGTAAAACGGATGAATTGTGAGAATTCCGTTCTGTGCGGGTGGAGACGGGGTGAGAAAACTCCCATTTTCTTGCTGTAGTTCCTGCGTTGCGATTAAGTGAATGGGTGTTACTTGTAGTCCAATCTGTCCATCTGTCCAGTGGTGTCTGTTGTGCAGTTAGCAGCTGGCTGGACTGTTGTGTGGGTAGTGGCGGATACATTTGGTCATAAAGGTTAGCGTGGGAGGTGGGCTTAAATGTAGCTTTTCTAGATACTTGCTTGTCAGCTGAGGACGGTGATTGATGGTTATGAGCTGTTGTGCCTGGGTTTACTAAGTTAAGTGTATAATTTGTGTCCCTGGTGAATGAATGTGTGTGTTTCTGGTGTGTCCTCTGAGGAAACTTTAAATTTTTTGCTAGGTAGCTGGTCCCTAGTTTAGAAGTGTGTACCTGATCTCTGTATAGCAGTTTTTTTGGCGCACCTGACTTAGATGTGAAAAAGGGTGTGTTGTTTATGAAAGACGTGTTATGCTTTGAACAAAAAGTGTAAAGCACCTTGTTGTTGATATCCACAGTTTGGCGTGCTTTACCATAGCTGGGTGGAATAATTGACGAAATATATGTGGATGTGTTGGGAAATTTTTGTTTTATGGTGTCAATCATTCTGGAGATGTCTGATAGGTTAAGAGTGTGTCCATTTGTGCTGTCGTTTATCCCTACGTGTATTGTTGTTTTCTTTATGTTGGTGTTTGTGTTGAGACGGCTTATTTCATTGATAACTTCTACTATTCCGGCTCCAGGTAATGGTATAACAGTGACTAGTTCCCCTGGTGTTGTTGACATTCGATCGCTGTGAATGCCATTTAGCAATGAGTCTCCTATAATAATGTTGGTTGTGTTGTGAGGAATGTGACGATTAGGATGTGGCTGTGGTCGAGTACGACGGCGTTGTTGGTGCCATTGCTCGTTGTCTTGCAGTAGGTGGTCAGCAGAATCTTGTGTCAAGTGACATTGGAGTTTACGTGCCCTGTCATCTTCTTCTGAGGTTGCTGTTTCGGAATCTGCTTGTGTAGATAGGATTGATGGATTTCCAAATCGATTGCTAATTTTTACTTCAATTGGGAATGTTTTATTTGGTCCTAATCTTCTTCCTACACTGCTGCTAATGTCCTTTTGGCTTTTAACATTATGATGCTGTCCTGGGCATGCTTTGTTTTGAGGAATGAGTGTTGGAGAAGGGGTGGGTAAGTTAAGTGGTGTAACTGGAGATTCATGATGAATTGCTTCTCGTGGGCTGTCAATCACCTCCCCATTTTCTTTTTTCTTATTACTTGAAATAGGTTGGTGGTTTAGGTGATGAACCAACCTTGTGTTTTCTCTGCGGAGAGTCATAACTTCATGTCTCAGTGTTTCAAGCTCTGTTTTCAGTGAGCTTTCTATATCCTGCTTGAATTTTTCAATGACGTTTTTCAGAGAACTTTCAATTATAGTTTCCAGCTCCTGACAGAAGTGTTTCTCTGTTCGTTGGCTTAGTTGTTCCATAACACACTCATTTGCTAATAGATATTTTGTGGAGCATGAGTAGACATCTGCGCTATTGACAGGCACTTTTGTTTGGAAAGTAGCTGTATCTGGGAGGCATGATGGGCTGGTGTCGTTCATATTGGATGGGTTATCTGAAGAATTGGGGAATACATCACTCAAAGTGTGGTTTACACTGACTTGGAAAGTAGCTGTATCTGGGAGGCAGGATGGGTTGGTCTCGTTCATATTGGGTGGGTTATCTGAAGAAATGATGAATGCATTTTTCAAAGTGTGGTTTACGCTGACTTCAGTGGGTTGGTTGATGTGAACTTCTAGATAATTTATTGTGGGCTTTTGAGCTGTCGGTCCATTAGAGGTGGGTCCTGTTGGATCAAATATGGGTGGTGTTGGATCGAAAGTGGGTGTTGTTGGATCACACGTTGGTGGTGTTAGATCAGGGGTAAAGGTGGGTCCTGTTGGATCAAATATGGGTGGTGTTGGATCACAGGTTGGTGGTATTAGATCAGGGGTAAAGGTGGGTCCTGTTGGATCAAATATGGGTGGTGTTGGATCAAAAGTGGGTGGTGTTGGATCACAGGTTGGTGGTGTTAGATCAGGGGTAAAGGTGGGTCCTGATGGATCAAATATGGGTGGTGTTGGATCGAAAGTGGGTGGTGTTGGATCACAGGTTGGTGGTGGTAGATCAGGGGTAAAGGTGGGTCCTGATGGATCAAATATGGGTGGTGTTGGATCGAAAGTGGGTGGTGTTGGATCACAGGTTGGTGGTGGTAGATCAGGGGTAGGAGGACTGGCTTCAATGGTTAGCTGAGATTTTGCGTTGGTAGACTCGACTCCTATCATTGTTGGAGAAGAAGTAGGATCAGTTACAATCATGGTTTTATCTAGAGCTGATCTTTGGAGGTGAGAAAATTCGACGTCCAACCATGTCTGTACGCACTCTGTCGTTCCTTGTGTTAAAATCTTATTTTTTGTGTGATACAGATGTATTGTGAGGAGGTCCGTGCTTATTTTATCCTCAACAATAGCGTTTAGTTGATCGCTCCGGGTTTCAATGGAACAGCTTTTGTAGTATTCTAGGCAAGTGTGTTTGAAAATTTCGTAATGTTGACTGTTACGGAATTCAACAGAGCAACATTGACCCTTGTTCGTTTGTTTGATGATCAGATGTGGAGGGTTGGTCCAGGCGTGAAGTTTTCTTTGTATGGCTTTTTCTTTGTTAAGGCAGTAGCTCTTAGTGACTGTAGAGGGACGTAATCTTCCATCTCTGGGTGGTTTTACTATCGCTGATACGACGACGCTGTTCTCCTCGCTCGCCATGATCACATTACATGCCTGAGGGCTGACAAGCCCTGTAATTTAACATTGTGTATTGTTCCATAGCCAGAAGGTCACCGTCAAAATTTAGAATGTGTAACAACTGTTGAAGTAGTTTTCGATTTATCGACAAATGGTGGCAGGACACAATACTGTCATTCCATACAGAAAAAACACAATATTAATACGTGAATTTAACACAATTGCAATATAAACAATTTCATTGTATGTCAAACAAAACCGCCAACACAGGGATGTATAAACCATCCATATTAAATGGGAACAACTTAGAATAAAATATCCAAAATGTAGAGCCAAATAAAAACACGTCCGCACATGTGTCCAGGATAGGAGAACGTAAGAGATGAGAAGAAGACGTTGGAGATGGATAGGACACACATTGAGGAAACCTGTTGATAGCATTACAAGGCAGTCCTTGTTGTGGAATCCGCAGGGTATAAGAGGTAGATGGAGACCAAGAAACAACGCCGAGAAGAGAACTGGAGACATACATGAAGGAGATGAGGACGACATAGATAGACATTGAGCTGATGGCACGGTATAGGAAGAATTGGCATATGTTTGTTGAATGCCTGTGATCATTGGGGGCGCTGAAGGGCGGATCAATGAATGAATGAAACAAGAAGAAAAAAACAATGTGTTAAAATAGCCTCTTGCAATCAAGCACAAAATAGCATCCAGGACATAACAAGGCTTTGTGCAACAATGTTTTATCTATAGTAGTAGAAAAGCTGGTTCTCTATTAGTTTAGCAATAGTCTGTTTATTAATGTATTGAAATTGTTTAATCTTTTTCTTCGAGTACTTTGCCTTGTGGCGCAGGTGATCATGTCACTCCACAATTTCTTGTTTACAGTACTGTTGATCAATTCTGTTATATAAGTATGTATGTGATCGAGTAACAATAAAGTAAGGTTACTAGAGCTGTGGCTAATACTATGATAAAATGTAATGTAAGTGTATGACAGAGTGATATGAGAAAAATAATGTTCATCCCTTGAGTACGTTTATAAAAAATGAAATTTAAATCGTATTAGGATTATCGATCATTTTCGCCAAATGTAATTTTTAATTGATTGCAGTCAAAAAATATTATAATATTACTATAAAATGTTACTTTTTATATTACTGTGGTGAAGTGGGATGTTATAAATATTTATAGGGGACTTAGTGTACTGACTGAGATCAGCTGTGAAGGTATCTATATCTATTAAGAGTAGTGTATTATAGATAACCTTACTTGCTACCACATATCTATATATCTCAGTCAGAATTATTCTGGAATAGTGTGATGACTACGTTATGTGTCTAGGGTATGTGTATGATGAAGTGTAAGTCACAACAACAGACAGATAAACAATTTAATTTAATCCACTACTCTTGACAACACTGTGACACTCACATACATATAACACTCTATGAGAATATCTTAAGGAGTCACTGATAACTTTTCAAATAACAATATGTATTCATTGTTGTCATAAAGGTATATGTGTCCTGATTCAAATACAAAGGAACCAGGAATCACAATCAATTTTAATTACAAGTATATGTACAGACTTTATCAATATGAATATTGTAGTGACATATGTTATTAAAAATATCCTATGTGTGTCAGTTGTGTAGTAGTAATATGAGGTAATACTGGTTTTGTTTTGTTCAAGCTCTGTTGGTATTTGTCATCATGACTTCAATAGTTTGTCTTTTGGGACTAGTATTGGAGATGTTCTCAGTTCCTGATATTAAGACAATTAAATTCCCCTCTGAATGTTATTTTTACAAAGTCATTTCAAGATGAGGGGACATAATGTTGAGCTCAGCTGGCCAAATCAGCTTATCTTGCGTGATGGCGGCAGGAAAGGACTCCTCTGCTCGAATTCTCCCCTGGGCTCTGGAGACACCTCACTGATAGCTAAAAAGACCAAGGAGTATGCTGTCCGACTCTGGATTCAGCAAAGCTCTGACCAGGTGCTGCTCAGTACCATCAAGACCACGGTCCCTGAAAACAAGAAGGATGTACCTTCTACTTCATAACTAACTTATACTCTCTTTTTACACTGATCACAATACATCACAAACATTGAGTTCAGAGCGTTAGGCCAACTGTCAGCTTCATCTGAAATACTTTATACCAGTATTTACCTCCTTAATGGTTACCACGCCTCTGCACTTCCAGCATTATTTCTTTCTAGTCAATCATCCAGGTGTCAGTGTACTATTTGGCCATTCCATGCCGTTTTACTTTCCTCCGACACCTTCTGTTCAGGCTGGAGCATTATAGGCTTTACATCATGTTTGCTACTGAACTACACATATATACAGGCATAAATTAACAATTCACATTCCATTTTCATTAAAAGATACTGAATGTTTCAAGCTTACCACAATTCATGGAAACAAACACAGATACGTTGATTAGCAATGAATTCTGGCACAACTACTGGCACAAATTCCCATCTGCTTATGTTCCAGGCTTTTATTTAGCAAAAATATGAGCTGGCTTCAACGCACTGTTGCTTTATCAAGCTTATTTAAACAAGTGGTTTCGAACTAACGCTCCTAAGTGATTATATCAGCGAGTCTGGCCAATGGAGCCACGTTTCGTCAAGTATTTGAAAAAATGTTACCTTTCCACGTCTCCCCTAACAACGAAAGATAGTATTTATAGCCCGACCAATCGTGGTTAGTCTTTCATTTGTTGCGCTCCAATCAATTTGGAGTTTACATGGTAGGCTATTTCTGTAACGTAAGGTTTTTTCAAACACGTTATAAAAAAATTTTATGAGCAGAAATGATTCCATGTTGTCAGGCATCCCCACTATTTTATTTTGGTTATAATTTATTAATTCCTGGACTATTTGCGTAACGTTTTACATATTCTTTGTCAGCAAGCCCTAAGGAACCCAAATATCCAAATTTAAAAGAGCTACGTGGCTGCGTTCAAAATATGCAATTCCTTCTACCTCCTGTTTCGAAGATGTGCTGTCTGGGTACTGTAATGTTTTCAAACGTAAACCCATATAATGTTATCTTTCCTAATAAGCGTTTTTTTGTGATTTTAAAACCTAACTCTGGGAAGGGTAGTGAATTTATCACTGTCCGTCCGAAAAAGTTAGTGCATGTAGCCTAACACGCGTGATAGTAGTAATTGTGTATCGCGCGACGCGTGTTTAATTTTGCATGCGTTCCTGATTTCATTCGCCCCTCTCTCTCTTTCTATTTGAGTCCATCTGTTCGTTCGTTTTGGTAACGTAATATAATTAATGTTAGGATTAATTTAGGTCATTACGCAGGGTGCCTCTCAATGTTTTTCCAAGAAATACAGCACACGTTTCATTGAAGAAAGTGGGTAATAATACATTAAGCTTTTACTATCAACGTGAAAGCGTTACAATTTGCAGACGAAGCAGAAAACAAGGGGGATTTCGAGTACCTTCTTTGTGACAGCACTGTTATTTTACCATTGCTCTTTTCTTTATTAATTTTATTTGTTAGGCTTCATATTTACCTAATAATTTATATATGTGGATTAGAATATTCCACGACAATTACTTCTTCTAATATAAAAAAATATTACTACAAAATATGTGTAACTGAGGAGGCCGAGATGCAAAGAATGAACCAGAGCTGGGGCACTGTACGAAGGGTGGCCGCCGGCCGAACAAAGTTGAAGCAGTTTGTTGCTGCCCTACAAGACGCCACCAGGAGTGTCCAATGACTGTTTTGACAGTGGGCGGCTAAGGATCACAGAAGACCATAAAATGTTACTTCTTATGGTACAATTTAGTAACGACCTAACCATTAATAGTTGACACATACAGAATAGCAGCTAAAGAAAGAACTGCTGCCTACGTGTGTAGTTGATTGATTCACATGGAATATAATCTCTTTATCAACTCATGTTCATAAAATACGACAAACAGTATACTCAGGAATAACTGAAACTGAATGTAAAATCTATATCCATCGTCTGCATCCTCTAAATATAAGAACCATCATAGCTGCCATATTCCCATATCTTAAACTGTTGACAACCACCTCTTTGAATGCTCAGTACTCGATGATGTTAGGAAAATGCAGCTTCCTACGAGGCCAGATAAGTGGAACACCTTGAACAGAGAAACAAAACAAATTGCGAAAACATGCAGATATCACTACATGGCATTGGGCCATAGGGCTAGAGCCCACGTGCAGGTGGATCAATAACAACATAACAACAACACGGTTGCTTATAATTGATCTTCATTGCTTTGTTTTGTTGTTCAGGTCAGGTTTCGTTGATTGTGCCTAGTCATTATTATGTAATATCAAATACAGTTCTCTCTGTCTTTCTCCATCCTTCCTATCTTCACTTTTTTTTCTCGATATTAAGATTTTCAACTCGTGTCTTTTTTCTCATGATCATCTGGTCCAGATATGTTGGACTCTTTCTGTTTGTTTCGCTGGTTAGTTTCTACTCATAATTACCATATCCAAGATTGTAAATTTCTTACCTTTTCGCGCATGATTGTGTTAAGTGGTCTTACACGTCCACACAACGAAATATTGATTGTTAAGTAGTGCCTTACATCTCCATACAATGTAAGGTTGATTGTGTTGTGTAGTGCCTTACACATCCACACAACGAAAGGTTAACTGTTATGTAGTGTCTTACACGTCCACACAACGAAATATTGACTGTGTTAAGTAGTGTCTTACGCGTCCACGCAAGGAAAGGTTGATTGTGTTAAGTAGTGTCTTACACGTCCACATAACGAAAGGTTGATTGTGTTAAGTAGTGCCTCATACTTCCACACAGCGGAAGATTCTAACTTCCGTATATTTTTAATATTAAATATTCAAGCACCCGATCCAGAACTACTAATGAAGCAAATATAATTCCTCATAGCTTCTTGGCATGAGCACTATCTCTAGACGTACAAACGTACTTTACATAAAATGAAACTTGTAGAGCAAGCATTGCTTGTAGATTCAGAAAAAAAACTTTAAATCCAAAATCCATATTTTCAAAACTAGTGCGTTAATCTCGCCTGTTCCGTGTTTCCCCAAAACTGACAAGCCGAATCTTCACTTTCAACAGTCGGCCTCGGCTGCCAAGCGCCTTCCCTTTATTACTGCAGTTTTGACATAAAACTCATATACACATTTTTATTGCTGCCATCTGCATGCTAATTGTGTCTGTTTTCATAGATTTCTCGCCTTTCCACTGCCCTTCCCTGTTTCACTGCGTATGACAATTTGCAATCGTAAAAAGAGAATAATCCACGTTGGACGCTAGACATAAAAAAACCGAGATGTTATGATCTCATGTGAGGCCTTTGAAGATTTTCCCCGAGATTCAAGACAGGGGTGGCGGCTCTAAAGGGGTTTAGGCGAGTTTCAGAACGTAGTATGATATTGGTGATGTGTAGAAAATTTAAATAAAAACGGTATTTGTCATGTCTAAATATAGTTGCATTCACAATGAATGCAGAAAAAAACATCTCCAGCAACTAGTCTACATGAAGAGACAAGATATGTTTTTCTTGAGGGTGTTTATTACTTGTTATTACGTTCGAATCGATAATTATTCTGCTAAGAAGTACTGTATATAATTTGCAATAATCTTTGAAGTGTTTTTCGTTTTAATTACGTCTTAATGATTTATTTATCGTGTTATTGCTTCGTGTTTGTTGTTTTAATGGTGATATCATTGTCTATATATTTGAACAAATAAATAATTTTAAGGTCCTGGGTTCGATTCTCCGGTAAGCCACTCACTTCTGTTGTGTTTTTTTTTTTTCTTTTGGTCTAGTTGTCTACTTCTTTATTTCTGACGAGTGCCTGAAACATACCTTTATGTGTGTAATATGTATCTATGGATTTAACATCTCTGGGGTTACTTTACATACGATTTAATTTCACGCGCTTGAAGACAACATGGCGCTTGCTTCTCCAGGTACAGTTACCTGGGTCGAAACACGGTGGCATCACGCGACAGTCTAACTAACTGTAAATGGGCAACTGCCACTGCTCTTGACTTAATAGGGCAAAGGCTGCAAGGAAGGGAACGGGTAATTACACACGACAAACCTGAAACCTAGTCTCTAACCTAGTAAAGTCTCTAACACTACAATTCCCTTCGGCAATATCTGCTAAAGGACAAGATTAGAGAGAGGAAACATACTTGTTTTTTTTTAATTGTTACGTCTAATCTGTTAATACTTTAGTTCGGGATTCATAACCGAGGGTATCCTTACCCCTTGGGTGTAGGGGATCAAATGGTATGGGACTCGAGATCTGTAACAATTACAACACAAAATTATTGTTAGATTAGATTATTAATTATCATCATTATCAATACGGATTGAGGCGCGAGGTCGCTAACCAATCGGGATGTAAAGTATATGTAAAGTTTTTGAAGTCATACTGGTACCTTATTGGTCTGGTGATGATGATTTCGACAATTTAGCGAAGGGGGTATAGGGACATATTTGGCAATCTATTGGGGGCCTGTAATCGTGTAAAGGTTTAGAACCCCTGATTTAGATGGTTCACCGTAAATTTTATAATCCATTTAAAAAAAAATATATATATATATATATAATGACGCAGTATTATGTCTTTAAATACTTAATGTTGAAGTCTTATATAGGTAACACAAATCAAAATCACCACCGTTTTGACGTAAATTACTCTACAGCAGTAGATGAAATGGGGGTATATAGAAAAATGGGACGTATCTCGGTGGAAACTGAAGTAAACAAATAAAAAAGTCATAGAAAATCTAGAAATGACAAGAGACTTAATGATATACATCAAAGTTAGACAGATAAAAAATTTAGTCATATAACAAGTCATCACACCTTCCTGAAAATCATAATAAAAGCAGAAGTTGAAGGCAAACGACAATATTTATAACTAACACATAACTATGGAGCCGCGGTAGCATAGTGGTTAGTGCACTTGGCTTCCTAGCTCAGTGGTCTATGGTTCGATCCCCAGATGAGGTGGGATTTTTTTTAGGCCGCAAACGGCTCCTGGGTCGACCCAGCCCCAACTGGGTACCAGATCGACTCTGGGAAGGTTAAGGCGGCCGGCGTGATATTGACCACGTGACCCCTAGTGTGCCGATGGTCAAGAAAATATGGGCCTAACACCATATTCCCAATATGCCTCAATGGGCGTGTAACGGGATCCCTTTTACATAACTAATTCTCCAGACCTAAAGGCCTTTTATATTTGGACATGCGCCCTAATATAACCGGCTAGGTTGAACGGGACACGCCTCGCCAAAACGAGGCAAAATTTTATTTAAAAAAAAAAAAAAATAACTACAATATTAACCGACGTACCCTGTGTCTAGATTGAACGTGACGCCCCTTGCCAAAACGAGGTAATTTGTTTTTTAATTAAAGGCAAACGCAGCAGAGGAAGCCAGTGTTGTAAGTGGACGATAACATCAAGAGATGGGTAGGAAGGAGTCTGTCAGAGTGTACAATCAGTAACATACTTAATAACCATCAGGACAAGAGATTGAGGATGTTGGAAATCAATTGCTGTCGACCTTCGATGCGAAGATGGCAGATGAACTGAAGATATAAACTTGTAAATACATAAACACAGGGCTCAATTGATTGGACAGTCACCAAGATAAGGGTCAATTTGTCATCAATGTTCAAAGAACCCGATGAAACTATTCTGGAACTTTCTTCTGTTCGAAGCGAGAATACGGCTGTAGAAGATGCTATAACATTGTCTCATCTTCGGGTAGTGACTAACTGGATCAAAGAATTTGATGACGTAAAACATTAATCCCATGCTGGATTAAGTGTCGGGAAAAGAGTGGGGGATTATGAGAAAAAGTTGCCGGTAACACTTAAAAAATTACAACACAATTTTTTTGGGTCTAAATTAGTAAAGTTTAAAAAACAAGGGGAAAGAATTTCGTTGCACTCATGAATTACTTTCTCCTTTGAAAGGCTGTTTTATAATTAATGGTGGCGGTCGCTAATGTGAGTAAACATTGTCTTTGCACGTGGCAAAAAATAAAAACATAACAAAGTATAGGAATCATCATCATACGCCTCAAGTCTCCGAAGAAGCATTAGTCTAACCAATTAGTGCCAGGGGTAGATCTGTCCTGTGTCATCTGCTCAAGATATTTTCATCGTATATCTCCAGTTCTCATTTCCATATTTACTGAAGCTGTTGTAGCTTAAATATTCTACGGGATGTTGAATCCAGCCTCATGTCCAACCCTCTTTAGTCGCTTTGTACGACTTGCTTGATAGATTAAAGTGTTACTATTTTGTTTTTCCCTATCAGAAATGGTAAGACAGAGGAGAAGCTACATGAACAAACAAGTTTAAATCCACTAAAAAATACAACATATTCTGCCGCGAATGAGTTGTTAATGTCGCAAGAGGGGACCACCAGATTGTGCATCACACTGGCAACATCATCATTAAAACCAATTGCTAATAAGCCACCGCTGTAAGAAAACATGCTGGATGTGTTGAAACTTCCTCCAAGGGAACAAGCTGCAACAGTAGCTGCATACTCCGTGTGGAGGACAACAAATGATAATAGTGATGCTAATATTAATATTAAGAGTGGTTAGTGCGCTGGTCCCTCGTGGCAAAGGTGCCGTGTTCGATTCACGGTATCGACACGCTTCAGTCTACCCAGCTGTAAATGGCTGCCTGACTTTACACTAGAATTAGGGCAGGAAAAGGCAGCGAGGAAGGGAACTAGCCACCCCAGCTGTTGGTGCTGAACCTATTATAGTGATGTCTCTAACACCTTCACCTCCCTACGGCAGTATCTGCTATGGAACTACTTTTAAAATTAATATGAAATAAAAATTCGTTCAAATCTACCATCGCCATGGGATAAATAAACAACCTTGACCTTTCTACTCATATAGTTCTTCTTGCAGGAATCAAAGCCAGGTCCCATTCCTTGAATATAATTAGTTACAGCTGAGTACTCTGTTCCATTCTCTTCCATTGTCAGTTCTCCTTGATCTTTTCATCCCAATGAGCTGGTACTGTTATTGCTTTTAACTTCTTTGCGAATTATTTTCCTTCAAAGACGGCGCTTTATTCTTCATGGCGGCTACAGCGGGATTTTATGAGTTTTCCGTCGATGTCCCGGTGTGTGAAGTGTGTTGTGTTTGTATGTACCGGTGGGTGTTAATGTGCGTGGTCTGAGAAGGGGCCTACTTTATGGTTCAGGGTCTACTGTCCAGAAAGACTAAAATCTGATTGTTGTGGTCGAAATGGTAATTTTTATGACTAGATTTCCTCGGACCATCGCTTCCGGGGATATCTGAAGTGTGGCTGTCAGCATATATCATAGACGCTTGGCAAGATACACACACACGCATACACACACATACATACACACACATATATATATACACACACATCCATATATATATATATATATATATATATATATATATATATATATATATATATATATATATATATATATATATATATATATATACACAGAGTAATACTCACACTCACAAGCTTGCAAGCAAGCTTGCATAATACTTGCGTATGTAAATACAAACACACATACTTACAAACGTCACCACCATCACCTTTCAAATCTAAAAGGAGCATAGGCCTTCAACAAACCTATGCCAAGTCTGCTGGTTCCGTGCCATCAGCTCAAGGTCTTTCCATGTATTTTCCAGATGTTCTTTGCTCTTTCTTGTCTTCTCTTACTCCGGGGATTGCAGAACAAGGACCGCTTTGTATTGCTAATTACAGGTTTCCTCAATGTGTATCCTACCCATTGTCATCGCCTTGTTTTCATCTCTTGTCCCCCAGACGCTTGTCTGGTTCTTGTCATAAGTTCCACGTGAGCGATCCTGTCATACCTATTTTAATTCTTCTGTTCTACATCAATCACCATCTATGACAGTTTGTAGCTTCTCCATTGTTGTCATTTGTTGTTTCGTAGTCATACAATAGGATTGACATGACATTTTAATTGGAAGTTCTGATATTTATTTTATTTTTATTTTTGGTTGGACTTGATTTATCTTAATCTCTTTACTTACTTACTTAGTCGTTCCCCTTCTACCGTGAGGTGTAGAAGTTTGGAAGAGAGAGCGCCAGACTATCCTATCGGCTGTCTTCCTCCTGGCCTGGTTCCATTCTAGTCCTCGGTCCTTCAAAGATTGTCTAATGTTGTCCTCCCAGCGGACTCGGGACGTCCTCGGGGTCTGGATCCTTGGCTCTTTCTTTCCCATGCTTGTCGTGGTATCCGATCTTCTCCCATTCTGCAGACATGGCCAAACCATCTTAATTGGGACTATTCTACTTGGGTCTGCAGGGGGTAGGATTTAAGGCCTTGACGTATCGTCTGGTTGCGTACCATGTCTCTTCTTGTTACTTCAACCACCTTCCTCAGATACCTCTTGATCTCACTTACAAAAATTAATCCACTATGCTGTGGATCAGGACTGATCTATTATTATATATATTTTCATTAATTTAAGATACAGACCATGCGTAATTCGTAAGGAAATAAACGACGAACTTAAGGCCCATATTACCAGGATTAACTCAGCTTGACGTAAAATAAAAAAAAATAATAATAGCCCCTTCAGTCATGACGGACTATGGGACTGCGGCCCTGAGGTGATAGCCCTCACCTGTATATTTTCTCGGTGTTCCTTTCGACGTTCTCTCCTCTCTTCTGCTTGCCGTGAGA
Organism: Oreohelix idahoensis; assembly: GCA_024509875.1. Lineage (NCBI taxonomy): Eukaryota > Metazoa > Mollusca > Gastropoda > Stylommatophora > Oreohelicidae > Oreohelix > Oreohelix idahoensis. The sequence continues at coordinate 51,986 of JAMPIV010007343.1, read as the reverse complement.
GCTTCTTTTCGCCCAATCTGAGGCGGCATCGTAGAGAGCATCGCCACTTGGTACGATCGGCAGCTTCATCCTCCCAGGTTGCTGGATTTATGTCCAGTGCCCTCATGTCTCTCTTACACACATCTTTGAATCTCAGCTGCGGTCGCCCAACTGTTCTTTTGCCATCTGCCAGTTGTCCGTAGAAGATATCTTTCGGGATGCGACCATCTTCCATGCGGCGGACATGGCCAAGCTAGCGTAGTCTGCGCTGTCTAAGCAGTGTATACATGCTTTGAAGGCCAGCACGTGACAACACCTCGACATTTGTCAAATTGATGTATACAATTACTGATACAGCGTGAAATCTTTCTTAAACGAATATTTTGACGTTTCATTATACCTTGCGTTTTTATAAAGTTGATATCAAAATGATCGAGAAGAGATACAAATATCAGTCACGACCCCTTGTAGTTTTAACAGGCTAATTATAAGTGGGAAATATTGTTGATGTTGCTGTTGATCAGAACCGATATCACTGCACTCTAGGCAAACCCATAGGTGCTAAGCCTGATCAGCAAATGTTAGGGGGCGTGAATGCTAATTGTTCCTGCAGTGCACTGGTTGTGTACACGTCGAAATCCTTCTCTCTCATGTCCATCGCTGCTAGTCTTATGTTTTATGTCACATTCCAGCAATCTTAGCCTTGTTGAGTGATCGAGATTGCAGCGCCATTCTCTAACAGATGATCATTAATTTCTACTTTACCCATACCCAACGTAACAACTATAAAAGAAGGGTGTCCTAAATTTCTTAGTGCAGTTTTAATCTTTGATACTTTCAGAAATATAAATGCTACAAACTTACATACAACATAATTTCAAAGTTTCATTTAAATATTTCTTGTACACTTATATAGCTATATGAATTTTGAAAAATACATATTTAATTTTAATTTTTTAAATTTCAGTCCCTCTGATTGAAGACGTCAAACGTTGAGGAAAAAGTCAACCGCGTTCTCTGGTTAGCTGAACTCAAATCCACAACAGCAGTAAGAAAAAATTTCTTTTCCATTTATAAGAAGGAGGCTCCCCACAGAAATTTAATTAACATCTGGATTTAAAAAATTCAAGGAAACTAGCTCATTTCTCGTCAAGCCTAGATCCTGGAGACGCCAAGCAAGCGAAGAGAATGGATGAAATTGAAAGGGAATTTGGACATGAGTCCAAAAAAATCAGTGCGTTATGCGTCTGCAGAATTGAACATTCTAATAACCACTTTTATATTTCTGTGGGGAGCCTCCTTCTTATAATGGGAAGAGAATTTTCTTCTTACTGCTATTTTCGACTTTGAGTTTAGCTAACCATAGAAAGCACTTCACCTTTTCCTTCAACGTTTGCCATCTTCAATGCTTTAGAATGAAACAAAAAATTTGATTTAAACATTTATTATTCAAAATTCACAAAAAGCTAAATGAGCGTTAAAAAAAAAAAAAAAAGAACGAACTTTCACAGGATGTTTTTGCAAGTTTATAGCATTTATACTTCTTAAGTTTTTAACTTTTAGAACTGCACTAAGACTTCTGGGACATCCTGTATAAACGGTGTAGAAGCCGCGAGATGCTCATGAATTGATGACGCCAGAACAGATTTGATTAAGACAAACTACTTAAGGCCCCCGTGTAGTTCTCGGGGGGAGTCTTTGAGAAAGAATAGGACTCCTTCTACCTCCAGCGTGTCGTCTAAGGCGACTAATATTTGACTGTGTACAGGGCTGGTAACCTCATTACGTCAAACAAACTACTATAGAAGCCACTGCTGCAAGAGTTTGTGCTTTACTGTAGGATTCCTCCAGGTTGCCATCCGTAGCTGTGACGCCATGCTCCATCGGGGGCGGAAAAAGAGATAAAGATGATGATCTTACGAGCTATTCTGAAGAGGCAGCAAAAAGGCAACAGAAGGAGAAAGAAGAAGACATATTGTAGAATCTGACTAGGAGTGTTTTACTCCGGGATCAGTATAATTTATTGCTGAAGATCTGCTGTCAAGTTCAGCTCGCGCCAGTTCTAAGCCATATTCCCAGTGTTGTTATCCCGAACTTTAGAGTCATAAAATATCGAAAACATGGTGTACTTTGAGCGAGCATTCACTGACAGTATTGTTACAAAACTCGTATTTACTATTTTGGAAAAATTGAATGCGTGCTATCACAGCAGAAAGGAATACGCCAGTTTAACTCCATCAATAATTAATAGTACTGAACTGCTGAGAGAAAAATTACCCTATAGGGCCATGCAGCAGACGCATAAAACAAGTTCTAAACCCAACTAAGTAACTTATGTTTGTCGTTCTTACGGGCACTAGTGGCCTGTCATGTCGCAAATTAGCTCAAAGGAAAACATTTAAATTGTTTAAAAACTAAATGAAACAGTGTCTTCTCCGAAATCCGCTGGAATCGGGGGGGGGGGGGGGGGGGGGGGGAGGGTATAAGAGAGACATACAGGGAGAGACTAGGCTGTCTATCCGACTGCGAATTTGTTAAAATCGTTCGGATTTTGACAGAATTCACAATGGAAATTTAAACGCCGCTGTGTCACTGTTCATAACCCCACTGCCACCTATTGTTTCCCGTAGTGCCGTGATTTTCAGCATATGCCACATTTGCTACAATTCGTTTACATAATGTCTGTTAGTGACATCCAGAGATGTGTAAACATTGTTACTTATTTCTTATGTAAAGTTAGTTTTGTTTCATAAGTTATTCTCAACCTATTTCAGCCCAATGTTTATTATATATATATATAACTGTAAGGGAATGAAACTTACTGACAGAAAGCATGAAACAATACAGAAGAAAATAACCGAAGCGAAAAAAGCAAACAACACAATTCGAATTTTTAAAAAAATAAGTATGCAATCAAGAAATAAAAATGTACCCACAATGGAGTTTTAAAAAAAAAATTACGTGGTTGATGACAGACAATATCTTAAGTTAAAAAGAGAACTGGTGCGATAAACACTCAATAATGTAGAACAATAGACAACGACATTTGTCCTGTGTGGAGACAAGAAAAGAACAGTGGTTAGATACAACTTTCTTACTTACTGAATAATTCCTCTTGTACCCTGGGATGTAGAGGTGAAAATACAAGCAAGGAAATAGAAGGCAAAAACATAATAACAAGAGATATCTATGAAGACATCAACAAATTGTCAAATAAGGCAAATCTTGCCCAAGGTGGAAGCCGTAGGGGAGTGAAGTGTTAGAGACTTTACTATATTAGGTCCAGCATCAACAGGTGGGGTGGCCAGTTCCCTTCGTCGCTGCCTTTTCCTTTCCTAACTCAAGTGCAAAGTCAGGTATCCATTTACAGTTATGTAGACTGAAGCATGGTCGATACCGGGATTCGAACCCTTTTCCGGGAGAGACTAGCGCTCTTACCACTCTGTCAATCGGACGCTCTTCACTCTATAAAGAAATTAAATACAACTTTTTCAAAAATTCTCATATTCCTTCTTCCTAGTTTGTCCTAGATTCTCATAAGCCCCCTCCCCATACATCATCACCTGATCCCCCAACCTAACCACAGGCCAGAAAGAAAAAAAGTGACATTCCCAAATTGGCGAAGCTTCCGATACATTCTTTGAGCAAACATAGGTGTTGTAGTACATCCATTTCAACCTGGATACTGTTGCAGTAAACTCCGTGTGCCATAAATCTCTTTCTCTCTTCCCTCTCCCACACCCCTACTCCCAACTGCTCACTCCTTATGGCTGCGTTACTTATACGTCTGGTCCCTTCAACGTGTCGTGATAACTTCATTGGATGCACCGTTGTTTTCTGCACAACAGATCTAATTTTGGGTTATATAGATAACTCATAGATCACCAACCGTCACTAATTATTGTACAGGTCCACAAATATCGCGAGTTCAGAGGCACATAAAAACTGACAAGTCATGCTTCTCCTCTCTCTATCTCCCGCATCTCCCTTACCGTCTCTCCCCCTCTTTCATGTTCTCCCACCTTCAACGGTTGCTTCGAGTGTTTCTCAATAAACGTTCAGTGGGACTTAAGGTTCCATGGGACGTTAGCAAGAGTTCTTCGAAGAATCGAGGAATAAATTTTGGTTTGGTAATGCCGTAGCCTCACGCTCCAGTCTACCCAGTTGTAAATGGGTACCTGACTCTGCTCTTCAGTCAGGGAAAGCAAACGTAGGGAAGAGGGGAACTGGTCACCCCAACCTCATATTTCTGGACCTAGTATTGGTGGTCTCTAACACTTCACTCTCCCTACGGCAGTATATGCTATGGAACTACCTTTATTTTGGGTTCATGCATAGTCGGATCTACTATAAAGCTAATGAAGCTTGAGCTTCAGGGCCCTCAAGTCCAGTTTTCTCAAAAATATGTTTCATTCCCATCTCTCAGCACTTTTTTTTTTTTTAAATAAAAGGGGCCCTTCCAGGAGTTCAAGTTTCAGGGCCCACAATATGTAGAGCCACTGCGTTTATGCCGGGGAAAAACAACATCCCATTGAAATCTTTGTCCAAAAACTTTTAAAATTTGACGAATCTCTTGTAAGTTTGATTTATTTAGCTCGTATTGGAGAATTCATAATTGATCAACCATGACAGTCCAAGCGTCATTCTGAAAGTAAATCTTTAATTCACTGTGGATTTGACTTTATTTTGATATTTAAATGAAATGTCTTCGTTATTCTTCGGTTCCTCAAGAAGCATAGGCTTTCAAGAAGTTTATACCAAGCATTTTTGCCCTGGGGGGTCGTGAAGCTCAAGATCTTTCCCACCCCTCTCATTTTCTGTCTACAGTTCTGTTCTCCATGTGTTTTTAGTCTTAAGTCCCAACTACGATGGAGTCTGTAGAATGGGAGAAGATCGGCTACCACGACAAGTATGGGAAACTAAGAGCCAGGGATCCAGACCTCCAGGACGACTGGGAGGACAACATTAGACAATCTTTGAAGGACCAAGGACTAGATTGCAACCAGGCCAGAAGGGAAGCAGACGATAGGATAGCATAACGCTCCCTTCCAAACCTCTACACCTCACGGTAGAAGAGGGATGACTAAGTAAGTAAGTTTTTGGTCTAATTAAAGTATAATCTATCATTGTTTATTTTGAGATTCCAAGCCAGAGATGCTGAACACAGGACAATTGATACTTTTAATAAAAAAAATAAAAACAAGATACGCGTAGAAATTAGTCTGTGGCCTCTAACCTGTTTTCAGAAGTAAGGGCTCCCTCTCGGAATATGAGAAAATATTATTGGTGTTCCTCAATGGTAGAAATATTGAGAAACGCTGCGCTGCGCTATGGAATTCCAACCATTCGTTAAATGTTGTATGGAAGCCAGTGTCGTTGGTGTGTTACTTTGATTTGACGATGACCTCAATGTGCCCTTCCTCATTCCTTTCATTGTCTATCTCCAGTTCTCTTCTCTTTGGTCTGATTCAAGTGTGGTCTCTCATTTTATATTCTGAGATTCGAACCCAAAGATGCTGGCACAATGGACAGTGACATAGTTTTTTTTTTAAACAGCGTGATCTTAGATATAATCTGTTTTCATAAGTAAGGGCCATCTCGCGATATGACATAATAGTTTGGGGTTCCTTCATCTAACAAATTTTGAGAAACACTGTTTCACACTTTGGAGTTCCAACCAGTCGTTAAATGTTGTATGGGTCTGGAAAGCCAGTTTCATTGCTGTGTTTCTTTGATTTCATGATTACCTCAAGATGCGCTCCAAAAACACTTTCTCTTTTTTTTTCTCAGCCGTCAACCCGGTTGGGCACGCTAATTTTTACTTCTGTTGGCTTTGAAGTTAAACAAACCCCGCCCCCCCCCCCCCCCCCTATTTTTTTTTTAAAGATAAGTATTTAAAAAGAAACGAATGTGGGAAAAAAAAAATACACGGTGTGTGTGACGGTTATTAGCAGTTCCCCCCACCCACTATATCTCTATAGGATTTTCCACGGCGGTTGTTCTAGAGAGTTCGCCTTACGTGCAATTCTCCCTTACCTTGTCGTCCCTGGTTATTGAGATACCATTCCTCACTTCAGCGCTCGCGTGGTTTTATTGCTTTGGCTCTTTGAAGATTTGTAATCGTATTTTTTAAAAACGGTTGCTACGCTTTGGTTGGCCATCGTGTTGCTGTGTGTTGTGGGGGCTGCATGCAGGGAGATACAAGTGTAATATACTGCTGGCTGGATATGTTTTGGTGGCTACCTTTCCATGCTTGTCGTGAGATTCTAAATCAGGGGTTCCCAACATGGAGTATGCGTAACCCCCAAATTGGTACGAGAAGCTTGTCAAGAGAGTACGGGGAAATTGTGGTAAATAACTATATATAGTACCTTATAACAGAGCGTCTGATTGACAGAGTGGTTAGAGCGCTGGTCCCTTGAGGCAAGAGTGTCGGGTTCGATTCACGATATCAACACGCTCCAGTCTACCAAGCTATAAATGGGTAATTGTCTTTGCCATTGAGTTAGGGTAGGAAAAAGCGACGAGGAAGGGAACGGGTCACCCCCACCTCTCGATGCTGGACTCTCTAACACTTCACTCCCCTACGGCAGTATCTACTGGGGGGGGCTACCTTTTTTTTAAAAATCATATAACGTATTTCTGTGAATCCAGGATTCTCCGTCCTGTTCTCCATCCTGTTCTCCATCAAATCCAAAGTATAAAACACACTGGTGGCTGAACATGATATGCGGGTATCTCTTTCAAAAACTGTACCACGAATAAACAAAGAAAGGTTTATGTGTGTAATATTTATTTATTTATTTACTGCCTTGGGTTTCATCTCTTTTGTGTTTAAAATATTTATTCAGTACCGAGCCTCCCCTCTCTACTAAACTGTCGTAAACTGTTCTATCATTTACCAGACTCAGTATTAAGGTCTTTGTCTTGTGTAATCTGTCCTAAACTGTTCTATCATTTACCAGACTCAGTATTAAGATCTTTGTCTTGTGTAATCTGTCCTAAACTGTTCTATCATTTACCAGACTCAGTATTAAGGTCTTTGTCTTGTGTAATCTGTCCTAAACTGTTCTATCATTTACCAGACTCAGTATTAAGGTCTTTGTCTTGTGTAATCTGACCTAAACTGTATAAAAGGGGGCCGCAGAAGTGATTGTGAATGCGTCATTAATTAGACTGGATCGCTCTATGTACACATCCGGTGTTGCATGTGGAAAATCGTGCTAATGACCCTTGTCCACGAAGCACTATGGTGCCTAGTTGGCGGGGAGGATAGTGTGATTCGCTTCCGTAGCTAGGCGGTGTTGCCGTTTGGATGGTCCTGGGTTCGATTTTCCAGCGAGCCAATCATTTCTGTTGTATTTCTGTTGTCTAGTTTTCTACTTCTTTATTTCTCACGAGCTCCTGAAACACCTTTATGTGTGTAATATTATGTCTATTTAAAAAGAATAAAACTTGGTTAAAAAAAAAAAACAGAATCAAGGGTTTCATTAACTTATTTCTTCTTCTTTGATCCATAACCGCCAACCGTCAAAGCAGTCAGTGGCCATCACCATTAGGGCAGCAATAAATTGATTCCACTTTGCTCGGTCGGCGGCCATCCTTCGTACAGTGCACCAACTCTGGTTCATTCTTTGCATCTCGGCTTCCATAGTTCTCCGCCAAGTTGTTTTTGGTCGGCATCTCTTTCGCTTTCCCTCGGCGGTCCAAAGCTTAGCTGTTCTTGTGATGGTATCAGGGTCCCTTCTGAGGCCGTGGCCAACCCGACTCCAGCGTCTGCCAGTTATGATGGTGTGCATGTCCTCCTGATTACTCCGAATAAGTAGTTCTTGGTTGCTGAGGGTGTTTAGCCAAAATATTCGGAGAATTTTCCTTAGGCAGATTGTGTGGAAGGAGGACAGTTTCGACATTTCCTTCTCTGTTACTCTCCAGCATTATTAACTTATTTGGCTGTGTTATTATACACATTTAACAACATCTAGAATTTTTTTTTAAATGTTGGGTAATCTTTACCTTCAGACAAGTATATAGTCCGCTGAGAGGACAACATTAGACAATCTTTGAAGGGCCGAGAACTAGATTGGAACCAGGCCAGGAGGAAGACAGCCGATAGGATAGTGTGGCGCTCTCTCTGGCAAAGCTCTACACCTCACAATAGAAGAGGAACGACTAAGTAGAAGTTAAAAAAAAAAGACTAATAAATTATAGATTTACCTCCCCTTAATAGATCGTAACATTTACAAAGACCAAGACAAAACATTACGAGGGGAAGCCACTCTACAATTTACTAATCTAAAGGTAAAGATTACCCACATGCATGGCACACCAAATATCTTTCCTTTATTATTGAAAAGGGAGTAACGAAAGATTTACTAAAAGCCAAAGAGTTATGTAGATTGACACAGGTTGGAAACTCGTGTTCTACATCCAGTCGTGTGTAGCTGGAGTCTGGTGAGAGTGGCTGAATCTTTGGGTGCTGATTGTAAGTTTGACATGAGGGTTGTTGTTGAACTAAAGCTGTTGAGCTTCTCACTCTTTTGCAGCCAATACCAGGTTGAAGACTCCTTGGTATTATCTACACTGTAGATCTAGGTTTTTCCTGTGGCTTTTCTGCCATTCCAAAACATGTTGAGTTTGAAGTCATGAGCTCCAGTCTCTCCAGCTTGGCATTTAAAGGATCAATACATCTGGTCTCAAACTATATAGAAGGAAGAAGCGCGTGGCATACTGTACATTCCTCGCCTTCCAGGGGGGGGGGGGGGGGGGGGGGGGGGGGGGGGGGCTATCCAAATATATAGAGTTAAAATACTGGGCTTTGGTTCTGGGTTCTCCCCTGGAATTGTCACGTCCTTCACAGAGCCACTTCTCAGCTTCTCCTGCCTATCATGGGTCAATAGTGAGATCCTTCTGTATGCAGCCAAACAGGAAAAGGCCAAAGTTACGCCTGAGAGATAATTTGGCTGGGCGCGACATTTCCCTCACAACAAATTTGTTCTCTTCCCCAGCCTCTATTCTCTCTCTCTCTCTCTTTTTTTTTTTTTTTTTTTTTTTTGGTTTAAAAAAGGAGTTTTGGCGTTTGTGGGTTCCGTTCATCTAAACGTTCGTCGGTTATATTAGGGCGCATGCCCAATATCTTGTGGTCTATGTTGTTCTGGGCCGTCGTGTCCCTTTAAAAATATAATAATAAAATAAAAAACTGTCATAACGGCGTTATTCACAATGTTGATGTCCGCCGGAGGATTTTGAGGGCTTTACTTTAATTGTATTTAATTCTCGTCATTTTCAGCCAAACTAGATTAGCTTCTAGACTACCCAGTCTGATTGCAATGTACGGCGTCATTGACAAGGTACTTCTTAACTTAATTTGAAATCTTATTTTATGAAATAAAATGTCATTTAATAGCCTTTATTTTGTCATTTGCTTCATTTAAATTAGTTGAACATGAAGAGAGAACAAATAACAATTTAAAAATAGAATCTTACTGTTCAACCCCCCTTTTCTTTTTGGTAGATTCCAGGCGGATCAATGAGAAAGTTAAAAAAAAAAAAAAGTATATGACTATTCCTTCCTCTTGCATGTCGTAAGAGGCCACTAATATGAGATTGCGGATAGGGCTGGCAAGCTCGTGTAACACAAAATGATAGAGGAACGACCACTACAAGAACATATGGTTGCTATGGTGCTCACTTTCTTGTGACCAGCTGTAATTGTGAGGTTATGTTCTATACGGAGCTGCAAAACACAGTATAATAATAACTAGTGTAAAAGCCCGTCATAAGACGGGAATTAAATTCAAAAGCACCAATACCTAACGGCAATTTTACTTATTCAAAAGTATTTGTTTTTAAATCCACTGTGCATCACCACAGTACACGAACTACGTAGCAGTAGCGAGGAGCCCAATGTGTGTATACGGGATCACACATTCTATAAATATATTTTTGTGCACACCGTCATTTGCGCATTCGTCTTTGGTAAGTGTTACTATTTTCGGGAGAGTACCTAATATAAGGGAAACTTTCAACCAAAGTTGCATCCCTTAGCGTTACACGCTGACAGAAAAAGTTGGGATTTTATATATAGGATGAAGAAATCATCTGAAAGTGAAAATATTTAGACCACTATGAATATACCTCGCTTTATTGCGCTTCGCTTTATTGCGCTTCGCAGATATTGCGCTTTTAAAAAAAATTATTCATTTTTATTTAATAGACCGTGCCTTCTTCTTTCAATAGATTTTGGCTTCTCCACCAGCAAAAAAATTACGATTCGCTGAAGGCTCAGATGATGATGATTAACATTCTTTTTAGCAATAAAGTATTTTTAATTTTAGAGTACAGTAATTTTTTTAAAAGACCTATCGCTATTGTGCACTTAATAAAGACAAGTGTAAACATGATTTTAGGCTTTTATTTGCATTTGGAGCCCAAAAAATGGGTGTGACCCGCTTTATTGCGATATTCGCTTTATTGCGGCGGTCTGGAACCGAACCCGCAATATCTCCGAGGTATGCCTGTACTTTACATTTGTTGGGAGGGAGTTGAGGAGACGGAGGGGGTTGTGGTAGATAGTAAAATCTCTAACACTACATTTCTTATGGCAGAATCTGCTATGTGATTACCTTTACCTTCCCACCTGACCAGTGCTTACTGATCAAAAACAACATTATATGAAGGTCAAGAACGCTGCAGTTTTACTGTAATCTCGGCACAGGAAATAATTCTGCTACTGGATCTTTTCTTATTTAATTTGCAATTTATAAAACTTATGACCGTAGTTTGGACACAAGTGTCAATAAAGCTCATTTTTGAAGTTACAATGTTGTGAAAAAGTACGAACATTTTTTTGCTTTATGTTTTAATTCAAACATCCCTGTTATTCTTAACTTACTTTTTTTCTTCATTACTTTCTATACGCATTCTTTCTTTCTTTCAGGGAGAATAGAGAAAAGTTAAAGAGAAAGCGACTTTACAGGAGTAGAATACATAGACTAGAAAAACGAAGAGTGAATAGCGAGATTAAAATTTGCTAGTTATATTCATTTCTTCCTGGGACCTAAGACGCGTCAACAGTGAGGAATGCAGTTAGCGACCGTTAGCTAGACTGCTTGCGTCAGGGTCAGAGAACCAGAGCTGACCAAGACCCTACTCCACCTCCAAGTGGTGGTCCTGGAAACAAGCTGCATCACTGCAGTCTGGCTGAGTGAGTAGGGATCGAAGAGGGAAGGCTAACCTGGTCCCAAAAATGCCGTGCTGAAGTCGGATGTGTCGGCCGAAAGGCGCAAATATCGCAGCTTCGCTGTAAACGGACACAACGCAACCAACGTCCTTTTCAGGACGAACGAAGAAGAAGAATTTCTTCCTAACATTTTCAATCAATAATCCATCATTCCACGATAAACCGAAGTACCAAATATTCGGTGAAAGCCGAGCTTCTTGTATCTGCGTGGTTTTCCGATTAACTTTTGACTGTGTGTGTGTGTGCAATGTTTGCAAACCTGATGCTCGTTTATCATTGGTTATCGATTTGCCTGCTGCTATTTTTGATGTTGCCTTAGTTGTTACTGCTAGGTCGTTGTGTTAAAAGGCGCTAGTTAAATAAAGTATTTTAACATCTTGTTCTGTTCCTTTATCAGCATTATCATCATCTCCATCAATTACATTCTCTGCTTCACCTTCCAGTTCAGCCTCCTCATACTGCTTCTTCTTATTTCTTTCGTTTTAGTGAAACTAGACAGATTTTACCTTCTTAAACTATGTCACACAAACATGGAACTCCTTTTAATTAAACCAGACAATATTTAACTCACTGAACTATGTCATACAACCGCGCACTTCCTTTTCATTAAACCAGACAAGCTTTAACTCCTTGAACTATGTAATACAACCGCGCACTTCCTTTTAATTAATCAAGACAATCTTTAACTCCTTGAACTATATTATTCGAATTTGCACCTACTTTAAATTACACCAGGCAATCTTTAACACCTTGAACTACGCTATACAAACCTGCACCTCTTTTTAATTAAACAAGAAATCTTTAACTCATTTAATTGTGTCATACATACGTGCACCTCTTTTTAATTGAACCGAACAATCTGAAACTTATAGTAGCTAGGTCTTACAAACTTTGACTTGTTTGTTTGGTAAATGGATCATGCGAACTTCAGCTCCTTGTGAGTTGATTGTACAAACTTACTTTAACTCCTCGTTTCAACTTCTGCAGAATCAAGCTTCTTCTTCATATTCCTTCCACTTTACTGTCTTGTGTGTTAAGTCACCAAATGTTGTATGTCTTTTTGTTGTACGCCATAATTGTTGAAGGCGATGAAGACATAGTATGGTATCTGTGGCCTGGTTTGTGTAGGATGCAGATGTGTATTCAAACAGTGAGCATTACAAGCAAGGCAATCCACACAAGGACGTCACGTTAACTCACGATGTGAAAAGTCAATGATGCTTGCAACAGCTAGTGACGGTTTTTGTATAATTTATTATAGACGCCACAATGACGAAGTGTGTAGACATAAACAAGCCGGTACATCATAGGTACGATCAAACAGTCATTATTACATATGTAGTCAATTCAACAGGCACAGCAGACAGCATCATAATAATGTACATCATATGCCTTTTAGGATATCGGAATCAGCTGGACATGTAGTCAGGTAGTAAACTTCCCCTTTCCATAAGGAGATTAAATCTAGTCTCCTATTTTTGACCTCAACAAGACAGGCATGTCTTTTGAGCGTCACATTATCGTCCTCTATGTTCCTTATACAGCAAAGGTATCAAACCTAGATCCATCAATAAAGATCAGGAAGCAAATAGTCCGTAGGACAGGCATCAATCGATGCGTGACAATATAAGTGGATCGTGAGCTGAGCAAACTTGTCATATCACCGACTTTATAATAAGGCAGGCTAAGCAAAAGTCAACATCACAAGATGGCGATAAAGTTACTCAGCGAAAAAGGATTCAGTTACCTGTCATCAGGAATTAAATCACATAAATCACATATGCCTCCAGGCATTTGGAATAATATAGAGATATATCATCTCAAAAAAGGAACAACAATGATGAGGACTCCTTCCTGAATAAACTAAGCGAAGACTAGCACATCGCTATGTCTCGCCTTACCAGCATCTCTGCTCAGACTGACCTGGGCGGAAATCATTTTAAACAATGCCACAAACAGAGACATGCGCAGAACACGCGAATCGAATACAACTCAGCTAAACTTACGAAACGAAGAATGTTCTACGATGTTCGACTGAAGACTCGAACCTTAAAAGGAAATGAATCTTGAAACATTGCGATTGCCAACTGTTTTCAAAGAACTGGCGATCTGAGCGCTCCATATATGGACATGACTCAAAATCGTTCACACAACTATCAACAACCCTAGCTATCAAGATAAGACAACTTCTTGACGACAGCTATCAAGATTAGACGACTGTAGAAATAAAAGTGACTACAATTCCATGAGTTACTTCCCATGCATTAAAAAATTAACTATAGTCAAAATGCATGGTCAGAATAAGTTGCGACAAGTTTAGCGCAACATTACCGCCACCTCCCGATAAAAAAAAAATGTGCAACATTTTTTTTTTTAAATATCCAAGAGTAAAACCAAAAGCGGTTTAACAACGCACGAATTATGCGGGGATAACTAATTGCACTGCCTAATATGAGGCTACATTGACACATAAAGTGTCTGGTGAGTATATTTCTCAACAGATAAAAAATCTTATTCAAAAAAATATATATCGGGGAGGTGCCATCAACACACATTACGCTTGCATGAAAATACAATATAAATATGCAAGTTCATATCATTATAATCAAATAGCAGTGTCATACTCTAATACCGCTTAGAATGGATGTACACATCTGATATTGAATGTTAAATAGTACATTATCTAAATGTTTAATAATACCATTACATAATGAAATTAAACATAAATGACGATCCAGGACACATCTCCTGTCGTTCCAAGGAAAGTGTACAATGTGGAACTCTCCATGTTTGACAACAGAAAGGTAGCTTCTCCGATCAACAATAACATGCTGAGAAAAAACAACCAATATAATTCTATTTAATAGCCATTAAGTTTCATACTATACAATACATTATTATTAATAATTGTGGCCGAGTGAACTTTCGGCCCTTATATTAACTACTCAGTCTTCTTCTTATATTAAAGATGGGAACAGAAGAAGATGATAACAAAGCACAATAGTATGTGTTCACCTAAAGTGAGGACAGATGTGCTAATGTATTGTAGTAATATAGGTGTGTTATGGCTCTGTCGTATATCTAGAAATAGAACAGAAGTATTAGTTGGAATCATGTGGGCATCTAGACAGAATGTCAGCCATCACATTATCCGACCCACGGATAGCTCGTACCGTGAAGTGAAAAGGTTGAAGAGCAATAGCATATCGAGTGGATCTCGAACTCTTCAAGTTCTTAGTCTGATCAGTTTCTAGAATGAAATGTGCGCCCAGGAGGAATCTTTGTAGTTTGAGAATAGACCAAACCATAGCCAACAATTCACGGTCTAAAACCGAGTAGTTCCTCTCTGCCGCATTTAGTTTTCTAGAAATGTACATGACAGGATGCAGAGTTTCAGCATATTCCTGCATAAGTGCTGCTCCGATCCCAGTGGATGAAGCATCACTTCGAAGAACAAAAGTTCTATCAAGAGTAGGTAATCTTAGGATGGGAGGAGAAGAAAATATACTTTTAATCTGGTCTAAGGAAGATTGACATTCCTGAGACCAACGAATCAGATTAGGCGACCCTTTCTTCAACAACGTTGACAGAGGTGCCATTATCGAAGATAGATTCGGAATAAATCTCCCATAGAATTGAATTAACCCCAAGAGACTCCGGACTTGTTTCTTCGTCTTAGGTACAGAGATGTTCAATATTTTTGAAGTATTGTGGTCTTCTGTCTTCAAGAGACCATGACCAACACGATGACCCAAGAAAGAAATTTCACCAAAACCAATATAAGCTTTAGAAGGTTTTGCTGTCAGATTATACTCACGTAGAGTAGACAGTAGGTCATATAAACCCAGATAGTGATCTTCCCAAGAATCACTGAAGAGACAGATATCATCTAAGTATGCGATGACATCTGAACGATGAGAAAGAATTCGACGCATCATGCGAACGAAAGTAGCAGGGGCGTTCATAAGACCAAAGGGCATTACATTCCATTGAAATAAACCCCTAGGTGTAGAGAAAGCAGTCAGAGGTTTGGCATGATCTGCTAAAGGCACTTGCCAATAACCTTTTGACAAGTCAAGTTTAGTGAAGAATCTAGAATTAGAAAGTCTAATAAGTAGATCTTCTAGTAAAGGCATAGGTTCAGCATCGAACTTTGTGACTTGATTTAATTTGCGATAATCAACGCAAATTCGTATGTTCTTATCTTTCTTCCGAACAATAACCATGGAAGAAGAATATGGAGAAGTCGATGGTTCAATTATGTTTAATTGGATCATTTCATCCAATTCCTTTTCCACTTGTGACTGAAAGTGTATAGGGATAGGATACGGCCTAACCCTAATAGGATTATTGTCGGTAAGAATTATGTCATGTTCTATGACATGCGTGTGACCAGGGATGTCGGTTAGAACATCCTTAAATGTCTGTAACATCGACGAGACTTGACGATGTTCATCAACAGAAAGATTAGGAGAAATGGAGACATCTTTCCAAGATTCCATAGAATGTAGTGGAACCACTGGAAGAGGAAGATCGACATCAGAAAAAACAGATTCCTCATCCTGTATGACAGACAGGGATGAGTAATGACCATGAGGTACAGAAGATTCGTCCGTTGCCTGAAAAATAGGCAGCAAATAGTCTGGACGCTCATGAAATTCCGTCAGCATGTTGATATGGAAAGTTTTATGCTTTCCATCTATATCGACCACATAGTCAACATCGGAAATTCGTGAGACTATTGCATATGGACCTTTCCATGCAATCAGAAGTCTATTTTCCCTACTGGGGAGTAGGACGAATGCTTTGTCACCTGGACAAAGTTGTCGTAGACATCTGTTCTTGTTAGCAAACTGCCTTGCTTTTTCTTTAGCAATTTCTGACGAAGCAGTCGCTAGTTTGCATGCCTCAATGATCTTTTGCCTAAGAGCAATGACATACTCATATGAAGATTGAGTGTCATCACTAATATCATCGGCAGTGATGAGATCGTGTAATAAAGACATAGGGCCGCGCGGACGCGCGCCAAAGACAAGTTCAAAGGGAGAAAATCCTGTGTGCTCATTTGGGACCTCTCTATAGGCAAAGAGAGCCGCGGGTAAAACCCTGTCCCAATCTTGAGGATGATCTTCAGTTATCTTACCAAGTAAAGTCTTGAGCGTTCTATTCAGACGCTCAACTAACCCATTAGACATAGGATGATAGATGCTACTGAGAGATCTTTTAATGTGTAAGGTAGACATTACTTGAGACATAGTATCAGATATGAGTTGAGTGCCATGGTCTGACAGTATTTCTCTGGGGAACCCCAAGCGAGAAAATATCAGCCAAAGAGCATCTGCGATATCTGTAGTAGATATGCTCTTTAGAGGGATAGCCTCTGGCCAACGTGTGCACATATCGACACATGTAAGGATAAACTGATGTCCTCTGGCCGACTTTATCTTAAAAGGGCCAATAATATCTATGGCCATTTTCTGAAATGGCCGAATAGGGATGTCAGCAGCCTGGATAGGCGCAGCATGTCGTGGTCCTCTAGATTTGACCTCCTGACATACCTGACATGATCGGCAGTATATACGAATGTCCTTGTTAACAAAGGGCCAAAAGAAAGCCGCAAGGACTCTCGACTTTGTACGGGAAAATCCCATGTGTCCAGCACATTGCGAGTCATGAGCATGTTGCAATATTTGCACTCTCATACTCTTGGGAACAAGAATTTGCGAATGTGCTGACGTAGCCGAGTCTTGTACCATACGTACAAGTACGCCGTTTTTCATTTCTATCCAAGATTTTCTTTGTGTATCCTTATTTGGATCACCTTTCTTCGCAAGAATGAAGAATTTTTTTAGCGTAGGATCTTCTTCTTGTAATTTTATGAACGAGTCACGAGAAATAACCAAGGTACTATCTTGGCTATGAACTTCATTATCATTATTCAACGAAGTTTGTGGTGTTTGTAGAGCTTGTGCTCTTGTAACCACTGCATTGGTAGCTTGCATATTATCATCTTCCCAAGCAGCAATCTGCTGTGGGGTACATTCCCTAACTCCGTGGATACGACCAATAATAAGGTCCGCAATAGGATTAGGTAAGAGACAGGCATGCACATCTCCCGTAAAGAAAGGAGTGGCAATGTGAATTACAGCAGTAGGATATTTCTCTAGAGTGCCGCCAAATGTGACACATTTGATAACCCTTCCTGTCGCACAGGATGGATCTACAAGCGATTGTCTAACACCAATAGTGGTGCATCCGGAATCGAAAAGTAGTGAGACCGGAGTATTATTAACAAGACCCTTATGTAGGATTAGAGAACCTCTCCCGTCATGTGCAACCGAAGCAGGAAGAGCGGGGAGAGGGTGACCACAACTCAAAGTCGATATTGTAGTCGGTTCGAACAAAGTACTGCATTGGGGGCACTTGTTTGCTCTCCCAAAGTCAAAAGAAGAACAAGTGACAGCGTCAGAGTTTTTATTATCAGAAACCTGATTACAGGCTCCCTGAGATTCTTGTTGAACCGAGTTAGCCTGCTGATATCTCTTTTTTTTGTATTGAGATCTACCGCGACTACTATTACCTCTGAAGTTATCACTGTTGTTATTATCTCTGTAGTTATTATTGTCTCTATTATAACTGTTATCCTGTTTCGAATTACAGTTTCCATGATTATTATCATGTCCACATTGATGTGAACATCTATTTGTTTGGTTTTGAGGTCTACGCGAGGAAAAGCCTCTGTTACCATATCCTCTTCTGAAATGCCTAAAATTATTAGGTTGGAAGTAACGAGGACTGTCAGCTCGTCTCCAATTCTTCGAAGAAGAATCACCCTGAAATTGATTTCCATAATTTTGACCGTAACTACGGTTACTTTTCCTATCAAAATTTTGTTGGAATCTATGACTAGAGTTTTGACCATAAGGTGCTGCCGAAGCAACTGGCAGACCTTCTTTTACTTTAGAGTTACCAATGGTTACGTGAGGATGCGCAGTTATATACTGGCTACAGAAATCTTCCATTTCTTTTATTGTTTTAGGTTTACGTTCATGAAGGAAAGCAAGGAAAGACTCATTGACAGAAGACATGACTTTGTCTCTAAGTATTAAGTCCATAAGTCCTTCATAAGTTTTTTCTGTCTTAGACAGCTCCACCCAACGTAAAAAAGTAAGACGTGTCTTTGAAATGAATTCAGAGAATTGCACACCAGTTTCTGGCAACATATTTTTAAATTGAAGACGATAGCCGTCTTCGTCAAGTTGGTATTTTTTTAACAATATAGCCCTGACAACCTCATAGTTGTTCTTGTCAGGCTCATCTACCATGCTTAACATACTCAAAGCATCACCTCTAAGTATTTTGGACAAATGATAAACCTGCAATGATTTATCTATGTTATGTACTTTACATGAAGTTTCAAATCTGTCCAAATAGAATGTTATATCGTCGATGGAAGCATTGAATGGTGGTAGATTAAGCTTGAAAGTGCTTGCATTAGTCTTATCTGAGACCTTATTTGCATCATTAGCATTACCCATGTTCATCACCCTTAATTTCTCAACTTCCAAAGCTAAGAGTTTTTCTTCATGCTCCATTTTTGCTTTTCTCTCATCAGACTCTCTTTGTAACTTCCTTTCTTCAGCTTCAGCTTGTTTTTCTAATCTTTTATTTTCAGCCTCTATTTCAAGTCTTTTATTTTCAGCCTCTATTTCAAGTCCTTTATTTTCAGCCTCTTTTTCAAGTCTTTTATTTTCAGCCTCTTTTTCAAGTCTTTTATTTTCAGACTCAATCTGTAGTCTCTTCTTATCAGCTTTTGCTTCTGCTTCTCTTTTTTGTTTTTCCATTTCCATTTGGAATCTTTTTTCATCCACCTGCATCTGCAGTTTCTTTTGTTCAGCTTCCATTTTTTTATCATATTGAGCAGTTGCAAATTCTTCTAACTTATCACCAGTCTTCCCAAGCAATTTACCCTGCTCAATAAAGTGCTCAAATGTAGACATGATGAGTAATAATATGAGTCCACAACCTGAAATAATTAATTATCTTATTTCAAATTTAATTATAACAAGTCTTAAATGAAGCACTTGTTTACTCACAACACTATATTATCATCCCAATCTCTGTGGGAAACAAGTCTTATATCAAAGAACTTGTGTATAGACCTTTTTGAAATATCATCAATCAACTCTTGATCATAGGTGCACTTCCCATTCAATAGTGCACAATACTATTCATCATTTATTAATCATCAGTGTAGTAGTAATGCATAAGCATAACCCACTATTAAATGTGAATTAACTACTATAAGTGTAACCAATGACTATGTAAACACAATCACAATGTAAACAATAACAATGTAAACATTACACTGTAAACAATACAATGTAAACAATACAATGTAAACAATAACAAAGATTTAGCAACAATACAAAAACATTCGTAGAAATCAACAAAAAATAAAGCGAAAATTAAAGAAATATCACAAAAAATGTGATGATATCTACGAGAAGATAACACAAATACAAGACACCACAGTGTATAAACAAAAATGGTATATGAAACTAAACTATAGAAAAGAGTAGGCTAGCAAATACAAACAAATCAAAACAGAACTAAAGAATGCAGAAAAATAACGAAAACAATACTAACACATGTCATCACAACTAACAAAAAATAGCAACAGAAGTCGCTTTGCAAATTCCAGTATCGGAAATTTGCACACCCTACAGAAAACGCTCACGATAGACGACCTCTATGACGTGGTATGATCTAAGGGAGACACCGCCCAACCGAAAACCCGCAGAAACATAAACATATAAATATAAATATACAAATAACATATAAACATATAACATGTAAACAAAAGAATGAGATGAAACACAGAAGACTCAGTAGAAGTATAAGGGCACAGTTCACAAACAAACAGGGCACTTAACTTATGGGTATCCAAACGTCAGCCACAGCAGAAAAACAGATGACAATCAGCGTCCTAAGGAATGAAGATCCAACGATGATGGTACATCTGGACTGCTCCAACTGCCATGACGATGGTACTTGAGCTTCTAAACAGTATAGGCAGTGTACAGGTAGTGTAAATAACGGCACTTGACCTTCTTATTCAACCGTAAATTGCTTGAAATCGGTACTTGGCCTTCACAAACGACAGCAACTTGATACCTTGACAGCAGCGACTGGCTTCACTTGAGTTAAACAGCAACAGTCTGTGATATCCGGCAATATATAACAACGCCGGGTACTGTCAAATTTCTTGCTTCTGGCAAAAAGTTACAATTTCGACCTTTTCCGGGCAACGCCGAGTACTTTCATAATTCTGTATGTGGATGTAGAATGTCTTGAAAAATCGCTGTATGTTGATTTCTTGAACGATGCAGTTTGTTGAATTCTTGTTGAATGAAGTGGGTAAGGGACCCCGTGTATGCTGGTACCAGACCAAACCAGCTTATGGCCACCAAATGTTGAGTCACCAAATGTTGTATGTCTTTTTGTTGTACGCCATAATTGTTGAAGGCGATGAAGATATAGTATGGTATCTGTGGTCTGGTTTGTGTAGGATGCAGATGTGTATTCAAACAGTGAGCATTACAAGCAAGGCAATCCACACAAGGACGTCACGTTAACTCACGATGTGAAAAGTCAATGATGCTTGCAACAGCTAGTGACGGTTTTTGTATAATTTATTATAGACGCCACAATGACGAAGTGTGTAGACATAAACAAGCCGGTACATCATAGGTACGATCAAACAGTCATTATTACATATGTAGTCAATTCAACAGGCACAGCAGACAGCATCATAATAATGTACATCATATGCCTTTTAGGATATCGGAATCAGCTGGACATGTAGTCAGGTAGTAAACTTCCCCTTTCCATAAGAGCTAGTAGATATCAACTAGGAGATTAAATCTAGTCTCCTATTTTTGACCTCAACAAGACAGGCATGTCTTTTGAGCGTCACATTATCGTCCTCTATGTTCCTTATACAGCAAAGGTATCAAACCTAGATCCATCAATAAAGGTCAGGAAGCAAATAGTCCGTAGGACAGGCATCAATCGATGCGTGACAATATAAGTGGATCGTGAGCTGAGCAAACTTGTCATATCACCGACTTTATAATAAGGCAGGCTAAGCAAAAGTCAACATCACAAGATGGCGATAAAGTTACTCAGCGAAAAAGGATTCAGTTACCTGTCATCAGGAATTAAATCACATAAATCACATATGCCTCCAGGCATTTGGAATAATATAGAGATATACCATCTCAAAAAAGGAACAACAATGATGAGGACTCCTTCCTGAATAAACTAAGTGAAGACTAGCACATCGCTATGTCTCGCCTTACCAGCATCTCTGCTCAGACTGACCTGGGCGGAAATCATTTTAAACAATGCCACAAACAGAGACATGCGCAGAACACGCGAATCGAATACAACTCAGCTAAACTTACGAAACGAAGAATGTTCTACGATGTTCGACTGAAGACTCGAACCTTAAAAGGAAATGAATCTTGAAACATTGCGATTGCCAACTGTTTTCAAAGAACTGGCGATCTGAGCGCTCCATATATGGACATGACTCAAAATCGTTCACACAACTATGAACAACCCTAGCTATCAAGATAAGACAACTTCTTGACAACAGCTATCAAGATTAGACGACTGTAGAAATGGAAGTGACTACAATTCCACAAGTTACTTCCCATGCATTAAAAAATTAACTATAGTCAAAATGCATGGTCAGAATAAGTTGCGACAAGTTTAGCGCAACATGTGTCGTCTTGCTACGGGTGAACTCTAACTAGCATTGTCCTGTTATGATTTACGGCCCTCTCTTTCCGTGAAGAGGCCTTGAAAGCTGAAGTTTTCGTCCTGGGCCAAGTGTCTCGCATTGTACGTGTTGTTGTATTTCTGTAATATTGTCTATACATCTGCCTCTTGATCTTTGTCGTCTCTTAAAACCAAGTCTTCTTAGTTGAGATGATCGTAATGATACTTGCGTTGTCGATCACAATAATGATGTTGAAAAAAAGAAGTAGGAATAAATATTACGCAAATATTTATATACATCCGTAATGGACAAAGCAGACAGTTCTTTAGTATTTATGTTTCTTACTTACTTATGTGTAGTAAAGTGAATCCGTAACACCACACACTTAAATTCCCCGCTTAAAACTTACTAGCTAAATTAGTTAAAATCTATAAATAACTACAATATTAGAAATTTGTCTGTGGCAAAGTAAAATCTACCGCCACAATTTAACTTGAGTATTTGAATATTTCTAAGAAAACTAGTTAAAAGTAACAACCCCCCTACAAAACACACTACCCCTCCCAATATTTATTAACGGACGTGATAAATCTTAACAACCAATCGGATTGTTACCTCGTTTTATAGTGACGATAAAAATTTTAGTTGGAGTGAGAAAAATGTCTAATATGTGTTTTTAACAAAAATTAAATAATTTATTCCTCAAAAACTAAAGAGAATTAAAAGGAAAGAGATATCTGGAATTGTAGCGCTGATAATGTTTAACATAATACCATAAAGATTTCCCATTAATAAAACTATCTTGACATAGAAACATTTATTTTATTAATATTTTCAGTTCGGGAAAAAGCACAATTAATTACTTAAAAATTATACAGATGAAAACGGGGAGAAATAAATAAAGGAAACCTATAGGGATAGATAGAGGACAGCTGGCCGTTTAATAATCAATTTTGATATTAAAAATTGGTCCATACATAACTGAGATATATAATATATAAATAAAATCAGACGAGCGAACACACCGAACAACGCTCAATGTTTATGGTCCAAAATTAGTTAATTTTTTTGACGCGTCTTTTGATTGGCTGGTTGGAATTGATAACTTTTAACCCTGCTTGAATAAGTCCGCCATTTGAGAAAAACTTAAGCACAGACAGGTTGAGAGCAGATGGAAAGGGTTGGTGACAAATGCCTTTGCCGTCTGGACGACACAGCAGTCTGGAATTGAGCCATTTACTGCTAGTCAATCCTGTGATTGTGTGATTATTCTTTACTTGCGGTAAGATAAATAAGTATTAGTATTTCATTGGCATGTAACTGGACACAGATTGTGCGCCATATTTTGTTGTTCGACATTGCCAGTTGGAAGAGGTTACGACAACCTAAGTAGGAAGTGCCTAAGCAGACTTAGAGGGAAGTGAAGCTAATTTGTGTTTTAATATTGCCATAAAATCTTACGACTGTAAGTCCAGAGGCCACTAGCAATCTTCTGCAGTGCCACAGTGTTCTAATGACATATGAAAACACACCTAGGATGTTTAAACAAAAGATTTAACAGGTCACAAAAAGAAAATTGTATACCCCAGCTGATTTTAGGGAGGACAATCAATGCTTAAGGTGACAGGGGCGTTGCAGCCATATGGGAAGAAGAATGTAAACACAGGACGGAGTGAAGTCAAAGAAAATAGGGTCTGGTGCAAATGGTTCGCACACGTGACTGACCTCAGATAATCTTAGTATTTATTAGTTGTGGAATTGTTATAGCCAGCATATAAAAGGGAGGGAATATCCTTCTTTTTCAGGGTTATATTGCCTAGTACTTAGTGGTGGCAGGAAACCTGGTGCAGGCAGACCTTGTGTACATTGAAGCCTCAGTAAAGCTGCATGCTGCATCTGTGGTCAGAAGACAACTCTTGTGTTGACCTTGCATAGTCTACAGTCATCCACCTCAGACCGGCTGTCAGGTCAAGTCCCTTTAAATGGGCATATGATATCTCATTTTAACAATTTCCACAACCAGAACAGAAATTCCTGTGGGCGTGATGATACCAACAGACCCTCACATAATTGACTATTTGTTATAGAAAGTATTAAATCAGACTGTGGGATACACATACAGTGACACTTTAATATACCAGTTATGAACAAAGGGTCCTCTTTATTTATTTATATGTTGTAAATAAAATTTTCTTGATTTGAAAACATTCCTGTCCCAAAAGAATTGAGGTACAGGAAAATAAAAATTGTAATATATTAATATAACTTTACCAACAGTCTTACTTACTTCACTTTTATTGAGTTAAAGTTATGTTTGACATTGTTCATAAATCACAATAGATACATTACCCTAGACACTTGCCACACAACATCACAGAGATTATTTTACACAGAGTGAGATCTTAGAGAGGTAGCGGATAGGGACCCTGAGAACATCATCATCATCAATTAGACTCAGGGAACTTACACAGCTGGACCTCACTTTGTTTACCCTTAGTGTAGTAACATCAATAACCTCTCACATACCACATTATGGTAGCGTCCAATTGGCAGAGTGGGTAGAGCGCTGGTCTCTCGTGGCAAAGGTGCCGGGTTTGAATCATGGTACCTACACGCTCCAGTCTTCCCAGCTCTAAATGGGTACCTGACTCTGAGTTAGGGAAGGAAAAGGCAGCGATTAAGGGAACTAGTCACCCCACCTCGATGCTGGACCTAGTATGGGGAAGTCTCTAACACTTCCCGCCCCTACGGCAGTATCTGCTATGGGACTATCTTTACTGTCTTATGCCCCAAATACTTGTATTTCTTAATAAGACTGGCAGTTATGAAAACGTTTCATAATCTACCAGTTACCAAAATCACCAGAGGTGGTCCATGGCCAGTCATCCATTTTAAGCATGAGACAAATACAAGAACGATGAATGAAACCAGCTCAGTGCGTGTCGCTCGTTGTGTGAGTTATACATTGCCTTAAGACTTGTGCGTGATACGTCCGTGTGTGGGGGCCAAGCTTCAACGCTGGCATACAATTTCTATTGTTAACGAGTCTCTAAGCATGACTGCGCCATATGTTCTGTCTGCGAATATTTGTGCGCAATATAATTGTTTTTGTGTGTGTGTGTCTGTGTGTGTGTGTGCTGTATTTTCCGGTTTATTTTCTCGTTATTGGGATGACTAAGATGATACGATGTTACACCTCATTAAATTGGAGAGAAAAAACAACATAATTTTATGGGACTTAAGATTGGATTTTTTTAGAAAAAATATTTTCAATTAGGGAATATTTATCCAAGGGGGACAAATCAGAGAATGGGACGATGCTTAACGGCAATTACTACCTAAGTAAGTCAGGCAGCTTCAGTTATTGTGAAACCTCCTTTAAATGGACTAATAGAGGGAGTGGTTGGTCTGGTAGTGCTGACTGCTCGTTATTTCTGAATTATGTGCGTGTGTGTATATATGTATATGTGTGTGTATGTATTATTGTGTGTATGTATGTATGTATGTATGTATGTATGTATGTATGTATGTATGTATGTATGTATGTATGTATGTATGTATGTATGTATGTATGTATGTATGTATGTATGTATGTATGTATGTATGTATGTATGTATGTATGTATGTATGTATGTATGTGTGTGTGTGTATATATATATATAAAACCTGATATAAACCTGATTTAACAATAACACTAGTCAACAAATTTTCAAAAGTTATTTGTACCAGAAATTAAATATACCATTTCTTATTGATTTTGACATGCTGATTTCAAATATCATAATGAAATTCACCAATTGGCTCTGGTTTTTTTTTAAATGATGAATTTACATTACAGTAATACAAATAATGTATGCTTATTTAGATCTCTGGGGTGAACAGCTAGTCTTTATACTTTAGCACTATAAAAATTGTGATTACATACTCAATTAATTGATATTTCAACATAAAATGATAGAAAAAATAAAAACATTATTTAAAATTCACATATCATGTTTTAAAAAGGCAATTTGAACCCATTCCGTCAATATTCAGTCGCTGTTCGAGCTCTCTTTGCTTGCTTCTTGTAGTCAGTCAATCGATGAGGTGTCTCTTGTCACAGTACAACAGTAATCAGCAAGCATTGAAGGGCTCCAATTGCCTTGATACCTTGTCTCCATAGCAGCAATGTCCTGGTGAAATCGTTCACCATGCTCATCACTGACCGCGCCACAGTTTGACGTAAAGAAATCCAGATGAGAATCCAGAAAAGGAATTTCCAAAGACATGTTGCAGCCAAGACTCTTATACTTAAGAAGGAGATTTTCTACAATTTCATTGTAATTATCAGATCTGTTGTTTCCAAGAAAATTGTCCACCACTGACTTAAATGCTAGCCATGCTGCTTTTTCGTTGCCAAGAAACACGCAAAGAAACTCGTCATCATGAAGAAGTTTTCGAATTTGCGGACCAACAAATACTCCCTCTCTTATTTTAGCTTCACTTAGTCTTGGAAATTTTCTGATGAGGTATTTGAAAGCCTCATCTGTTTCCCCATTGCCTTGACAAAGTTTTTCATAAGACCCAGCTTAATGTGCATAGGTGGCAACAAAATCTTGCTGGTGTCGACAAGTGCTGGGTTCTCAACGTTCTTACTGCCAGGCTGCAATGACTGCCTGATTGGCCAATGTCTTCTGATGTAATGGTCACTTCGTGCACGGCTATCCCACTCACAGAGAAAGCAACAGTACTTGATGTATCCACCCTGTAATCCAAGCAAAAGAGCGACCACTTTTGAGTCACTGCAAAGTGACCATTGATGATGATCGTAGTTTATACACTTCAAAAGCTGCTTAATATTTTCATAAGTTTCTTTCATATGAACTGCGTGACCAACTGGAATTGACGGTAATACATTACCATTTTTCAACAAAACAGCTTTAAGACACGTCTTGGATGAATCAATGAAAAGCCTCCACTCTTCCGGTATGTAATTGATTTTGAGGGCTGCCATTAAACCAGAAATGTTGTGGCACGCAGAAAGGTCACCCTCTTTGAAAAAGAATGTAATAAGCGGCTTCTGGCGGTTCCTATACACAGAAATTGTAACATCTTCTGCCAGGAGATTCCACTGTTGCAATCTAGAACCCAAAAGCTCCGCCTTGTTCTTCGGTAAATTTAGATCTTTTACAAGATCATTCACTTCACCTTGGGTTATTAAGTGTGGTTTAGTGGATGTAATTTGCTCAAAATCTGGGTCGCTTGAGGTTGATGGTTCAGGACCACCAATGTCCTCTTCTTCATCAGTGGATACAGCTGAAAATGATTCTGGCACTTTGGGAACTGGTAGTCATCGCCATGTGGTACCGGACGTATTGCAGAGGGGATGTTTGGATATTCCAGAGTCCATTTTTTCTTCTTTGATATGCCTTTCTCAATTGGAGGGGCCATGCAAAAGTAACAGTTGTTGAGATGATCAGTGGGCTCTCTCCAAATCATTGGGACTGCAAAAGGCATAGCTTACCTTTTGCCAGTCAACCACAGTTTAAGATGTGCTGCACATGTATTGCAGCATATGTGTGGCGCCCAGCTCTTATCTTGATCTCCTATTCTGCAGCCAAAATACAAACTGTACGCCTTCTTAATAACTTTAGTTATATTTCGTTTTTGTGATAGAAATGTCACCTCACCACATATATAACACAAATTATTAGCACTGTTCACACATGTCCTAGGCATTTCTAACTACGATACTTTTGATAAGGACAAATGCACTAACTAATGGCAACATTTTATCAGAGATAAGATATTTATACACAAAAGTGATGTAATCATAGGTAGGATTGCATCATCAACTTCTAGTTACTTTTTTATTGGTCATTAGAAAAAATTATGCAATCGCCCACAACAGTTGCGTCATATATATATATATATATATATATATATATATATATATATATTATATATATATATATATATATATATATATATATATATATATATAAAATTGACCGTAATTAAATAAACTAGTAGCATATATCTTAAAAACTAGAGCCAATCAACATTTTTTAATGTCATTTTCGTTTTCAGCACACCAAAATTAGTTAAGATCAGCTATTTTCATTTCTGGTACATTTTGGTTGTTGACTAGTGTAATCAATCAACAGAGCAAAATAGCTTTTATAGTAGAAGTAGCAATACCATATGATGCCCATTGTAGCAAAATATGCGAGAATAAACGCTCAGTTCAGTACGATTTAGGCATAAAACGATAATAAATACATTAGCCCGCATGTGTCTGACGGTTGGCATCTTCGAAGCCAGCAGCGCTGCTTTTTGCACAGTGCTAAGCCTATAGAACGATTTCACGGAAAAAGTCTGACACGCTTTAGTTTCGTTTTCGACAAACACTACTATATTTAACTTTTGCCCAATCTGCTGTATACACTTTGTAGTCTAGCCTTACAATTAACTATTGGCGGAAGCATGCCGCAATATAGCTATCTGAAGTAACACTTTCTGTCAACTTTGTAGCAAAATCAGTGGAAATCCTTACATTTTTGGTAGTATTACACGATACCATGCTAACTAGTAACGCAAAGTCCTAACCCGCCCCGTTTACACCCCGCTTCGATGACACAGTTTGCAACGCATATATATTCACACTGCGGAAAAGCCAGCCAAGGCATAACCACGCAGACAGTTTTATTTCCTCCTAATGGTAGCATTTCTGATGTAACTAAAACAAGTAGTTATTTGAAAAAAATACATGCTCGCAAGGCGAAGGAGAGGAAAGATGGCGGACTTGTGTAAAATTTTATTTGACGATGGACGATGACATAAATTGGAAATTTTAAACCATTATGAAGTTCCCCATAAGAATTATATGGTAGTATGACGTAAAGTTAGCTGAGTAAGAATGTACTTTAAAATATATGATAGTCCCAGTATTAGAGAAGTTATTGAAGAAATACTAATATCTAAGAACACACGACCAAACACACTGGCATTCCTGCTCATGTTTTTTTTGGTAACGTTAGGGGGACGCGAGCTTGGGAGAGGCAGGGAGGTACATTCAAATTCGCTTGGGGTGAACAGAGTATGAATGGGAAAGGGGAACGGTAGGAGAAATGTAATCCTAAACGTGATATCTTTTGTATTGGACATGACTAGAGCAGACTAGACAATCGACCACCAGTTATTTGAAATTATTTTGGTTTTTCATTCAAACTGCTTTTGAATTCAAGTAGTAGAACGTTACGATTGGCTAGTGCTGGTAGATATTAGCAAAAGGCTTTGATTATTCATTGCCAGTTGAACGAAAATTTGTATACAGATACGCTGAAAAACAGCTGTGTTAATTTTAAACTTAAATAAAGAATAATTTCACAATCTGTGCAGTTCGGAGGAAGCTGAGGCCATTTCTTCACCAAATCAGCGTCATTTGTTTATATATTTCTTGATTGTGGTAAGGATATTTTATGAAATGTTTGGTCCAACTACAAAAGTTAGATACTGCTATTGGGAAAAAAGTGAAGGACATGTCGGAAGCAGACATTGTCGAGTCCACACATTAAACGGTATCTGACTGATGTATGTTGTTATGATTATGTTGACATATTATTGTATTAAAATAGTTTAGCAAGCCTCTGTGTTCAATGAACACTGTTTAACATGCCTGAAGCAAATATAAGTGAAAAGAAAAGAAGAGAAGATCATATCACAGGAAATGTGGTTACTGCACATTATTGTATGGAGGAAAAGTATGTGAACGTACAGTGGCGTATCTACTATAAGGACTTGAGGTGTGGTCACAACCAGGTGGGAGTCCTGTACAATTCGGGGCGAGTGCATTTGTAAGGCACGCGAGGCTGACCCCATACCCACGTAGGGAATTAAGTGTTAGAATAAATGATCAGAGATAAAAGGCCAGGGTGTCCTTTTGTTGCAGAGGGTCTATGTTCCTGTTGCCGGCTGGTGACAGGAAACCTGCTGAGTGCTTATAAACGCCAACCAGTCTCCAACCAGACTTATATGCTGTCGAATATCCAGTAGGAGCTTTGGCGAGTGTTGAACTTGAAATTTCTGCAACTACCCATTGCATTATCTTACAACAAGGACTCCCAGGTGAAGAGTAAAACATCTGGGGCATCTCTGACATTTTCTTGTGTTTCAAAATATTACACAGGAATTTTATGGGGGTAGGATGAACTACAGCCCTCATATACAGTGACTCTCCCGGTAGATAACTAAAGTGAACTAATTTAATATTTCATACAGGAAGGACATTTATAACTACATAATAACTTTTAGTTATTGGGCAGATTGTCCCAACATTTTTAATTGTTCTATTCTGTAAACTATCTTGTCCTTATTTTCAAAGACCTGTCCACAAGCTATGAATGGACAGGCAAATAAAATTGTAAATATTTGTTCAAAGAAAAACTTAACTGCTAGTTATTAACTTCTTTAATAGAAACTTAAAGTGTTTGATTGTTGTGTACCATCATTCATTTCTCCCCTAGACACTAGGTACACCATACACCATACACTAGAGCCATAAGAGTGACCGTGTGAGACCTAGGGAGGTAGCTGTAGGTTCTCTGCACATAATTCATCATCATCATTTATAGAGTCAGAGGCCTACATTTGCTTGACCTCACAAGGTTATAGCAGACACCTTTTCATTCTTTTTAGGATACCATCATAACCTCCCCAGCAAAATCAACTTTGCTACACCCATTTAGATAAATTTTACCAACATAAATTTGATAAGTGCTATCCACTGACTGCAGAAATTAACAAATTAGACTATCGTACACATGTTATCGTACTGAAAAGTGGTAGTTTGGGGCATGTGCATGCAAAGTGTGTAAGTGGATTAATGTTGCTGGGGTTGCGGAGATTTGAAGCCAAAATGTTATGTAAATATGCCAGCATTAGTGCAATTATATGATCTTGCAGAATATGGAAACTTCGATTTAAAAAACACCCATTTTAAATTGCTGGTGTTGTTTTTCGCACTTTTGTTAAGTCTAATCTCAATTGCGCTCTGTTTAAAATACCAAACTACTATCGCATTTGATGCTGTATTTAGTATCTCACTCCACTACCTGTCAATGTATTTTATGGCAAACAAAGATTCTGATAAAACCCCTTGTAGAAAACACCCATATTGATCTACTTGAAAGGTATTCCACAGAAATTTTCTAAATTTCAACAATACTCCTTATTGGTATGTTGTATCATGCCATTACATGGCAATGTCTTTTAGAAAGCTTAACGATTGTTATGTATGTATAACACAAAGATTCGATGTAAGTCGCCACAACAGGTGGTATGAGAAGACCAATATAATATTACCACCACGCAAACGTCAGCAATGATTGCCACCTAACGACCGCTTCGCTAATTAATAGGAAAGACCGTTAATTTCACGTATTCCTATTGAGGACCAACATTTCGGTACGGTACCAAAAGATTTCGTCCGTTATTTTCCAAATTCCGAACATCAAGAGGTCCATACATGAGAGGTTGTATAGAACATCAAATAGTTAAAAATCGCAAACACGGCAAAACTCAAGAAGAATAAAGGGGGGAAAAAACAGTAAGATGTCACTGATCATTTTTGTCTTTTTTTCCTTGAAATCTATCTATCTATCTATCTATCTATCTATCTATCTATCTATCTATCTATCTATCTATCTATCTATCTATCTATCTATCTATCTATCTATCTATCTATCTATCTCTCTATCTATCTATCTGTCTGTCTGTCTGTCTGTCTGTCTGTCTGTCTGTCTGTCTGTCTGTCTGTCTGTCTGTCTGTCTGTCTGTCTGTCTGTCTGTCTGTCTGTCTGTCTATCTATCTATCTATCTATCTATCTATCTATCTATCTATCTATCTATCTATCTACATAAGATATATAATATATATAAGCTTTTTGAATACTTTCTGAATTCTGATTACATGCCCCCCTAATCGGATTATCTTTTCTTATAACATCAACTGTATGTTCTAATGACGATGTTTGTACTTTTCAACATATGTTATGTCATGCTTATAAGTAATTGGGACCCAAAGATGCAGCAATAGAGAATGCAGTCACCGACCCATAGCTTGACTGCTTGCACCAGGGTCAGCGAACCAGAACTGACCAAGACCCTACTCCACCTCCACGTGATGGTCCTGGGAACAGGCTGCATCACTGCAGTCTGGCTGAGCGAGTAGGGATCGCAGAGGGAAGGCAAACCCGGTCCCAAAAAATGTCGTGCTGAAGTCGGATGTGTCGACCGAAAGGTGCAGATATCACAGCTCCGGCGTAAACAGACACAACGCAACCAACGTCCTTTTCAGGACGAACGAGGAAGAAGGAGAAGATAAGTAATTAATGTTAATATGAGTGTGCTATATTATTATTTTACTTTACAACGTTGAATTTCTTGAAATTGATATGTAACATGCGTATGAGAATAAATGAATTCAGTATGAAAGGTGAGCGAAAGGAAGGGCAGAATGTTAGACGGGCCTGTGTGCCCAATTCTCAACCCTATAGATAGATAGGTAGGTAGATAGGTAGATAGACAGATGGATAGATAGATAGATAGATAGATAGATAGATAGATAGATAGATAGATAGATAGATAGATAGATAGATAGATAGATAGATAGATAGATAGATAGATAGATAGATAGATAGATAGATAGATAGATAGATCGATAGACAGATCGATAGACAGATCGATAGACAGATCGATAGACAGATCAATAGATAAATAGTTAGATAGAGAGATAGATGTATACGTTCCCGTCAGACCAACTGGCCTCTCCGTTTCGAAGGTCCGGCTACAGTGGATGTCCAAAGCCTTAGAGTAGACAAATAGACGTATAGATAATACATGGACAGACAGGCACAATGACAAACAGATGGACATATAGATAAACAGGTGGACATAAAAATACAGGATTAAATGGGTTATTACCTCCTCACCCCAAGTCTGTCTCCTTTCTGGCACAAATATCTTCACACGCATATGTCTTCTGGAACGACGTATTCAAATAGACCTGAATACTGTATAAGAAATCCAGAGATTCTCATAAGACATCTGCCAGCGAAAGTGATTCATCGTAAATACAAAACGAGAAGATGAACAAAAAAAAAAAAAAAAAAAAAAACGTAGAAAAGTAAAGAAAAGAAGAGAGAAACAAGATGGACACAGACAAGAGGTGAGGAAATCAATAATGATAATGCAAATGATGAGGTGTCATTCGAATGTGTTTCTGCTCACATGAATAATTAAGGGCTAATCTCTGAAGCAAGTCAGAGGAAAATGGGCCAGTTTTTGGTTTATGTGCTTCAAGACATTCCTCGATCATCCGGAAGGGGGGGGGGGGGGGGAGGGGGGGGGGGAGAAGAAGGGAGGCGAGGAGGGGTATTGATAGGATAAACTCTTACAGCGAAATGTGATGCCTATTTTTCCCTACGTTTTATGCTCCTGTATACATATTTGATTCACAAGTATTTGTTAAGAGAATATTATCTGGTTGTGTGTTGTCTTTTTATTTAAGGACGTGAGTGGATAGATGGATGGATCAATAGATAGATGAATGGATAAATGAATGGATGGGTTTATTGATGGATCAACAGATGAATGGATGGATCGATGGATGGATAGATGGTTTGGTGGGTGGGTTTATTGGTGGATGGATAGATGAATGGATAAAAGGATGGATAGATAAGTAGGTAGATAGATAGACAGATATACAGACAGATAGACCGACAGATAGACCGACAGACAGATAGGCAGACAGACAGGCAGATAGATAGATAGACCGACAGACAGATAGGCCGACAGATAGACAGACAGATAGATAGATAGATAGATAGATAGATAGATAGATAGATAGATAGATAGATAGATAGATAGATAGATAGATAGATAGATAGATAGATAGATAGATAGATAGATAGATAGATAGATAGATAGATAGATAGATAGATAGATAGATTATAGATAGATAGATAGATAGATAGATAGATAGATAGATAGATAGATAGATAGGTAGATAGATAGATAGATAGATAGATAGATAGATAGATAGATAGATAGATAGATAGATAGATAGATAGATAGATATGTTATGGGGCCATAAAAACACCCCAGAGGCCCCCTAAAGTTCATGTCATATTTATGTGTTTAATAAATAATAATAATAAATTCTTTAAGCACCAAACACGGCGCATAAGGCAGAAACCAGTGCTCTCCAGGTTGTTCGTTGTGACGCCACTCCTCTTAGCTCTTGCACATTATTTAGGCCCAACGTTCTTCCTTCTCTTATTATTGTTCTTCTGAGTGTTTCTTTTGGTCTTCCTTTTTTTCTCTTACCCTCAGGAACCCAAGTGAGCGCCTGTAGTGGTATTCTGTTGTTTTGCATTCGTAGGACATGACCGATATAAGACCATCGTCTTTTCCTTATATAGTCGGAGACATATTTCTGCCTAGAGTCTTCTCTTATTTGTCGATTAGTCTTGAATTCTTTCCAACTGATGTTCATGAGTTTTCTAAGACATTTGTTCTCGAATGTATTCAGCTTGTTCTCCAATGATTTTGTTATTTTCCAACTCTCACAGCCGTATGTTAACACTGAGATAACATTTGAATTAAACAGACGAAGCTTGGTATGTATATTCAATGATCGTAATTTATGTGTTTAACGCCCATATATTTTCGATGTGCGCGCTCCAACGAGTACGCCAGCCCACATGACTGCGCGAGGGCCACAAGAAAGCTCCAGCCCACGTGACTGCGCGAGCCCTCATCGCTGGCGTGTGAAAAGTCTGACCTGCGTCAGAAGCGGTCAATTTGGTGAGATTCGCAGTGGGTTCAAGATGTGAAAGACACCAAGAGTAAGCAGAAGTTTGCACAGGGTTAGGGATTGAGCACTGGCTGGGTGTTTTGTTTGTTTGCTTATTGTTTAATGTTTGCTTTATGTGCTTGTTGTCACTGTTGGATATTGTTTGGAATAATGTTACACCAGTGGTCTCTAGGGAATTACGGATATGTAGCGGAGCCAAGGCCAGCCCTGAGAAGTTACTCGAAATTGTGTAAGAAGCCTACAGTGAGCGACAACTAGTCAATGAGATGACTAGGGGTTTCTATGCCATAAGTCAGGGGCCTAGCTTATCAGTAACGGAATTCTCTCACCTGTTGCATGAATTATTTCTGAGATTGAATACAACGCGGGTGAAGAAAGGCTTGGCTCCTGCGGACCCATCCATGCTCAGGGATCATGTCGTTGCCCAGCTGAGAGATGATCTGAGTAAGTCATTTGTGAAGAAATATGTCCTAGAAAATCCGGGTGTCTCATTTGGGGAAGTTAGGGACTATGCTGTTTTCTGGGAAGACTAAAAGCCTGATACACTAGTGCAGATATCCAGTGCAGAAGCTCACAATGAAGAGGAGGCACTCAAATCAGAAGTAGCTAGTCTAAAGTCCCAGCTATCACAGATCAGTTCGCCAGCACAAAAGGAGGTGCAAAGAAAGAAAACACCTCGCCAACCGCGGAAACAGCCAAAGCACGACGAGGGGGTGTGTGAGCAGGAACCTCAACTAGACCTTCTTGTAGGTGAGAGTCAGGCTGTTGACAAGGAAAGCTGTGATCTGACAGTTACCACAAACGCAGTTGCACCGACAAGGCGACAAAGGGTTTGCAAGCGGTATAGTGTCGACAGGGGATGGGGGTTTATTACGCCAGATGATGGAGGTATTGATGTATTCGTACATTAGACCAAGATCTTCAGAAAGGGATTCCGGAGTTTGGCAAGGAACGAGCAAGTAGAGTTTGATAGCAAACCATCTGTCCAGGGCATGGAAGCAGTCTATGTACGCGGCATTGGAGTTTAGGAATGTAAGGGTAGTAGGAGGCGACCCATGGCACAGAGAAAGCCTACAAAGTTGAGGTGCTACAATTTTGGAGAGTTTTCAGACCACGTGGCAGCCAAACGCCCACAAGGCCCGCTTCCGAAACGATGCATTAAGCGCAAGTCCACAGAACATTTGATATCTGCCTGTCCCTCAAGGAGCTCTTTCCCTAAACGTATGGCCACAACTAGGTTGCCTTTAGGGTGCAAGCCAAGAGATGGCCGTGACAACTGTCACCCTAAGGGCGCCGAGAAAATTGATTGACGTTTAGGTGAGGAAACTCGTCCTAAGCAGATAGGAGGGAATGCACATCGATGTTCAGAAGAGGACACGCATCTTAAGCAGATTGTGAGGAAAGTTAGCCAACGTCAACAGAAAACGAGTGTAAAACACGTTGGAAGCAATCCACCGCCAAGGTCGACAACTGCATGCACTGAACCGCAGAATTCACGCAAGCAGCGACACTGCACGAGGGTACGACTCTACCAAACCACAGCAACTGCCAGCCCGACAACGTACGACGAGGAACATGACGACCAAGAGGGTCACAAGCCGGGCTGGTACCTCCTACAGAATCTGAGCCCCAAGCCTCGCCGCTCATAAAGAATCAGGCGCAGGGCCAACGGCGGAGAGTAGGTTGTGGGGACCACAACAACTTCAGGGGGGAGATGGGGCCATAAAAACACCCCAGAGGCCCCATCAAGTTCATGTCATATTTATGTGTTTAACGCCCATATATTTTCGATGTGCGCGCTCCAACGAGTACGCCGGCCCACGTGACTGCACGAGGGCCACAATAAAGCCCCAGCCCACGTGACTGCGCGAGCTCTCATCGCTGGCATGTGAAAAGTCTGACGCAGGAGAAGCGGTCAGTTTGGTGAGATTCGCAGTGGAGGCAAGATGTGAAAGACACCCAAAGTAAGCAGAAGTTTGCACTAGAGATGGCTACTGTGTGTATGTATCGATACAATGCGTTGAAACTGCATCGTACCCGAACGCTTCGAAACACAGTTTTCTTGCGGTGTCGATACAGTGTCAATTCCTGACTGTTTTGCAGAGACGCACTGTCTCACGCAGATTCGATACATAGCCTGTTTCGTGTATTGAAACTGCAGTTTCAGTTCCCGTCCGCTTCGCTGTTTTGCAAAGAGGCACACTGTATCATTGTCTAACCTTCAGGGGCCTTTGTAAAAATGTGTCAAGCGTGCGGTACATTAGGCGTTTATAAATAGTATGGAAAATCAAACAAGTCATAATTTTTTTTTTTTAAATAATTCCTCAGGACTGAAAGAGGCTTACTACTATTAGGTGTCTGCTCGGTTTGAGTTGAATCATTGTCGCTGACTGTACCTATTCTAGTTTTATATAATGTGTCATTATTACTGTTATTATTATTATTTTTTTCACTTTTACTGCAGCTGTCAGCATGTTCCCCTTGCATATCATCATAATGAAAACGACTGTGTAAAATTCTTAACAGTGGTCACACGAAATACCATAGATTTGTACTAACGAGAATAAGTAAATCTGCATACTAGGGTGTCACGACTCATGTCTCATTGTTTCAGTTAATTTACTTGTAGTCTGCTGTTTCGAAACAGTTCCATAGTTCTATTTCATCCAAGCGCTCATTATACGCATGTTACGGTACTCTTGATTCGGGCGCTCTCGTAAGAAAACGTGTTTTGTTTATACATAAAATAGTGTTTAAAACTTGTGTTCAACATCATTTAATCTTCATTTATGGCGGGGAGAAGCCCTGTTTGGGATTATTTTGTAAAGATCAAAGACAACAAAGTAAAATGTAACGTGTGTTCTGGTATTTTATCATTCAAGGGTCGAAAATATGCTTCGAAACAGCGAGCGATTCGACACTTCCTGCTTGTTTGTTTCGTCTGCCTCGCTGTTTTGCAGCGACACACTGTCTGATCCTATGTAAAATTTGAATCAACCGTTCGGAACATTAGTATGGAATATCAAACATGTCATATTTTTCAGGGATGTGTTATGATGACTTGATTTTACAAGTGATATTATTTTTGCTGAGAAGTTATAGACACTGGAAATTGTGTCAGTGCTGCAGTTGTCAATGTTTTAGGCGCTATGTTAAAGTTGAAAGTGTCCGTGTGTTCGTATAAATGTAATGGACACTTTATTAGTTCTGCTGATATATGTGTAGGGCTACTCGGTGTGGATTTGAATCATTGTCTACCAAAACTAGCTTACTCTAGTTTGATATCATGTGTTATTATTACTGTTGTTATTATTATTGTTGTTTTTTATTATTTTCCCATATACTGCAGCTATCTTCATATCTACGTTTTATTTCATCATAATGAAGACTTGTGTAAAAATATTGAATTGTGGTCACACGAAACGCCATAGATTTTCACACACGACAGTAAAAACAGAGGAAATTGTCTCACACAATTCATGTATACCCGCCCCGGTACTGTCTATAAGAGACTTCTTTCTCCCCTATACGGGAAATTGTGCCGCCGTGTCGACACACTGTTTCGACACACTGTTTCGACACAGTATAATTAATTGAGCCGACTGTCTCGAAACAACGGAGTGTATCGATTCGCCCACCTCTAGTTTGCACAGGGTTAGGGATTGAGCACTGGCTGGGTGTTTTGTTTGTTTGCTTATTTGTTTAATGGGTACTTGTGCGTTAATTCACCGGGTAATAATTATTTTGCAAATTTATTGCCCAAACCGATCACCGTACTCTTTCTTGACTGAAAACGTGACATTTCACATTGTGAGCTCTCCCCCATTTGTAGTGTAGAATTTTTTTTTTTTTCTTAAATTTTTTTTCCCTTAAATTATGTGTTTTGGCGCGGCTTTGGAGCCCGTATTTTTTTTTTAAAGTTTATAAACCAATAGAACGGAATTGAATCAGTTCTACAAGTTAACGGTACACCGGAATCAAGGGAAATCGCTGCCGTTGCCTTCTCTAACTCAGGATCAGAGTCAGGTACCCATTTACAGCTGGTTATGGAATGTTAGAGACTTCACCATACTAGGTCCAGCATCGAGAGGTGGGGAGACCAGTTTCCTTCCTCACTGTCTTTTCCTTCCCTAACTCAAAGTTAAGTACCCATTTATAGCTAGGTAGGCCCCATCTCTCGAAAATGACTGCTTCTGTACGCAAACAGTTAAGATCAAAGTAATAAAGAGTCACACTAAGTCACCATGTTATGCTATTTCTCTCACAATTTCGTGACATCAAATGAAAAGGCGCTAAAGATGGCATACATCACAAGATCATTGGTTCAACGCTCGTATTAGAAGATGACCAAAAAATGATGTACATATTTATTGGCGCGGGGCCCTAAAAGAAAGGGGCTCGTAGCATATGCTACTTTTGCTACTACGTTAATCCGGCTCTGATTAGGTAAATATTTGACAAGGATCAGTGTATAGTGAGGGAGGGGACCAACTCCCCACCCAGCCCTCCACACCCAGCGGTGAAAACAAATAAAGGCTTTCTTGCCAGGGTACAGTTTTGTTGGTTTTGGGGGCCCTAAACAGGACCGTGGTCCAGTTTTGTGGGCCCTGTAAAAAAACCGTGGTGGGTAAATTTTTGTGGGTTTTGTGGGCCCTGAATAGGACCGTGGTAGGTGCAGTTTTGTGGGCCCTGAAAAGGACCGTGAGGGGAACAGATTACCAAAGATCGCTGAAGCTTGGCACATATCAGGACATACACATGTTCGTTCGTAGCTGTATAATTTACAGAGGAGGCCAAAATTCTGCAATGTCAAGCAGTATACTGTGGGTACCTGACTCTGATCCTGAGTTAGAGAAGGCAACGGCAGCGAGGAAGGGAACAGGTGTCACGCATCAGTCAAACCAGCTGTAAATGGGTACCTCACTCTGATCTTGAGGTAGAGAAGGCAACGGCAGCGATTTCCCTTGTTTCCGGTGTACCGTTAACTTGTAGAACTGATTCAATTCCGTTCTATTGGTTTATAAACTTTTTAAAAAAAATACGGGGGAGAGGGGGGGGGGGGGGTGGGGGCGGGTCTGTCGTAAGCGTCTCAACTATGAATGCAAGAGACACGCTTTTTTTTTTAACTTGCCTCCCAAATCACAATGTGAAATCAACATTTTTCGGTCAAGAAAAAGTACGGTTCTCAGTTTTGGTAATAAATTTCCAGAATTTGATTTAACCGGTGAATAAACGCACAAGTACCGTTTAATGTTTGTTTTATGTGCTTGTTGTCACTGATAGGGTTGTATGAATAAATACAGCCTCAGAATCAAGAGTTTTATTGCTGTTCTGGTCGATGCAAGAAAGTGGTCACATATCGCAACAGCATCATCATTTCTCGCCCACCCTTTCACAGATAGATAGATAGATAGATAGATAGATAGATAGATAGATAGATAGATAGATAGATAGATGGATGGATGGATGGATGGATGGATGGATGGATGGATGAATGGATAAATAGATAGATAGATAGATAGATAGATAGATAGATAGATAGATAGATAGATAGATAGATAGATAGATAGATAGATAGATAGATAGATAGATAGATAGATAGATAGATAGATTTTGTTTTCTTAACCAGCGGCACTTGGGCTTTCAGCCCTTCTGCCCAATGACATGTCATTGCGAGGCTGGGGAGCCTGTGGACTTTCCTTCCAACCCGGTCAGGAACTTCGATCCTTCCCACCCACAGAGGGTTTATCTCAGGAACCGTTCAGGTTATTCAGTCAAAATCCCGGTCAATGGCACTTCTTCAAATGCTCACGTCCGTCTTAAACCTTGAACACCTGATCGCCAGCGCAATGTGGTATCCATTACACCAGCTCGGCTCCCATAGATAGATAGATAGATAGATAGATCGATAGACAGACAGATAGATAGATAGATAGATAGATAGATAGATAGATAGATAGATAGATAGATAGATAGATAGATAGATAGATAAATGGATGGATTGATGGATGGATGGATAATTGGATAGATTGATCGATGAATGGATGGATGAATGGATAGATTAATGGATGGATCAATAGATAGATAGATAGATAGATAGATAGATAGATAGATAGATAGAAAGATAGATAGATAGATAGATAGATAGATAGATAGATAGATAGATAGATAGATAGATAGATAGATAGATAGATAGATAGATAGACAGATAGACTGACTGACAGACTGAAAGACTGATAGACGGATAGATAGATTGATTGACAGATTGATAGATAAATAGATAGATAGATAGATAGATAGATAGATAGATAGATAGATAGATAGATAGATAGATAGATAGATAGATAGATAGATAGATAGATAGATAGATAGATAGATAGATAGATAGATAGATAGATAGATAGATAGATAGATAGATAGACGGATAGATAGATAGATTGATAGATAGATAGATTGATTGACAGATTGATAGATAAATAGATAGATAGATAGATAGATAGATAGAACGAACGAACGAACGAACTTTATTTTCAAAGGGTTGAGAATTGGGCACGCAGGCCCGTCTGACATTCTGCCCTTCCTTTCTCTCACCTTTCATACTGAATTCATTTATTCTCATATGCATTTTACATATCAAATTCAAGGAATTCAACGTTGTAAAGTAAAATAATAATGTAGCACACTCATATTAACATTAATTACTTATAAGCATGACATAACATATGTTGAAAAGTACAAACATTATCAGAGAGGGAGACATAGATAGATAGATAGATAGATAGATAGATAGATAGATAGATAGATAGATAGATAGATAGATAGATAGATAGATAGATAGATAGATAGATAGATAGATAGATAGATAGATTGATTGATAGATAGTTACATAGTTAGATTGATAGATTGATAAATAGTTGGATAGTTACAATGATTGAATTGATTGATCTGTACTGACGAATGGATGTGTGGATAGATGGATGGATGGATGGATAGAAGGGTGAAGTGATGGATGAACGGATAAGTGGGTGAATTAATGAATGAATGTATAGGGGAATGAAGGGATAGATAGATGGATGAACAGTGTGGTTGCTTGGTAAGTGAGTGAAACTTTTATATATTTACTTTTCCTATTTTTTTGGAAAAGAAATTTCTAGATTACAGAAGAACTTCTCACATACTCTCCCTCCCTCTGTATTTCTCTCTATTTCTCTGCGTGTGTGTGTGTATATGTGTGTGTGTGTGTATGTGTGTGTGTGTGTGTCTGTGAGAGAGAGAGAGAGAGAGAGAGAGAGAGAGAGAGAGAGAGACTCTGTGTCTCAGTTTTAATGATGAATTTTGGCTTTTCCCACACATTGGTTTTTTTTTGCTGATATAATCAGAATTAAATACGAGTTTGCAGTTAATTTTTTTTTTTTAAAATTTTACAACGTTGCTATCCTGAAATTTAATATTTAAAATGCACGTGAGAATAAATGGACTCAATATAAAAGATGAGAGAATGAAAAGTCTAAAGGTTATAGACAGGCGTGTGCTCCCAATTATCAACTCTTTTGAAAATAGAAAGTTTATTCTTTTTGTTTCTCTTGTCTCTCTCTCCCTCTTTCTCTTCCTATCTTTCGTCAATAAACATCTAATTTTACCAACGCTTAAAGCATGCACATATCTACATCTACTTATTCAAACATATTCATC
Source organism: Oreohelix idahoensis (assembly GCA_024509875.1). Lineage (NCBI taxonomy): Eukaryota > Metazoa > Mollusca > Gastropoda > Stylommatophora > Oreohelicidae > Oreohelix > Oreohelix idahoensis. The sequence continues at coordinate 9,431 of JAMPIV010007343.1, read as the reverse complement.
ATCATCATCAGCTGCCATCTCCACAACGAAGGTTGGCTGTAATGGATTTCCAACGTCTTCTGTCTCTTGTCTTGGTGGTGCACTCTGATAGACTCTTTTCTGTCGATCTCTTGATGTTATCTTCCCACTTATAGCGCTGTCTTTCCCTTGCACGTTTGCCTTCAACTCTCCCTTCTGTTATGGTCTTCTGCAGGGTGTTATGCCTTTTTATGTGGCCAAAGTATTTTAGCTGCCGAACTTTGACCTCCCTCATTAGTTCTCTTTTCATACCTAGATTGTCTAGGACCTCCTTATTTGTTTTCTTCTCTTTCCATGAGATGCGCCCCATTCTTCTATATATCCACATCTCAAGAGTCTCATTTCTTTCTTCCACTTGCTTATTCATTCAAACATATTCACATCCGCACATAGAAGCAGACATATACACCCCGTTACTATATGTAGCTTTTCACCACGTTATTTCAGTCCTTGCTCGTGATCACCTTCTTTTTCTTCTTCTTCCCGTTACTCTCCCGCTTCTTGTTCTTATTGTTGTTCTTATTCTTCTTCTTCTTCTTCTTCTCCTTCTTCTTCTTCTTCCCGTACCTATCCCTCTTCTCTTCCTTTTCTTCTTCTTCTTCTTCCTGATCCTCTCCCTTCCCCCCTTCTTCTCCTTCGCCTCTTCCGCCTCCTTCTCGACACTCTTCTGGTTCAAAGTAATTAAGAGGTAAATGTTGTCCCTTAGTTGAAACTGCCGTAGCGAACTGAAGGGTTAAAGACTTCACAATACTACATCCCGCTTTCTATTGGATAGGGTGACCAGTTCCCTTCCTCGCTGCCTTTGCTTTTCGTAACTCATTAGCAGAGTCAGGAACCAATTTACAGCTAGGTATACTGGGGCTTGAAGTTACAAGGTTTCGGTCCCGAAACCTGGTATCTGTGCCGCTAGAGGAAAGCGCGCTAACCGCTTAGGCGATCGAAAACTTACTACTTACTGATCTTTATTATCAGTGAGGTTCAGTTTTTTTGTCTGTTTTTCCCCCTTTTTTGCGCTTAAAAATCCACTCAGTAGATCTTTGTATCCCCCGCCTCATTAAAAGGCATCTATTTATTATTATATCCATATTCTCATATTTTCATTTTTATTTTCCCTCTCTGTCGTTCTTCTCCATGTGTTCTTTCTTCATATGCCAATGAATAATTGTTCCAGTTGTACTCCGTATGTGACGCCTTCTTTTTCAACTTTTTTATTTTCGTTCAGACATTCTTTGTTTACAAGTAATTATTGAGAGAACATTGTCTGCTGTATTTTATCAGTATGGACCACAGGGCCACCCCAGCGATTCACAGACAAGCAGGCAGCCTGGACCAGAGGTACTTCGTGTGCTCTTGCAGTGTGGTTTCGGTAGCAGATAGCTATACTTGTTGAGTCTGCCAGTTCATGGACAACACCATCGTAGTCAGGGGAGGGGGGGGGAGGGGGGGGGGGGGGGGAGAAACAGTACACCTATTCTTTAGTATTCTTCTCAGAGATTCCAGAGAACAGTAAAGATGACCTGTCCAAAAATGAGTCAACAACAGTGGTTTATTCTCATAGCCTTAGTTCTTTATAACTGATTTATCTCAGGTCTTACTATGTCAAGTTCACACGTAAGTGTCATTTTCTCAGATCCGGTCATTCTGACCAGTGTTGACACCCTGCGTTTTGAAAAAATAAAAAAATAAATAATTCGATTTAGGCTACTTTTGGACGACTTCCGCGACTTAAGGCGTTTTTTGGGGGGCTACTTTGGGCTTCTTTAGGCGAAATCTACATGGCGTTCTTCAACTAATGACGGAAAATGACACCTTGACAGTCAGGCAATCGGGCAGTGAAAAATTCTGACTATAACAAAACGTGGATATCAGCCGACCTTAAATGACGCAGGGTACAGTTCATGGAGGCAGAAAGAATTACTCGCACCTGGAATATTCAAGTAAACGGTACTAATCTTTGAGCAACTTTAAAAACGTATTTTTTTATCCTTCAGTGAACCATCACCTTAATTATTTAACTTTTTACTTCTTCTGGAGAATTGAGCCACCATTGCAGTAAGTCTCCAGGAATCCTGCAGGAGAGTAATGGTGTGCTCTTGTAGCAATTATTTCTATAGAAAAAAACAAATAAAAACACAAATAGTAATACGTCTTACTAAGAGAAAGGACAAGGAAAAACCTACGTTGCGGCCACAAGGCCATCGTCAGGGACAGATAAACAAAAGACAGAAGGGAAAGGAAAGTGAGAATTAAGTGGAGAACATGAAACTATAGAAATAAGAGAAAAATACTCCCTGGTGTGTGTCACATGTTGGAGTAAAAATGTCCGCTACTGAACCGGAAACCGGAAGTGAATAGTACATTAAAAACAGTCTTTGTTTTCATTATTTTTTTATTTATGCTTTTATTCTATTTTATTCTATGGTGAACCATCACCTCTCTGGAGCTACCACTGCGCGTGGTCCCCAACACACCTGCACACAGGTATTGTTGTGCTCTGACAGCGGTTGTGTCTGTAGTAATTTCTTTCACACAATGAAGTTGCCAGCCAAAGGTAAAGCCTGATATTTATAGTCGTCTATTACGTGGTACCTGACGGCGTATTCCTATTCAGTCATTTCCACCTTAGAGGCACCTGTAAATTACACTGGATTTAGTGAACCAAGTAGGATAAAATAAAAAATAAGTTGATAGGATTGTTGAAAAAGGAAAGAAGAGAGAATTTGTATTGGAGTAGGAGAAGATAAAGGGATGGAAAACTTAGGAAAGTAGGTTAAGCCAGTGAGCTCAAATTGCCACCAAAAAAAATTAAATTAAATGATAATCTAATCACAAGAAACATTTGTCGCTGGTTGTAGCACGTTGCACGTTTCATAACATAAAAACACTACAAGTTGTGCCGTGTATAAAACATTTGGTGCCATAAATAATTTGGAAATATTAGAAATTGATCGTTTTCCAATGACATATGTCGGAAAATCACGCCTGGCTTTTCTGGACGCCAGTCTGGGCTTGCGTTTGGCTCCATTGTGTATTGGTTTCCGCGCGTGTTTTTCATGCTTATTGATGTGTAACGCACGTGAGAGAAAAGCGTTGCGTGTGAGCGCATGTATGCCTATGCAAGTCCACGTCTAGTCGCGCGAGAGGTGATAACGCGAGATTCACGTGAGTGTAACGAGCTGCTGCCAGGCCAAGCGCTCTGATTATGTCACGTATGAATGGTCGTCTATATTAAAACGATTTTAATATGTCCTTTGTGTTCCAGTGTATGTGTTGGAGCGCGTGCTCGACGATGTTTTTCGGGTTCGATATGTTCACCTTAGGCACAGTTCTCTGACACTATAGCACCGGAAGTGACCTGTATGTGGGCACTACCAGCCTTGTCAATTAAATAGCAATCGTATTGTAATTGATAGTATTTGTTCTATCTATCTATCTATCTATCTATCTATCTATCTATCTATCTATCTATCTATCTATCTATCTATCTATCTATCTATCTATCTATCTATCTATCTATCTATCTATCTATCTATCTATCTATCTATCTATCTATCTATCTATCTATCTATCTATCTATCTATCTATCCATAAAACCATCCATCCATAAAACCATCCATCCATCCATCCATCCATCCATCTATCTATCTATCTATCTATCTATCTATCTATCTATCTATCTATCTATCTATCTATCTATCTATCTATCTATCTATCTATCTATCTATCTATCTATCTATCTATCTATCTATCTATATATCTATCTATCCATCATCATCATCAGTTGCCATCTCCACAACGGAGGTTGGCTGTAATGGATCTCCAACGTCTTCTGTCTCTTGTCTTGGTGGTACACTCTGATAGACTCTTTCCCGTCCATCTCTTGATGTTATCTTCCCACTTATAGCGCTGTCTTCCCCTTGCACGTTTACCTTCAACTCTCCCTTCTGTTATGGTCTTCTGCAAGGTGTTATGCCTTTTTATGTGGCCAAAGTATTTTAGCTGCCGAACTTTGACCTCTCTCTCATTAGTTCTCTTTTCATACCTAGATTTTCTAGGACCTCCTTATTTGTTTTCATCTCTTTCCATGAGATACGCCCCATTCTTCTATATATCCACATTTCAAGAGCCTCAATTCTTTCTTCCAAATGCTTATTCATCGTCCATGTTTCTGCACCATACAGAAATGCAGAATATATATAACACTTTATGATTCTCAGTTTTAATTTATGAGATAACTGTTTGGATGTCAGTATATGTTTCATGTTGTTGAATGTAGCTTTGGCCATTCCTATTCTCTTCTTGATTTCTGTTTCACATCTGCCATCTTCTGTTATTATATGACCAAGATATACGTAGCTCTTGACTTGTTCCAGGATTTTCCCATTTACGCTTATCTTTAATGTGGGTTTATCGTCTGTTTTGCTAATTATCATAGTTTTAGTTTTCTCAATATTAATGTCGAGTCCATATTCATGACTTATACTGTTCACTTGCTTCACTAGTTCTTGTAACTCCTGTTCGCTTTCAGCTAACAACACGGTATCATCTGCATATCTAAGGTTGTTTATTGATCTTCCACTGATGTTCAGTCCTGGTATTTCCTGTATCTGTTTGAAAATTTTTTCGGTGTATAAATTAAATAGGCATCTATCCATCCATCCATAAATTCATCCATCCATCCATCTATCTATCTATCTATCTATCTATCTATCTATCTATCTATCTATCTATCTATCTATCTATCTATCTATCTATCTATCTATCTATCTATCTATCTATCTATCTATCTATCTATCTATCTATCTATCTATCTATCTATCTATCTATCTATCTATCTATCTATCTATCTATCTATCTATCTATCTATCTGTCTGTCTGTCTGTCTGTCTGTCTGTCTGTCTGTCTGTCTGTCTGTCTGTCTGTCTGTCTGTCTGTCTGTCTGTCTGTCTGTCTGTCTATCTATCCATCTCTCCATCCATCTATCTATCTACCAGTTCTCTCTCTCTCTCTCTCTCTCTCTCTCTCTCTCTCTCTCTCTCTCTCTGTCAGTCCGTGTGTCTGTCCATCAGTCCGACCAACCGTTCTAACAAATATAAATTTGTGAACAATGACGATTAATAATAACTGGCCATTCCCATTTTGTGAAGTTGCAACTGCATTTTAAGTGTTCGAAACGATAATCATTTCTACACAGAAAAAAAAATCATCTTTCATTAAAATATTTATATATAAGTTGAAGCACCTCTGTTGCTGTCATTTTTGATGGTGAGAAAAACACCAACCTAATTTATGTTTGGTTTAATGTGATCAAAGAGAGATAAATGTTTATTATCTTTCTGTGACAGGTTTGACTGGTGATTATCTTCCCCTGTCTTATGTTGTCCTGTCTCAGGCAATGTCTTATAGTTGACATGTCTTAAGTCTATTTATAGGACCGTATACGGAGTATCTTTACCACCCGTTTGGGCGGAAACGCCTGGTCTGGTTTAACCTCGATCTGGTCTATGCTTTTTGGGCATGCGCAGGTCTTGGCGCAAATACCGAGAGACTGATGATTCAAGCAGAGTGTACCTAAGGCTTAGAACGGATGTACCGATCTGTAGATTTCTCTCTGCAAAGTTTCGATAGGGATTTGGAAATTCTGGGAATGACTGTTTTGTCATTCTTCCTTCCCTGAGTGATTCTTTATGTTGTGTTACCTTAGAGTGTAAGGATTCTATGAGAAGGTAACTGAAACATTATTCGATCTTTTTCGTCTCGATTAGATCTTAAAGGTACATTTATCGCTGATGGCGACATAGTGAGCGAAGCTACGAGGAGTTAATATACTGTACCCCAGTATGGCTACATATTTGAAAGACTAGGTCTAAGTTGACATGTTATACATATAAGCCTAAGAATCAACTTAATGGATCCGCAATGCAGGCGAAATATTGTTTGGCAGAAATATATTTATTCTCAGAAGTTTAAGTAAACTGAGAGTCATCTGATTATCGAGGCCCGCGACCCGCGGCCTGATTTCGTCGTCATTATATTGGTCCGTGTTTACGGCCAATCTTTTTCACCAGAATGAAGTACCTGGCATTTGAGGCCAGAATGAAGTCTTTTGCTAGTTGTAGGACAATAGCATTGACTTTGTTAAATAACTGATATCGCCCGTACTAGGCAATATATTTGCTAGGGCTTACCTGACGGGGCTCAGTCAGGGATTAGAGCTATTGCATGAACAGTAATTATTGGTCAAGACATCGTTATATGTCTAAGCTGTTCGGGATCTGTGATGCCTGATGTTAACCTTCATAACTACACATATAATGTCCATGATCCTTTACTATTGACTGTTTCGTCTATCATCATATTATCGTACGTCATGAATAAATATTGTAAACGTCAGCAGCATTCCCTACTTCACTGACTTCTACGTGTGGTTGTGTGAGTCTATGTGGAGTCGTCCAAGAGCCTATACGGCCTTCGTGTTGTCAGCACTACTATTCACTCACCTACACGGTCAACCACAGTCTTATACAAGTACTACACGTCTGTATCTACACGTATGCTGACACTATGAATGTCTCTACTATACCCTGGCGGCACCTCATGCCGGTGACCTAGATTACACCGCATCATTGTGACACGCCTACTCTGCCATCTTTGCAACACACGAACACAAACGGGCAGTTATTCATCTGGAGCGAATAGAACGTTACATCTCTACATCTCCAGCCTTAAACAGACAGTAAACAGACTTTTACAACCTCTAAGATGGTTTGGCCATGGCTGCAGAATGGACTGGAAAGGAAATTTAAGCCTAGGGCATATGCTAGCAGAAATGTTGAATAAAAGCTGAATCAATGACTAATCAACACTAGCGGAGTCATGGAGGTGAAAAAAAGAAGGAAAAAACCGAAAAAAAGGAAATTAAGGATAGGAGGGGGAGGGAACGGGGGGGGGGGATTATAAAATGGCAAGGTAAAAAAAGAATGTCTTGCCAGCCAACTAATATGGCCACATAAAGAAATTTCAAATAGTTTATCCTATTATGGGACGGAAGGCGCTCATTTATAGTTGGCACAATCTGACCACATATATGAAGCCTAACAAATAAAATTAATAAAGAGAAGAGCAATGGTAAAATGACAGTGCTGTCACAAGGAATGTACTCGAAATCCCCCTTGTTTTCTGCTTTATTATTACCCGCCTTCTTCAATGAAACGTGTGCTGCATTTCTAAGAAAAACATTGAGACGTACTGCGTAATGACCTAAATTAATCCTAACATTAATTATATTACGTTACCAAAACGAACGAACAGATGGACAAAAGGATAGCGAGAGGGGAGGGCTGAAAAATCAGGAACGCATGCAACACGCGACGCGCGATATACAAATGCTGGCATCACGCGTGTAAGTCTACAAGCACTAACTTTTTCAGACGGACAGTGATAAAATACACTACCCTTTCCCAGAGTTAGGTTTATAAATCATAACAAACTCTTATTAGAAAAGACAACATTAGATGGGTTTACGTTTGAACACATAACAGTACCCAGACAGCACATCTTCGAAACAGGAGGTAGAAGAAATTGCATATTTTGAACGCAGCCACGTAGCTCCTTTAAATTAGTATTTTTGGGTTCCTTAGGGCTTGCTGACAAATAATATGTAAAACGTTACGCAAATAGTCCAGGAATTAATAAATTATACCCAAAATAAAAATATTGGGGGTGCCTGACAGCATAAAATCATTTCTGCTCATAAGATTTTTTTTTAAACGTGTTTGAAAAAAATTTACGTTACAGAAATAGCCTACCATGTAAACTCCAAATTGATTGGAGCGCAACAAATGAAAGCCTAACCACGATTGGTCGGGCTATAAATACTATCTTGGTTGTTAGGGGAGACGGGAAAAGATAACATTTTTTCAAACACTTGTCGAAACGTGGCTCATTGGCCAGTCTCGCTGATATACACACTTGGGAGCGTTAGTTCGAGACCACTTGTTTAAAAAAAAAGCTTGATCTTGATAAAGCAACAGTGCGTTGAAGCCAGCTTCATATTTGTGTAAAATAAAAGCCTGGAACATAAGCAGATAGGAAATTTGTGCCAGTTTGTGCCAGAATTCATTGCTAATCAACGTATCTGTGTTATTCGTATGAATTGTGGTAAGCTTGAACCATTTAATATCTTTTAATGAAAATTGAATGTGAATTGTTGATTTATGCCTGTATATATATGTGTAGTTCAGTGGCAAACGTGAGGTAAAGCCTAAAATGCTCCAGCCCGAACAGAGGGTGTCGGAGAGAAGTAAAACGGCATGGAATGGCCAAACAGTACACTGACACCTGGATGATTGACTAGAAAGAAATAATGCTGGAAGTGCAGAGGCGTAGTAACCATTAAGAAGGGTAATACTGGAATAAAGTATTTCAAAAGAAGCTGACTGTTGGCCTAACGCTCTGAACGCAATGTTTGTGCTGTATTGTGATCAGTGTAAAAGAGAATATAAATTAGTTATGAAGTAGAAGGTACATCCTTCTTGATTTCAGGGACAGTGGTCTTGATGGTACTGAGCAGCATCTGGTCAGAGATTTGCTGAATCCAGTGTCGGACAGCATACTCCTTGGTCCTTTTAGCTATCAGTGAGGTGTCTCCAGAGCCCAGAAGAGAATTCGAGCAGAGGAGTCCTCTCCTGCCGCCATCACTCAAGATAAGCAGAGTTGGCCAGCTGAGCTCAACATTATGTCCCCTCATCTTGAAATAACTTTATAAAAATACCATTCAGAGGGGAATTTACTTGTCTTAAAATCAGGAACTGTGAACATCTCCAATAATAGTCCCTAAAGACAAACTATTGAAGTCATGATGACCAATACCAACAGAGCTTGAACAAAACAAAACCAGTATTACCTCATTTTACTACCACACAACTGACACACATAGAACATTTGTAATAATATATGTCACTACAATATTCATATTAAATACATTCTGTACATAACTTGTAATTTAAATTGATTGTGATTCCTGGTTCCCTTGTAGTTGAATCAGGACACATATTCATTCATGCTAGTAATGAATACATATTGTTATTTGAACCGTTACGAGTGACTTCTTTAAGCTATTCTCATAGAGTGTTATATGTATGTGAGTGTCACAGTGTTGTTAAGAGTAGTGGATTAAATTAAATTGTTTATCTGTCTGTTGTTGTGACTTACACTTCACCATACTCATACCCTAGACATATAACGTAGCATCACACTATTCCAGAATAATTCTGACTGAGATATATAGATATGTGGTAGCAAGTAAGGTTATCTATAATACACTACTCTTAATAGATATAGATACCTTCACAGCTGATCTCAGTCAGTACACTAAGTTTCCTATAAGTATTTATAACATCCCACTTCACCAC